>CM033713.1:12450912-12776322 GCA_019671005.1 Hibiscus mutabilis | reverse complement strand
CACACCAGCAGCATTAAAAACATGGGTTGGCTTTATATTCTGAATATCTGCCATAAGTGATGAACGATCTTCCAAGCGCCCTCTTCCGTATTCAAAGGGAATACCTTGTTTCTCACATAACTGACCGAGTAGACCTCCAATCCAGCCAGTCCTGCCATAGATCAAGAACTTCAAGGCTGTTTTTGGGGGAGAGCTACTAGTTTTGGAGGTTGGAACCACCATACGGGTCTGATTAGGACCAGTTTCATATGATGAATCTTTTCCTTCTTCAGAATCAAAGTGTCTCCCACCAGGCATCATCAACATTCTTGGGTGTGGAAGCAGTGCACCGGACACATCACCCCACCAATCAGGATTCTGAGTGTACCATTCTATGGTCTTCTTCAACCCGTCTTCCCATACTGTTCGCTCAGACCATCCCAAGTTCTTCAGTTTCTGATCATCAAGAAAATATCTCTGGTCATTGAATGGTCTGTTTTCAACAAACTGGATGCTAGTCTCTGGATCCATTGAAAAAAGTTTACATATATCTTTGGCTACATCAATCACTCTCCTCTCTTTCTTTGTCCCAATGTTATAAACATGGCCAACTTCACCCTTGTGAAGAATGACTTCAAATGCCTCAGCCACATCCTCACAGTATAAATAACTCCTCACATTAGAACCATCCCCGTGAATTGGAAGAGTCTTCCCCCTCATTGCTAAGAGAATAAACTTTGGAATTAACTTTTCAGGGAACTGGTTGGGACCGTAAACATTGTTTCCACGGGTCGTAATCACAGGTAATCCATATGACCTACCATATGCCATCACAAGCATTTCAGCACCAGCTTTTGTTGCGGAGTATGGATTTGTTGGCAGAAGTTGGGAAGCCTCGTGATTTCCTACAACAGCATCCTCTTCTGTCTCCCCATAAACCTCATCTGTGCTGACATGGATGAACCTCCTGATTTGGCCAGTGACTTTGCAAGCTTCAAGCAGGACATGAGTTCCGTAGATATTGTTCTTGGTAAACTCAAAGCTGTTCCCAAATGAGTTATCAACATGAGTTTGGGCTGCAAAGTGCATAATTGTGTCAATAGACTCAGTGATGAGGAGGTAGTTGACAAGATCAGCACTTCCAATATCCCCCTTCACAAACTTAAAGTTTGGAGATGACTTGGAGGGAAGGAGGTTTTTCAGGTTCGAGCAGTAATCAAGCTTGTCAAGCACAACAATCTTGTAGTCTGGGTAGTTTCGTATGAGCCGATTAGCCACATGTGAAGCAATAAACCCAGCAGCCCCAGTTATGAGGATGTTCTTAGGGGTATAGTTAGCCATAGTGGAACCAATTCTGCAAAAAAACAAGAAACAACAAGCTAACTTCAGAAGTTAGGCCAAAACCTAATAAAAATCAGCACCAACTTGCATAAACAAATGCATAAAAATGTAAACGTAGAATTCAAGGGCCAAACCTAATATAATCATGTAAACATTAAAAAGGCAAATAAAGACAAAAACAAGCTGAGTTAACAAAATTCCATCTTTACAGAAAATTCCACCAGATCTCATTCTGCATAAACAATACAAGGAAGAAGAAATAAGCAACCTTAAAAACAGATCTGACAGCGAAATAGGTGGATCAGGCAATCCAATGCAATCAAATCACGTTACCTTTCTTCTTCTTTTTTGATCTTTGGTCCATCAACTTAAACTTGAACAGAAAACTATCTAATGCTACCATTTCAATTTTTTTAATCCTCAAGTCAATGTTTTCAACCGTAGCTAAACAAGCAACGAAGGAAATAATCCATAAGTTTATTACTTCAGCAACATGATCCGCCTCAATTACCAGATCAATGTAAAAAAATCCAGATCTTCTAAATCCAATTTCATTCATATACTAGAAGAAAGAGATCGGGATAAATGCAGTCAAAGTAACAGCTAAAAGAGCAAAACAAGACATGAAAATTTCTCACATTTTAGAAAAGATCTAACAAAATTAAGAGATACCTAGAGTCTAAAATGGCCTCGATTGATAAAAAAAACACTAAATTTCCCAAAAAGACACAGATCATCGATCACATTCGATCTTCCACCAAATCGAACTGGACAAAAATGAAGAAATATGATAAGACTTTGACTTACAGTATGAAGAGAAATCAATCAAACTCCAGACGGAGAAAGATAAAACGCAGAGCGAGATTTCAGAGGAGAATAGAAACAGCTTTGAAGGAGAGGGGAATTGCAGAGACTCCGCCTATACGTATAGCTATATATATAGCTCTAAATAACGGTTAAAGGCGAGCCATGAAAATATACTATACATGCCAAAAATATCCTTATGAGTTAGCATAGTGACGGTTGTCATGTTTCTTGTGTGAACAATAAAGTACAAGGGTTAGTTGTGGAATGAAACAAGGTAACATTTTAAGAGCCGGCCGGTGCGATATTGACCATGGTGGTGGTGTTATTGTTAATCATAAACTTAATTAGAATATATATAATTAATTATCAGTTAACGAGATAAAATATTAAATTTTAATATTTAAATTTTAACGTTGTAAATAGAGTAAATTAAGTTAAAAGAATTATTCTATGTTAAATTTTTATAATATTCGATTTGAATTAATCGATCAATAGATAAAATATTATTATGCTAATAATAAATAAAAATTTTGTTTCCATTTTCATGGAGATTTCTTTATTTAATTGTGTTTTATATTGTTCGATAAACTTTTTGCATGTAACGAATTTTTTTTAATTGTTATTCTTTTTAAGGTTTAATTAATTGTAATTCTTGACTGATTTAGAGGACTTTTTCAATTTGTTTTTTGACTAATTACAATAAATTATACATATAAACTTAAGATAATAATAACATTGACACCAATTTGTAATAAGTTTAACTTTAGTATTGACTTTTATGCAGTACTATCAAAAATTGGAATAAATCAACAAGTTAAATCAAAAATCAATTTGCCACATTTCCAAAAGTCTAAGAATAGAGGGATTGGACACATAATTAAACCAATTTTTTAATCAAAAAACGCACAAATTTAATTAGAACTTTAATTTTAAAACAGATTTTGATTAAAAAATATTTAATTTATTTTAAAGGATTGTGATATAAAAAATATAAATCCAGCAACTTCATGAAAATGAATGATTGTGACCTTAAAGAATTAGTTAAATAAAATAATTCTTTAAATAAAAAATAAAGTGTTCAAATAAGGTATGCGACGAAGAATCAGCACAGCAGACAACTCAATTTGTCACATTTTCAAATTCCAATTGAGTTTGAAAGCAACTTTCAAGTTTTACCGACTTTTTTTAATTTCTTTAATCCGAAAATATAATATATATTTTTAAATATTTTAAATTATAAATTTTAGGAATGTATTTAGAGAACCCTTAAATTATTTAAAAAAATTAGATTTCTTTAAATATTTTTACATTCAATTAAACCCTCCAATCGAAGAATTTCATTAAAAAACCCCTTTGATTGTTTAACTTAATAGTTGACCATGTATGCCACAATTATTGTTTGATTAATGTATTGATTACCGGTAACTATGTCTCAGACATTATCTTTAGCCTATGTTCTACAAATTGGAGTTCAAGTACGGAGAAAAGGGTTTCGATTTTTTTCCGGTGATAGCCATCGACAACTGCAAAATTCGGTCACCATAGCTAGAAGATGTTCATTCAAGGCTTGATCAGAAGAGATCAATGGTGGACTCGGTGATCAGTTTTGGAGGAGAGTCATTGCATTTAGAGTTTGGAACTGCCATTAAGCAATTTAGGACCATTTACAGGCGTTATGGTACCATTTGGTTCTTCAGAATCGACGTGTCGTCCGCCGGGCATCATCAGCATTCTCGGGTGAGGGAGCAACGCACCGGACACATCGCCCCACCAATTGGGATGTTTGGTGTACCAATCAATGGTCTTCTTCAACCCATCTTCCCATACGACTCGTTCTGTGTTAAAACTAACTAACTAAGAAATTACTAGATGATTTTTGATAGAAGTGAATGATGATTAGAGAGAAGAAGAACTCCAGACTTTCATTAAACTTGTAATCCAAAACGTGATCTTTACAGAATACAAGGCATGTATATATATACACTGCATGGGAAGCTTAGGGTTTCTGCAAGAGTCAGTTACAAACGGTGTAACCATCCTAACTAAGTTAGGCATGACTAATCTTGAAGCTGGCTCAGTTATGCTTACAAAGCATTCTAACATTCACCCTACTTTCTGCAATCTGGGAATACTTCTTGAATTTCAACAACTGATAGCTTCCTTCAAAAAACTTCAAACTTGTGAGCTGCAAGTGGCATTGTGAGTGTGTCTGCAACTTGACAATCAGCTGGAACATAATCAACTTGTAACTCAGTGGCTGCAACTTTCTCCCGTACAAAGTGTAGATCAAGTTCTATATGCCTTGTTTTGGTGTGTAGCACAGGATTTGCTGCCATAGCTACTGCACTTGTGTTGTCGCACCAAATGTGGGGTGACTCGGATAAGCTGATGCCCATTTCAGTGAGCACAGCCTTTATCCAAACAATCTCTGCAGTCACATCTGCAAGGCTTCGATACTCAGCTTCAGCTGTAGATCTTGAGACAGCTCTTTGCTTCTTGGAACTCCAACTCAGTAGATGTTGCCCATTAAACACGCAATACCCAGAAATTGACCTACGATCATCAATATCTCCACCCCAATCTGCATCAGAAAATGCAGTAACACACATCATGCTTTGTGTTTGAGCTGGAAACCATAGACCATGATCCAGCGTGCCTCTTAGATACCTTAGAATCCTCTTTACTGCCAACCAGTGAGCTTCAGTAGGATTTTGCAGGTATTGAGCAGCCTTATTAACCGAAAAAGAAATGTCTGGCCTTGTGTGCACAATGTATTGTAACGCACCAACCACACTCCTGTAGTGTTGTACATTTGTCAAAGGCTCCCCATCGAATTTACTCAATTTTGCTGAAGCTGGCATGGGAGTATTAGCAAAATTGGCATCTTCCATGTGCACTTTCTGTAACAACTTCAGAATGAACTTCCTCTGACTCAACAAAAGTCCACACTCAGACCTAGTTGCTTCTATGCCAAGAAAGAACTTTATTTGAGGGAGAATTTGTCATGTAGCTCCTGAACAATTCTGTCAATGACCTTGTTTGATGCTCCAGTAATGAGGATATCATCCGCATACACTACCAAATATGTGTATACATTATCAGACTTCAAAAGAAAAAGCGTAGGGTCTGCCTTTGATGCATCAAAGCCTAGCTGACACAAAAACTCTTTGAGTTTAAGAAACTAGTTTCTTGGGGCTTGTTTTAACCCGTACAATGCCTTTTTAAGTTTGCACACCAACTGTTTTCCAGACTCAGAAACCTCTTCAAAACCTGGTACTTGTTGCATATAGACATCTTCATTCAAATCCCCTTTTAAGAAAGCATTATTTACATCTACTTGTCTAATCTGCCATTTGAATGTTACAGCAAGAGACAAGAGGATGTTTACTGTAGAGAATCTCACCACTGGACTAAATGTTTCCATGAAATCAAACCCTGCAACTTGTGAGTAACCCTTAGCTACTAATCTAGCCTTTAGACGTTCCACAGATCCATCAGCATTCTTCTTTACTCGGAAAAGCCATTTACATCTTACGAATTTCCTGTCAGAAGGTAATTCAACTATATCCCACGTGCCATTGCTTACCAGTGCCTCATACTCAGCCATGATAGCTGTCCTCCATTCTTCATCTTTAAGAGCTTCAGTTATGGTCTGAGGTACTTTTTTTAACTGCAAGCTATAGATCTTAGGTTTGACAATCCCATTCTTTCGCCTGGTAATCATATGATGTACATTATCACATGTACTTCGATTTTTTGTGGCAGCAGTCTGATCACTTACTATTGCAGCAGTACTTGCTTCTCTTGTCCTTGCATCATTGCTTGCTGGCAAATTTCACTGATCATGAGAGGAACCTTGCTCTTCAGCTATTACTTCGGCCTGCTGAAATTGATTTTGCTGAACTCTTTCTTCTATTTGACTGCAATGCTCATTTTGAATATCACCTTGAGCATCAGCTTGCTGTTCAAAAAATTCAGTAAATGTTGGCAAGGGAGTTTGAACAAGAGGTACACTTTGAGAAGGGAAAAAGTCAGTAGTGTCTTCCTTGACTTCTGGTTGTTCAAAAGGAAAGACATCCTCATTGAAAATAACGCTACGTGAGATGAAGATTCTACCATCTTTGCTCAAACATAGATAACCATGGTGAGTAGGTGAATAACCCAGAAACGTACAGGCTTGTGACCTAAACTCAAACTTATGTCTGTTGAAAGGTCTGAGATGCGGAAAGCATTGACACCCAAACACCTTGAGAAAATCATAGTCAGGTTGTGAACCAAAGAGCTTTTGAAATGGAGATATGCTGCCCAATACTCGTGAGGGCATTCGATTGATCAAGAATACCGAGCTCAAGACTGCATATGACCAATGCTAGAGTGGCATAGATGCTTGAGCAAGCAGAGTCAATGTTGTTTCTACCACGTCTGTTCTTCCTCTCAACAACACGTTCTGTTGGGATGTGTGAGGATAGGATTTTCGTAGCTTAATTCCCAGTTCAACAGCCATTTTTTCCATAAATCTAAATTCACCATCATTGTCAGTTTGAATAGCCAAAATTAAGGAATCAAATTGAGTTTTGACAAGTGCCAAGAACATTTAAAACGCTGTAGTAACCTCATGTTTATTTTTCAACAAGTAAATCCAAGTATTTCTGCTGTACATATCAACAAAGAGAACAAAATATCTGAAACCATTTGAAGTTATAGGAGCAGGTCCCCATATATCAATTTCTACAAGCTCAAATGGTTTAGAATACACTGTAGAAGAGGAATTGAATGGCAAAACATGGCTTTTGCCCAATTGACATGTACACACAGACTTATCTAAAGGAACAGTTTTACTAATAGACTTGACAACTTCAATGGCTGGGTGTCCCAATCTCCTGTGCCAAAGCCAATACTCAGCATCACCTTTGGCAGTAGCTTGAAACACTGAAGCAGCATCATGAATCGAGCAATCAAAGCTGTAAAGCCCACCATCAAGCTTTCCCTTCAATAGCACGGCTTTAGTGGTTGAATCCTTTACATAACAAACAGTGGCATGAAATTCAAAATAGACATTGTTATCATTAGCAAATTTAGCTACTAACAAAAGACTCTTTGTAATTCGAGGCACATGAAGCACTTGTTCTAGATGTAAATATCTATCAGCACTGTTAATTAAAGAACTACCCACATGATTAATAAACAAAGCAGTTCCATCTCCCAAATGAACTTTACCTTTTCCAAAGTAAGTAGAACTGTGTTGAAGATTTCCAAGATTGCTGGTTACATGGTGAGTTGCCCCCGAGTCAGGAAACCATTTAGAGTAAGCAACTGGTCCATCAATCATCAAAGCATTAACTTGAATATCCTCATCTTGATTAGGTTCTTGACCTTCTTTATTGGACGCCACAAAGGGGTTGTAAGGAACTTCAATAGTTGATGCATGGGTGCAGCAAGAGCAATTGTTCACCTGAACGTTTGACCGTGACTGTTGTGCAGAACCTCTCTTGAAGTTCTGGTCAAATCGATGCCAACATCTATTCGCAAGGTGTCCAAGCTTGCCACAAACTTGACACTGAGGACGAGACTTGCTTTTGAATTTTCCTCCACTATGATGTGTATCACAAGATTTATCAGACTCATTATTGACCTCTACATGTGACTGCCTTGTGTTATACCTGGTATAGTTTATTCCAACAGGAAACCTGGATGAATCTTCCATTCGAGTTTCAGCATCCACAAGAATGGATACAATATTGTCTACAGAATACGATTCTTTGCTAGCTGTGATTGCGGCAATAGATGGTTCATATTCAATGGGTAGGCCATTGAGAAGGGTAGCAAAATGCTCAACTTCAGAAACAGGACTTCTACAGGCAGCTAGAAGATCACAGATTTGTTTAACTGCCATAGTGTACTCAGTGATTGATTGTGTGCCTTTCTTCATGGATCGAAGCCGATAATGTAATTTCATTATCTTTGTAGTAGAAAGATTGGAATATAGCTTGGTTATCGTATTCCAAACCGTAGCCGTTGTCTCAGCACCAACCAATTGTGGCAAGATATGTGGACTGATGGTAGAGAAAGGCCATGACGCTAATGAATTATCTTGCTTAAAGAACTGAGTATATAGGGGATTAACAATTGTATCACCTGCTTGATTTCTGACCGTCTTTGAAGGAGTTGAGACCGAGCCATCAAGATACCCATCAAGACCAAGCCCCCTAATTGTGAGAAGGATCTGTTGTTTCCATAGCAAATAGTTGGATTCATCGAGACACACGTTAACCTTTTTGTTGGAGAAAATTTAGGATTCAAGAAGCTGTTCTTCACCACCAGATAGAACTGAAATTGCAGAAGGTGCCATGATTGCAAGCAGAAGAAGAAGAAAGAACTAGAATTGCTGGATCTTTAGAAGAAAGATGAAACTGAAATGCGGAAGCAATAAGAACACAAGATCATTTGGCGAATGATACCATGTTAAAACTAACTAACTAAGAAATTACTAGATGATTTTTGATAGAAGTGAATGATGATTAGAGAGAAGAAGAACTTCAGACTTTCATTAAACTTGTAACCCAAAACGTGATCTTTACAGAATACAAGGTATGTATATATACACTGCATGGGAAGCTTAGGGTTTCTGCATGAGTCAGTTACAAACGGTGTAACCACCTAACTAACTTAGTTAGGCATAACTAATCTTGAAGCTGACTCAGTTATGCTTACAAAGCATTCTAACATTCTGACCATCCCAAATTCTTCATTTTCTGATCATCGAGAAAATACCTCTGGTCATTGAACGGTCGGTTCTCGACTAACTCGATGCTCGTCTCCGGATCCATCGAGAAAAGCTTGCATATATCTTTGGCTACATCGATCACTCTCCTTTCCTTCTTCGTCCCGATGTTATAAACATGGCCAAATTCACCCTTATGGAGAATGACTTCAAATGCCTCAGCTACATCCTCGCAATATAAATAACTCCTCACATGCGAACCGTCCCCATGAATCGGAAGAGCCTTCCCCCTCATTGCTAAGAGGATAAACTTCGGAATTAGTTTCTCGGGGAACTGGTTCGGGCCATAAATGTTCTTTCCCTGAGTTGTAATCACAGGCAATCCATACGATCTACCACATGCCATAACAAGCATTTCAGCACCTGCTTTTGTTGCAAAGTACGGGTTCGACGGGAGAAGTTGGGAAGCCTCATGGTTTCCCACAACAGCACCCTCATCTGTTTCCCCATAAACCTCATCAGTGCTCACATGAATGAACCTCCTAATCTGGCCAGTGACTTTGCAAGCTTCAAGCAAGACATGAGTGCCATAGATATTGTTCTTGGTGAACTCAAAGCTGTTCCCAAACGAGTTATCGACATGAGTTTGGGCCGCAAAGTGCATTATCGTGTCGATAGACTCGGTGAAGAGTAGGTAATTAACAAGGTCAGCACTACCAATATCCCCAGCCACAAACTTAGAGTTCGGAGATGCCTTCGATGGATTGAGGTTTTTCAAGTTCGAACAATAATCGAGCTTGTCGAGAACAACAATCTTGTAATCCGGGTAGTTCCGAACGAGTCGATTCGCGACATGACATCCAATAAACCCAGCAGCCCCAGTAATCAGGATGTTCCTAGGCTTGTAAGAAACCATACCGAACCCAAAACTACAACAGAAAACAAGAAATACACAACCAAAGTTCAGAAACTAGCAAAATATAATATCAAAACCCTGGAGATTACGGATTTAAGAGTGTTTAAACATGTATGATCAGATCTTATGCAAAGAAAAATATTACAATGGAAATACATTTATGTATGTTTGTTTGTGTGTCTGGAAACAGATCTCTAAAATCCCATTTCCATCATCAGATCCAATCAACAAGCAAACTAAAAAAAACAACCCAAGTCATGGAATTTTGTACACTTTTAACATAGATATGAAGAGAAATTAAGAAACACCCAGATCATAAAATGGCATCAATCCAACAAATGACACTGGAAAATGCGAAAACTTTTTAACTTACAGGAAGTTTAGAAATCAACAGAAAGGGAGATTGAAACAGACAGATATAGATTGTACACAAGTGTTGATGAAGCTTTTAATTTTTTTGCATGTGCCAAAATGAAGAGGCTTTGATGGATGATGGGAATTGTTAGATCTATGTATCCTGTTACTAAACAATACCCACCGATAATGTGGGTGGAGTTATTGAAATATGATTATTTGAATGAATATTGAAAATAAAATATGTAATGAATATACATAAAGATTTTTTTAAGGATAATTATCTAAATTGTTATAAAATTAAAACTCAACGAATTGTTTTATTGGAAAACGGATAATATTTATTATAGTTGTGTATATTGTTAAAAGGTTAAGAATATTCATAAACATAAATTTTATTTGACAATTAGCGGATTATATTAGCTGATAGAGATTACATTAGTTGATTTGACTAACAAATTGTATTAGCTGAGTGCATAAAAGTATTTGGTAAAATTAACTGATAGCTGTTTTTTTCTTTAAACAAGCAAAAGCACATATAAGGGCATGGTTATATTCAGTCTGTTTGAATAATTTATTAGTTATTAATATTTTATATCTATTAATATTAATTAGATTTATGTAAAATAATTTTTTAATATAACATTAATAAGTATATTTAAAAAATTATGTATTAATTTATTATTTATATAATTATTTAAATACAATTTAATTCATTATTAAATTTAAATAAACATAAAAATAGGAGAATAAAAAGGAAAAATTAAAGGGTGAAGAGTTAAAATAAAAAGCTTAAATTTAGGTTATCTGGATATTTTTAGTAATTATTAAAGATAAAAGAGTCTTTACAACTCTTATGTTAAATCTCTAATTTTAAAAAGCTTTTATTATCAATTTTTTTAAAAAATTAGAGGTTTTACTCAAATTCGTTATTCATCAAATATCTTAATTTTAGCTCAAACCGATGTTTACCAAATTGGGTCATAATCACCCATAGATATTATCAAATTTATCTAAATATTTGATATTGTTTTAGATAATTATTGATTTTAATCTTAAAATTAATTATTTTTAAAAATACATTAAACTCCAAATCTATAAGAGAAATTTGCATTAAATGACGAACCATTTGTTACCAACACGTGTAAAGATTAGTTAAGAGTGTTTTTTAGTAGAGGGCCTACATGAGGTTTCGTTATTAGTATAGGGACCACTATTAAACTTTAACAATTAATTTATAAAAATAAAGTGTGGGGTGAACTTGTTAAAAAAAGGGTAAACTGCATAAACTATCACCAAACTTTTAAGGTATTTTCAATTTGGTCACCAAACTTTTAAAACTTATGTTAATTACTAAACTGTTAGTCTGCTTTCATTAATATCATTTCTGTTAACTGCAGTTAAAAACACTGATGTGACTGTTAACTTTCTTTCTTCTAAGACATCTTATTCGAGGTAAGTTTAAATTTGTTGTTTGATAGTTCTCACAGTAACTCTTATCATATGATATGATTAGTGACAAGTGATTAACCTTTAAGCTGTGAGGCTTGATGTATTGATATGCAGCTTGATTTTACTGCGTATATAACAGACTAACAGTGGATTTTTTCTGTTTATGAATAATATTTTTTTTCTCTAAAATTTTCAGCAGTAGGTCTTTATAATGCAAGTTATGGAAACCCTGAACCTGGATATCCTGGAAATATTTATCCTGTCAACTATGGCATGAATCCTGTAAGTTACGCTGTGTTATGTACATGTTCAATAGTTTCTGGCTTGTGTTGCCCAAGTATGTACTTGCATTGCATGTGAGCTGCATTTGTAAGTTGTGTTGCCAGCTTGACTATGGCCTCTGTAATTGATTGGGTAACAAGTTCTGTGTCACGGGGGCTCCGTTTCCACCACAGATCTTCATATTTTTTTACCAAACGAGTTGCGCCGCGAATTTTTCGAACTGAGTCAATTAAAATTCAGGTCACAATTTATAAAACGATTTTTTCTCCCTCCTCTGTTTTCTTCCCTTGCTTCCCATTTTTTTTCTGTTCAAAAAAAAATCTCTGTTTTCTCTCCATCTTATTATATTGTATTTTGACCAACAAATGGATCAATCTTATCTAGTTGTTGCTTCTACTATCACTGTTATTTCTTCAATGCCTTAAGAAAAAAGGGGTAAGATTGAGATGAATAGAGATTAAATTGGAGACATGAGGACCATTAGTAAGAGTTCACTAGTACACATTGAATCTACATTGCTGCATTAAAAAACATTTATACAAAAGAAAGCAGACCAACAGTACGAAATTTGATGAATTACATTATTTGCAAGCTGATTTTATCTGCAGAATCAAGTAAAGATGAAGTTTCATCTTCAGTTGGAATGTTGCTTGTTTGATCCTCACTAGATATGTCAAAAGGAAGTTGAAATGGCTTTGAAGGTATTTGCAGGAGTTCGACATCGCCTTCAAGCATCTCCAGCACTTTCCTCATTGAAGGACGGTCGGTAGGCTTCAACTGTATGCACCAGAAAGATGTTATTACCATTTTTCTCATTATGATGTTTTCATCATCGGTAACACCTTTCATTTCTATATCTTCTCCTTGAGAATACCGACTATAAATCCAAGATGGGAAATACATTTGACTTGATTGCTCAACAACTGACTTCATATTCCTCTTCCTCCAAACTATTTCTAATAGCAACATTCCAAAACTATAAACATCAGCCTTAAGCGAGACGCCTCTAATGCTTTTGTAAACTATGCTTTTGTAAACTAACTCGGGAGCAATGTACCCTATTGTACCTCGAGCTGCAGTTAGAGATACGATACTATCATCCGTCGAATACAGCTTAGCAAGACCAAAATCCGACACTTTAGGGACAAAGTTCTCGTCCAAAAGAATGTTATGCGGCTTGATATTGAAATGCAAAATCTGCATATCACATCCTTGATGCAAGTATTCAACCCTCGAGCCACCCCGAGTGAAATATCGAACATCTTCTGTCAGCTTAAAACAGTCTTACTTTCTTCTGCAAATATAATCCGATCCAAAGAACCGTTTGGCATGAAATCATAAACAAGAGCTTGTTTTGATCCCTCAACACAGAAACCAATAAGTTTTGCCACATTAACATGGTGAATCCTCCCAATCGTAGCAATTTCACTAATGAAATCTTGTCCATTCGCCTTTGCTGTGCCCAATAACTTTATTGCTACTAGATAACTACTACGAAGCCTTCCTTTATATACCGAACCATAGCTACTTTCACCCAACTTTTCTTGAAAATCACTACTCATTCGTTTTATCTCACGAAAAGAGTACCTTATCGGCGATAGATCAGTTTGGCGTTTAAGGAAGTTTTCAATTATATCATCAGCAGATAAATGTCTTCTCCACCATTTGTATGCAACGAGTGCAAGCAAGCAACATATCCCCAGTAAATATCTTGCTAAGATAATTCCTCCTTTTAAAGAAAGGTAGAATTGAATGCATTAGTGGAATCTGATCAATATACATTACCTGTTACGAGAAATATACAGCAGAATTGGAGCAAATTACCTGTTACTGCAACACATACAATACTGGTACCTGCAGAGTATTACATTTAAAAGCAAAATATAACTATTTCAATGGGAGGAATCAAAAGTGTAACTTGACCAATAATGATGAAATCTGCAAATGAAACATCCGGTGAGGTGCGTAATACGTATTTTGGAATATATGAGGGCCACTGAACAAGAATTGCACGAAGCTATCCGCATAGGTTTGCAAGGCATACAGCAACGACTGTAACCTGGATTACATTTGAATAATTGATGTCAAGACAGACTCAAATCAAGTATTTTATGGGAAAAAAATTATCCAAGTGATAAAAATGGAGGGAAACTCTTACATCAATAGAAATGGGTCTGTCCTCGTAGCAGAACCGGAGTGCTTGTCTGAAACCAAGATCCGAATCTATTTCGAGGCCGAGTAATAGCTTCTGGTAGATGTCTGAAGTAGACATGCCGCTGATATTCTGAACCATTATTGGAACTGTGGCATCAATCGTGCAAGATTCATCGAATTTTCCGGCGGGGTATTCCATAGGTAAAAAATAAAAATAGGACGCAGGTGGCTGCAAAGAGCTAGTGGCGCAACGAGAGGCATTAATATACGAGGAAGATTTCATCGGTGTCGTGCAGTTCACAAGATACATCATTTGAAATGGAGTCCTCAATGAATAGGGTACCTTACACCCGTCACCTTCATCAAAGCTAAAGGAATTTCGAGGAATGGAGAAATTATTATCCTTGCTCAGATTCGCATCGATTGCTTGCATCCTGTAAGATTCGAAAGTGTAGTTTCGGACATTGGATACGACTCCCTGTTCCGAATCGAACGATCTCGTCGTCCGAGTCTCATAAGAGATGTTTCGGACATAGAATCTCCCTGTAACGACCCGGATTTTAGGATGAGAAGGTCGGGTCAAACCAAAACGAGGGCTTCATGTGTGGGCCGAGTGTTTGGGCTTTCAAGAACCCTTTTTGAGCTTGGTTTTAGTTGTTGGGCTTGCTTAGATGGTTTGAAGTTGGGCTAGGAAAATGTCATGAGAATAAAGTGGTAATTTCATAATTTGATAATGGGGAAGAGGAGGTGTTATGTTTTCTCTGCAGAAAAGGGGTGGGGATGATCTCATTGTGTTTTCTTGTCTCATTCTTTCATCTAAACTCACCTCCCATCCCAAAAACCAAAACCTAAAGGTTGAATCTTTGAGATTTGTGGGGAAAATCTCGTTTTTCTTGGTGAGAGAAATTTGATCAGCATCAAAGGATCTTTAATTCAAGGTAGATGTGGTTTGAAATGGTGGAAAGAGAGGTGTAGAGGGGTTTGGAAGAGGGAAAATGAGAGTGGATGCTTAAGAGCTTCTTCATCAGCTTAAATCCAAGGTTAGTACACTCCTAATTTCTGTGTGTTCATATGCATCACCATTTTGGTATGTGTTGCTTGATATATGATATTTTGGTAATCTAGAGTTTGGTTGGTCACCCATGGCAAAACTTGTAATTGTTGATTTTAAGGGTAAAAATGGTTAGAAACTCACCTAATGACTCTTCATAAGTGGTAGGAACGTTTTGGGACTTAACCATGGAGGTTAAGGGAGGGATTGGTAAATTCCCGAGCTTCAGGTTTTGAAATCGGGGCTCGAGTACCGGTACGAGGTGGTTGTGTATCGGTACTCCTTTGTATTTTGGGAGGCGGGTTGTGAGGGGCGTACCGGGATGTATTTCCGTGTATCGGTACCCCTCGCTTGTTTTGAATTCCAGTAATACTTTGGTGTACCAATACGCTAGGGGCGTATCGATACCCATTGTTACATTACCTGTAAAGGCTATGTATACTAGTACGCTAGGGTAGGCGTATCGGTACGGGGCGATCCCAGTATTGATATTGAGTACCGATTCGAAACGGAGCGTATCGGTAAGCATGGGGGGAAATTCTTTCGAATCTATATGGAGTATCGGTACTCATGGTGGAGTATCGATACCTAGAGGGGAGTACCGATACTCACTTCGGAGTATCGATACTCGATGGGCAATCTGGCCAAGTTTTTACGTTTTGAGTTCGGGGTTCTATAAATTGTGGCTAAGGTTCTAATGGGTCTCTTATGATATAAAATGACTGGTAAAACCAAGAATGTGTGTTTCTTCTTGCTTATATGGATTAAATGGCTAATAGAGTATCGAAATGATAGTAAATTGCTCGGGTTAGCAAATTTTAGAGATCCTTGGTGGATCATTTGTGGTTGTGCCAGGTAAGGGCACTTGTTTGGTCTGAGTCTTTGTTTGGTGGGATCCGAATACCCGGTGAGTGAGTGTTGCAACACATGAAGGTCATTCGATGCGAGATTCTGGGCGATGAAATGAAGGTCATCCGATGCGAGATTCCGGGTGATGATATTTGCTCGATGTGAGATTTCGAGCCCCGCTCGATGTGAGATTCCGAGCGAAGACTCGATGTGAGATTTCGAGTATACCGCTCGATGTGAGATTCCGAGCATGGGTGGGTCTCCCAGTGTCGGGTGACATTGGGCCTCACTCCTGGTTTGTTTATCTATATGTTTATGTTGTTGAGGTGCTATTTGTTCTTAGCATGTGTTTAGGCGGTTATGGTAGCGTCATTGCTTGATCTTATCTTGATATCATGTCTCATAGCATGCTCTTAATTATGATTCACCTGAAGCATGGTCGCGTGGTTGTATATCCACTGAGCTTTGCTAGCTCAGCGTTCGGAATCGTTGTTTCTGCTCGCAGGTTAGTAGGTTTTGCATCTTCTTGGAGGAGCACCATCAGCGAAGGATTCCAGCGCCTCGTTTCTTCAGAGTACAGTACTTAGGTCTTTGGGCTATATATTCGTAGAAATCTATTGTATATTGTAATTTGTATTTGGAATTTTAAAATGATTGAGTCAAATGTTTTATTTATGTAATTTCAAAGGAGCTCCACTTTATATATTTTTAATATTAATTATGTATTTTGTGTTTGAAATCTAATGAGTTTTAATAATTGATTTGTGGATTGGGCTAAACTAAGTAAAAAATTTGTGATAATGGGTTGGGCTTGGGGCCATATATAACATCTGGGTTGAAAGTGTTACACTCCCGTTTTTCATTACCAAACTGGAGCGGTTGTCTACGTCACACTCCAGTTCATACCTATGATCACCGCACCTGGAAGGTTGCGTTGTTAATCGAAAAGGGTTTCTGATTTCAATGCTTCCACACATCGAAGAACCGCAATCCCTGTTTATGTTTCTAGCAAGGCAAGCTTCCGGTATTATAAATAAAGCGACGGCGGCCATCAGGCCAAACAACGGAAGTCGTGGCGTTGGTTTTGGCATGCTGAAATTCGGTAAGAGGAGAAGGATGAAATCTGAAACTAATTTACATTTCATTCAAGTAGTGTACACTGTACACATCAGACATGTGTTGACTGAGTTTAGCTTCCCAAGTTTTAATACAGATGAGGCATTTATGGACCGGAACATGTACAACTTGTAATCCAAATCCAATTGACATGTTCTGTTTTCTTATCGGCTAAATGAGATCGTTAGCGAGACTCGAATCTTAATTATCAGGTGATGATAAGTACTCAACCAGCTAAACTAATTTAATTCTATGAACGATGATAAAAAAATTCAAAGGAAAAATGATCTTTGCTTTTCAAGTTTTCACGCCCTTTGAATTTTAAGGTTTATTTCTTTTATTTTCATTGGTTTTTTAAATTAGAGAAATGAGGACCATTGGTAAGAGTTTTGTCGTACGCATTGAATCTACATTAATGCATTAGAAAATATTTATACAGAAAAAAGCAGACCAAAGATACGAAGCTTGACGAATTACATTATTTGCAGGCTAATTTTATCTGCAGAATCAAGTAAAGGTGATGTTTGATCTTCAGTTGGAATGTTGCTTGTTTGATCTTCGTTAGATATGTCAAAAGGAAGTTGAAATGGATTTGAAGGTATTTGCAGGAGTTCGACATTGGCTTCAAGCATCTCCAACACTTTCTTCATCGAAAGACGGTCGGTAGGCTTCAACTGTATGCACCAGAAAGCTGTTATTACCATTTTTCTCATTATGATGTTTTCATCATCGGTAACACCTTTCATTTCTATTTCTTCTCCTTGAGAATACCGGTCATAAATCCAAGATGGGAAATACATTTGACTTGAATGCTCTACAACTGACTTCATATTCTTCCTCCTCCCAACCATTTCCAATAGCAACATTCCAAAACTATAAACATCAGCCTTATGCGAGACTCCTCCGATGTTTTTGTAGACCAACTCGGGAGCAATGTAGCCTATTGTACCTCGAGCTGCAGTTAGAGATACAATACTATCATTCGTCGAATATAGTTTAGCAAGACCAAAATCCGACACTTTAGGGACAAAGTTCTCATCTAAAAGAATGTTATGCGGCTTGATATCGAAATGTAAAATCTGCATATCACATCCCTGATGCAAGTATTCAATCCCTCGCGCCACCCCGAGTGAAATATCGAACATCTTCTGCCAGCTTAAAACAGTCTTACTTTCTTCTGCAAATATAATCCGATCCAAAGAACCGTTTGGCATGAAATCATAAACAAGAGCTTGTTTTGATCCCTCAACACAAAAACCAATGAGTTTTGCCACATTAACATGGTGAATCCTCCCAATTGTAGCAACTTCACTGATGAAATCTTGTCCATTTGCCTTTGCCTTGCCCAATAACTTTATTGCTACGAGATAACCACTACGAAGCCTTCCCTTATATACCGTGCCATAGCCACCTTCACCTAATTTTTCTTGAAAACCATTGCTCATTCGTTTTATCTCACGAAAAGAGTACCTTATTGGCATCAGATCATGTTGGCGTTTAAGGAAGTTTTCAATCGTATCATCAGCAGATAAATGTCTTCTCCGCCATTTATATGTAACAAGTGCAAGCAAGCAACACATCCCTGGTAAATATCTTGCTAAGATAATTCCTCCTTTTAAAGAAAGGTAGAATTGAATGCATTAGTAAAATCTGATCCATATAAAGTTACCCGTTATGTGCAATATATAGCAGGATTAAAGCTAATTACCCGTTATTTCAACACATAAAACACTGGTACCTGCAGAGTATCACCATTAAAAGCAAAATACAATTATTTTAATACGAGGAATCAAAAGTGTAATTTGACCAATAATGATGAAATATGCGAAGTAAACATACTGCGAGGTGCGTAATTCGTATTTTGAAATATATGAGGGCCATTGAACAAGAAATGCACGAAGCTATCCGCATAGGTTTGCAAGGCATATAACAAGGACTGTAACCTGGATTACATTTGAATAATTGATGTCAAGAAAGACTCAAATGTTGTTTTTCATGAAAAATATCTATCCAAGTGATAGAAATGGAGGGAAACTCTTACATCAATTGAAAAGGACTTTCCTTCACGTAGCAGTCATCGACTCCATCCGATTCTATTTCAAAGCCGAGTAATAGTTTCCTGTAGATGTCCGAAGTAGACATGCCGCTGATATCCTGAACCATAATCGGAACTGTGGCATCGATCGTGCAAGATTCATCGAATTTTCTTAGCGGGGTTTCCCGAGGTAAAAAATAAAAATAGGAAGCAGGTGGATGCGAAGAGCTAGTGGGGCAACGAGAGGCACTAATATACGAAGAAGAGTTGATCGGTTTCGTGCAGTTCACAAGAAACACGACGGATTGAAACCCCAGTGAATAGGGAACCTTACAAAAGTCATCTGAGAGAAAGGAATTGCGAGGAAGGGAGCAATTATCATCCTTGCTCAGATTCGCATCGATAGCTTGCATCCTGTAAGATTCAAAAGTTTTGTTTCGGACATAGGATTCGACTCCCTGACTATTGAAATATGTAACATCCTCCGTGTAAATTTCATAAGAGATGTTTCGGACATAGAATCTCCCGTTCTTCATTACCAAAGTGGTGCGGTTGTCACCGTCACACTCCAGTTCAAACCTACGATCACCGCACTTGGAAGGTTGCGTTGTTAATCGAAAAGGGTTCCTGATTTCAACGCTTCCACACATCGAAGAACCGCAATCTCTGTTTACGTTTCTGGCAAGGCAAGCTTCCGGGATTAGAAATAAAGCGATGGCGGCCATCAGGCCTAACAATGGAAGTCGTTGCGTTGGTTTTGGCATGCTGAAGGAGATGAATGAATTGAAGGCTAAGGATTATCATTTTGGAATATAAATTAAAGCTAGTCCACATATATATTTCAAAAGTCAAAGTCAATGTCAATGTCGGAACACTTTAAGTCAATGAATGAATTGTATATTATTATTATTATTATTATTATTATTATTATTATTAGGAAAAACTACATATTTAGTACCCTAGCTATGTTTGTGTTACAATTTTGGTACCCAACTATTATTTTCGGTAAAATATACCTAACGTTACATTTTTGTTCTATTTTGGTATCCGACCGTTAAAAACTAACAGAGATGATGATGTAGCCTGGCATAATCACAGTTTTAGTCCAAACACATATATATTATCAATTTAGTCAAATCCATCAATTTAAAACATCATCTTAATTTTGATTGAATTTTGTTTCACCCCCTTGTATTCTCATCAGTATCCCGATCGTGGAGTTTGAGTCCTCCAATGGACCCCCCGCATTGGCCCCATTGATCCGCAAATCTTAAAGTTTTGATTGTCCTTAGCGTGTTTTTAAACTCCAAAACCCAAAAAAGTGTCCGACTGGAAGAAGAAGAAAAATTAGGAATTTACAATTTTAATCCAAAAATTAAAATAATGTTTAAATTGATAGAATTTTAGACTAAAGTGATAGATTGTATAAGTTTTTGGACTAAAACTATTATTAACCCAAGCCACGTCACCATTTCTGTCAATTTTAAACGGCGAAGGTGCCAAAATATAACGAAAACGTAATATTAGGTATCATTTTGCCAAAAATAATAGTTAGGGTACCAAAACAGTAACGCGGGTATAGTTAGGATATTAAATATGTAGTTTTCCCTAATTATTATTATGTCCTATGCCCGTGTTTCTATTTTGGTGCCTCAACTAATATTTTTGTCAATATAACACATAACGTTACGTTTCGTTTCTATTTTGGTACATCCGCTGTTCAAAATTAACGGAAGAGGTGATGTGACTTGGTTTAATAAAAATTTTAGTCTAAAAATTTATACAATCTATCAATTTAGTATAAAATTTTATCAATTTAAACATCATTTTAAATTGTTTAGATTAAAAGTGTAAATATTTCGCTTTTGTTCTTCTTCCCCTCAAAACATTAAAAATTATCTGATATATATATATATTGCTTTGTATGAGCAAAATCATTACAAGTCTTTGTCTTGAATTTACCAGAGATGAAATTGATGAGAATCTGGGAACATGTACTTTTTTAAAGAGAGAAAAAAATACCTTTCGACAGTGCTTTTTTTTTTTTAATCTCAAAACAATATTTTTAAATAAATCTGCTGTCATTCATCTTTTAACACCCAAGTGATTCCTGTGGCAGGTCTACCCAACAATTTAACTACAAGGGACGAATGACGTGCAACAGCTGGATGGCCGATGGAGCTACAACGGTGACTAAGAAACCTGGGGAGAGAGGACGAACCCAAACTTCTAAACCTTCAAACCCTAAACACCAAAAAGAATATAAACAGTTTTGAGGGGAAGTAGTAGAAAGATGAAAATTTTACATTTTTAATCTAAAAAATTAAAATGATGCTAAATTGATAGATTTTATAAATTATTAAACTAAAACCGTTATTAAACCGAGTTACATCATCATTTTCGTTAATTTTAAATGGCAGAGTACCAAAATAGAAGCGAAACGTAACGTTAGGTATCATATTGACAAAAAAATAGTTGAGGTACCAAAATAAAAACACGGGCATAAATGGAGTACTAAATATTAGGGGTGTTTAAAAATATATGACCCGGTTGATCAGATTCGATGACTCAAACCTTAAAAAGTTGAGTAATTCTTTAAAAAAATTACCCAACCCGAGATTTTTTCTGGATAATTAGGCCAGGTCTGGGCCGAATTTTTTTGGTACTCGAGTGCCCGACCCGACCTGATACTTTTAATATATTTATTTTTTTAGTTTTAAATTATATTTTTATTTTAGGCTCCTTAATATTTTTACCTAAAATTAAATTTAAATCTCTAAATTATTTCTATGTTTGCATTATGTACTTTTAAGTTTTAAAATTTTCAATTATATAGTTTTTTATTAAATGGAGAGTTATTACATTATCATACCGGAATTCGAAAGAAAAAACGAGATTAGAATTTTTAATGTCTTTTTGTTATAAACTTTAATATATAAATATATCCAAATGTTTCATCTTAAAACTAACTTTAAATCACTAATTTTGTGTTTTGATTATGTATTATGAATTTTTAAATTTTATTTTTTGTTATAAATTTTAATATATAAATATATCCAAATGTTTCATCTTAAAACTAATTTTAAATCACTAATTTTGTGTTTGGATTATGTATTATGAATTTTTAAATTTTATGCGTTTATTATGTAATTTTTTAAAACTTTTAAATTTAAAAAATAAATAAATAAAAATGTAAATCGGGTACCCGTTATCCGATTTTCTGGGTACCCAAATTTTACGGGTATCTGAATAATGGGTACTCGACTAAAACTGGCCGAAACACGGGCCGGCATATATAGTACTCGAGAGAATTGGATACCTGATTTTTCGAGTACCCAAAAACCGAGTACCTGAGAATGAACACCCTACTAAATATATAGTTTACCCTATTATTATTTTAGCTTTTGAAGAATATTTTGATCTAATTTAACCTCTAAATTTTCTTTTCATGAAATATGTTCTCTATCTCTCTCCTTCATCTCTTATATTCATTCTCGATTTTATAACATTTATCTATCTTTTACCCGTACACTTACTATAAAATATGTAATTCAGGTGAATCAAAAATAAAAGGCTTAAATGAAAAATAGGTGCTCAAAGTATATTTTTTTTAATTTTAGGTGCCTAAAGTATTTTTTTGTAAAAATAGGTGCCCAAAGTTTCAAAAATTATAATTTTAGGTGACTGGCTATTAATGAGTGTTAAATTTTTTTAACCAATTAATACTTAACACGTGGCATATTTGGTACCAAAAATTTTAACTTTTGAAACTTTGGGCACCTATTTTTACAAAAAATACTTTAGGCACCTAAAATTATAACTTTTGAAATTTTGGACTCTTATTTTTTTAAAAAAAAAATACTTTAGGCAGCTAAAGTTCAAAAAAGACATACTTTGGACACCTATTTTTTATTTAAGTCAAAATAAAACCACAAGAATTATATGATTGATCTATTCTTCTATTAGTCCTCTTTCTTCCACTTCATTATTTTATTTCCTTTATATTTTTCTTTAAATTTATTTTAGTTTATAACATTTTTGATGCTTTATTAAATTTATTTTTTAGAAAAATCAATCATAAATGAATATTTATTATATACTAAAAGGAAATTTCAACACCATCTGCAATCAACTTTATGTCCTAATCAATCCTGAATAGAAGTTGTGGACATTATTTTCATCTCCCCATGAACACTCCAACAATCAACTTCTTTACATTGGAGGCCAAGCTTGAATACAGACGAGAAATCTATCACATTTATGGGACCGGAATAACGTGTAATCCAAAGCCAATTTAAATGTAATAAAAATTACGAATGCGCTTGATATTTTAATATTTTTAACGTGGTCTTATGATAATACAGTAGAATATTTATAAATTAATACTCGGTAAATTAATAATTTTTTTAAAATAATATTTTTTTGGTTTCAACTTGAGTCTAAGGTCTAAGTTAATAATTTCGATAAATTAATAAGATAATAGTTTTTTGAAAGCCCTTTATATAAATTTATGGTCCTTCAAAATTATAAATGTATAATTCTATAAAATTACATATATAACTAGGACAACTTAGTAAAATATAATTTTATTGTTGTTCGCTTCTTAAAATTTAAATCTAGTTGTATTTCATCTATAATTTTCCTTACTACATCCAAAAGTTTCGGTATTGCGTTCTCATACTGTAACAAAAAAAGTTGTGAAGAGTTGTTGCCGCTATGAGTGCTTCCTTCCGCGTAATTGGTCGCACATGCATTTGTATCATCTTCAGTTTCATGCTCAATAGGATTTTCAATAACACTAGCTATAATTTCTTCTAAACTTTGGATCTCTGAACATGTATCATTTTCACGAGGGGTAATCCAATAGGTGGTTGACATCCATTTTGTTGCGATACCCAATGTCAATAATGTATGTTTGTTGAATCGAAAAAAATCTCTTTAAATTAATAAATTATTAATTTATCGATTAATTAATGTCACTTTAAATTAATAAAATTATGTGGTCCCGATATTATTAATTTATAGAAATTTTACTATATACGTTTAACTTTAACATTTAAAAAAGCATATGTATATCTTACAGAAAAAATTACACAGATTCAAATATTTTAAGAACAATGTTTTTTTTATTAAAAACCATTAACTTAAACTACACGAAACGAAAATTATAATTAGGGATGGCAAAGAGGCGGGGCAGGTTTTTTGCCACCCCGATCTATAAAGCCCTAAACCTGACCCCGTCCTGCCTCAGATTAAAATATTAATTTATACTCCCCGATATACTAACTCATAAACCCGACCCAAAATATTTAAAAATTTTACTCTTCGTTGACGATAAATGTTAGACCCGATCAATCCACCATCACAGTCACAAAATATGGTTTCAAGGGACTTTAAACATATATAAAAAATAAAATAAAACTAATTTTAAATTACCCACATGAAAAATTATATATTTAAAAGAAGGCTTAAATAAAAAAAGTGCCCAAAGTATACATCTTTTGAACTTTAGGTGCCTAAAGTATTTTTTATATAAAAATAAGTGCCTAAAGTTTCAACCGTTATAATTTTAGGCGCCCAGAAGTTAAAAAAATGTCACCTATTTAAAATGCGACACACGACAGAAATATTGATTTTTTAATTATTTTTGAAAAAACTTTAAAATTATTTTTTTAAAATCCTGAAATTCTCAAAAATATTCAAATCAGTCCCTAAGTCCCTAAAAATAACAAAATTCCAAATCCTCATTGCTTCCGTCGTCGGCTGCCGTCTCCGACCATACCCTTTCGGTTGTCGGGTCCAATCGGCCATTTCCCCAACTCGCCGTCACCGAAAATTGGCGAACGGTGTGTCAATCGAACAGCTATTTCATATCGACGTTTAATGTTCGGTTGGCACACCGTTGGAGGAAATGGTCGGCTAGGTTCGACGAAAACTGAAAGGGGGTCAGCGACGACGGTGAGGATTTAGGGTTTTGAGAACTATTTTAAAAATTTTCAGAATTTCAAGATTTTTTCGAAAAATTTTAAATTATTAAAAACAAAAAAAAAATAAAAAATAAAAAATGACATTTGTAAACTTCTTTTATTGGTTAACAGTTTGATAGCCAATGGGTCGCTTTCGGACTCAGACTTTGTAAATCGAAATAGGGCCATCTTGCGTGAAGCTCGAGAAACGTTGAATTTGGGGAAGTTAATTGGCTCTAAAACAATAGGAAACGAAGAAAATATTGTAAGAGACCTGGCGCGTATCATTGAAGCGAGTGAGGGTTCCTAGTGGCTCGGGGAGATGAAGGTGTTGTCCTGGAACGGTCATGGGTTGGGGGCGTCGGCTAAAAATCATGTGGCAAGAGAGTTGGTAAGGCAGTTTCAAGTAGGGTGAGAATGCGCACAAGTGATGGGTTTGGAAAAGAGGTAGCTTATATGATCACTGATCACGTGAAATCAACAGCATGGGATGGTGATGTAATTCGTGAGTTATGAGTTTTTAATTTGTTGCTGAATTTTATGTTATCAATTCACTAAGGGTTAGGTCAGGGGTAGTCACGGTTAAGGGCTTTATGGATCTTGATGTGGTCTTTTGGTGTCATTTAGAAGGTGCAGATACCGTCAAAGGCGCAAGGTATTGGTTTGTGGATTTACACCGTTTGTCGACAGTGACGTTCTTAAAATAATGTGGAATGGTGTTGAATGGAGTTAAGGAGTCGTGCAAAGTGGTATAGGGAAGCCGATAAGGTGTTGGTTAACTTTCGTTTCTCTTGTATTTTCAGCGTTGAGTGGTGGCTGAATTTCGCTCGTTGGTGAAGGGTTAGTTGGGTATTGTGTAAGACATTGGATTTGTTGTTCGGGTGTTGCTATAATGACTTCTTTGCGAGTGGGAATCGGCTATGGAAATTGCGGTTTGTGTAGTGGTTATGTGGTCACTCTGGTTGGCTCAATTTGGGTGTATGTTCTAGCAGATTTCTGGAAGAGCAGTGTTGAAATTTCCCATGGGATATGTTACCTCGAGTGCCTTTGTGTGTTGATAGAGAACGAGGTGTGGGGTGCGGTACGGGTGGGAAGTTTTTCGGGTTCGATTTGGAGATCTGAGTACTCCTTGGTGATTGAGCCGAGTTTCAAGTTTGCAATTGTTTGGATTATGCAATCTAAGAAGCACCCATGGAGGAACGCACTTATTTTTTATGGTAGAGCAGCAGTGATGAGTAGGAATTACCTTGTGGGTTGGTTTCATGCAGTTTGACTGTGTTGTTACCTTCATGGTTATGATGGTTCCCTTCATGTTTGTTATCTTTTTATTTTGTTGCCTTGTGTGTGATACTAGGTGTCGATGGTTTCTGAATGCGTTGCTTGTTCCGTTGTGTTTTTTAGGTTGGGTGTTTGTTTCTTTTTGTTGTGCTCGTTATGAGTGGACTATCACAAGTACTCTTTTTCCCATTTAGGTTTAAGGGAGTTTTTAACGAGGCTTGTGATATTCCGTTTATATGGTTCTTTAATCATACTTATCTTTTTTTCGATAAAAAAAAACTACCATACACCTAAAATTATAACGGTTAAACTTTAGGCACTATTTTTACAAAAAAAATACTTTAGACACCTAAAGTTCAAAAAATGTATACTTTAGGCACTTATTTTTCATTTAAGCCTTAAAACAATAAACTTAAATTATTGACCTTTAGAATAAGATATTAAAACTTAAAAACCACAAGAGTATTTATATATAGTGATATTTTTTCATAAATATAATATATATAATTTAAAATAAGGCAGGACGAGGCAAAAAAATTTAGTTAATACCGGAACCTGTCTCGCCCCGACTCAATGCTTTTCAATACCCGCATGTTCCGCCCTGCCCCGATCATCAAAATTTAAAAAGAAGAATCCGACCGGATCGGAACATACCAGGTCGAGTTAAGATCATATATTTTTACCATCCCTAAATTAAAAACCTAAAAAAGTTAAAGGAGAAATAACCGAAAACATGTCCATTTGATTTTAAAAAAATATTTTCTATTTTTATTTTTAGAAAATAATTTTCAACCAAACATTTTTTTTTAGTTTTTTATTTTTTAAGAAAATAAAAATAAAAACGAGTTTCATTCTCTAAAACAAAATAAACTTTAATATCTAAATTTTAGTGAGTAAATTAAATATTTTAAAATTTTAATGATTAAAATAAATTTAAGAGTAAAATTTAATGATGATTTACATAATTTATTTAGTTGTGCAACTCTCTGATCTACTTGTACTTTGTCTTAACATTATTAATAATAAGAATTACCAGAGATCATTTGAAAGAAACCAACAGATAAGGGAAGAAACGAACAGCCAACAGGCAGAGAGGAATCAGAAATGCAATCCTCACTTTCATGCTCCCCTGCAAAAACAAACTTCAAGTTTCATCACAAACCAAAAAACCCTTTTCCATCATGCCCGAATCCCATCGTTTCATTTCCTAATCCTTCCACTCCATCATCTTGCAACTTAACACTAAGATCCCAATCCCACAATCTACCCAACACAACCATCAACTTGTCGGCTTCCAATCGATTTCGAGTTCATTGCGGCATTTCATCAAACAGTTACGGTGCCAACACCAATAAAAGTCTCAGAGAATGGGTTGAGTGGGTTGGTGAAGTGGTTTCCACTGCATTTCCGCTATGGGTTTCTTTAGGATGTCTGCTCGGGCTGTTCAAGCCAAGTTCTTTCGGATGGGTTACGCCCGAGTGGAGCATTTTTGGTCTTACTCTTACTATGCTTGGTATGGGTATGACACTTACTCTCGATGACCTTCGTGGTGCCCTTGCTATGCCTAAAGAGTTGATTTCTGGATTTGTGCTCCAATATTCGGTTTGTAGTCGTTTTTCCATCTTATTACTGTTATTTTGAACCGAGATTATATTTATTTTGAGTAACAGTTTCTGGGTTTAAAGCAATGACATTTCCAAATGCCAAAGGTATAACCTTTGGCCTTTTTTCCATTGCATTGATTTACCAAATAACCTTACCAAATCTGAATCAGGCATATAAATCCTACACTGGCAATAACTTTATGTGTAAACCAGGGTATCATAGTAATTCTGCCAATTCATATTACTTTTGTATTTGGGGAATACTTGTAAACTGGTAAATGATGGGTGACCCGTTGTAGGTGATGCCCTTATCTGGGTACTTTGTGAGCAAGCTCTTAAATCTGCCATCTCACTATGCAGCTGGTTTAATATTGGTTGGCTGTTGTCCCGGTGGTAAGCTTATAGTCACTCTTAGTATCACTTAAGTTGTACTCCATCCTTGTCTTCCTCTTTGATAGTGCTACATTTTTCCATTGCAGGTACAGCAAGTAACATCGTCACCTATCTTGCCCGGTATGCAAAATTTTCTAACCGTATCATTCATTGTTCTTTGGTTATTGATGTCTTTGCCTGAATATCTGATGATTTTGCTATCTCCCAGAGGAAATGTCGCACTTTCCGTGCTGATGACTGCTGCAAGCACTCTGTCAGCTGTGGTTGGTAAACCAAAACTTATGCCTCATCCTGTCTTTCTTATTAATGGGTGTTTTAAGAATACTTTTCAATGAGCCTCCTCGAATTGACTGTCTTAACTGTAGTGTCCACTTGTTGGGGGCAATCTTCTGATTGATGACCATCCTCCATGCAGGATTGCTGAATTATGAGTAAATATTTGATGCCACAATTTCATCATGTCTTCATGTAACGATATTTTGGTTTGAATTCCCATTCTTGCTTTATTTCTTCTTTTCCTTCAGAAAAAAGAAACAGGAAGAAGAACATTTGGATTGGATTTTTGTAACGAACAAATATGGCAAACACAATAGCCAATACCATCAAACCGAGTTCTACTTTGCATTTGCCTGTTTAAGAACCATCTAGGATACTATGTGATAAGCAACCCTGAATCCCAATTGGGCATTGGCATGCATTTAATAATATCAATTTTTCTGGAGGGGAGGATTCATAGTACTATTTAAATTAAAACTATTTCTTGACATTGCATCACTTAGTATCATTTTATTCCCATTTATTTACTCTGCAGATTATGACCCCCTTTCTCACGGCTAAGCTTGCTGGGCAATATGTTGCAGTAGATGCAGTTGGACTGCTAGTCTCAACTCTTCAGGTGAATTCTTTTGTTGCATAACTTTTTTTCACAAATATAGTTCATTCCTTTTTGTGCATGTACTTAACCATGCTATTACCCAGGTTGTGCTTCTTCCTGTATTGGGTGGTGCATTCCTAAATCAGTATTTCCATGGCCTGGTAAATTTCATTTCTCCTTTGATGCCGACCATTGCGGTTGGAACTGTTGGTATTCTGTGCGGAAATGCAATTGCCCAGAGTGCTTCTGCAATTCTTTCATCCGGTCTACAAGTTGTGCTAGCTGCAGCCCTTCTTCATGCATTTGGATTTTTCTTTGGCTATCTCCTTTCAAGGGCACTTGGGCTCGATGTGGCGTCATCACGAACCATCTCTATTGAGGTTGGCATGCAGGTATGCAAACTGTTTGAAGCAGTTCGATCTCAACAAACATAGTTTCTTTTTGGTTCATCCAAGGATTCTTTGTATAACATGAAAATTAATATCTTGGTTGCAAGTTGTGGATGGGTTTTCAGCTGACCAAATAAGAATTAATACTTATCCTTTATTCAACTCATTGATGTTTCAGAACTCGGTTCTCGGAGTTGTTCTTGCTACTCAGCACTTTCAAAATCCATTGACTGCAGTACCATGTGCAGTGTCCAGCGTATGCCACTCAATATTTGGTAGCCTGTTGGCCGGAATTTGGAGACGGAACATACCGAAGCCGAAGCCGGAGTGAGAATGACAGGTTATGTCAATTTTGTATGGATATGAATACATAAATGAAACATATATGTATTTTTATGGATGTTTCTGTGTGCTTAGACTAAACATGGCTAGATCCAGATGTTTGTCATGGCAATTTCTGAGAAACTGGATAATGTAAGTTGCCCGAATCAAAAACAATAAAAGGCAGCACTTGGATATGCAATGTTGCAGACTGTCCCTTATTACACAGGCCTCGATGTCGACCAATAGGCATGATTTCTTGTTGATTACTCCAACATCCAGTGGCATGCATCTAATCAAATGCGCCACGTTTAGAAGGATAACAACAATGGATTCTATGGCACAAACAGGCCTGGTTTTCGCCAACTCAAACTTGATATCTTGTAATGGAATGATCAGTGCATATATGGTGTAGGAATCAACTTGCCTTTCTATCACCAATCATGGGTGTCGAGTCTCCTGGAAAATCCTTCTCAACTGTAGCAAACCCACTTGTGGATTACTGGTTTGCCTGGAAATAAATTAAACATGGAACAAAATGAGGAAATATAGCAGCCTATTACAATGTAATAAACAAGCAATTAAGTTAATAAATGATCAAAATTATATGCAATGGCAAGACATTAGAAAAAGGTACTATACCATTGGAGAGGGCCAAGCTGATCTAAACATTAGAAATTAATATCCGACACTACAGATGGTAGAAATGGCGACCAAGGTTGATCTGCACATCATTACCGGAAAGAAAAAACTTCATTAAGCCTAATGTCATCTCAATGTAATATTTGTTCATTTTTAATAATTAATAAAATTCATGCACACCTTACAGATATAGTTATTTAAATCCGAATCTTCTAAAAAGAATAACATTTTATTTGGTACTCTTAAACAAAAGCTTTAAGTCCTAGTCGTTAGAGTTAGGGGTGAGCAAAAATCAACTCAAAAAAATTAAATTTTTCGACTCAATTCAATGCGAAAAAACTCAACTCGTCTCTAGACGAAATTTCATAAACTCAACTCGATTAAATAAACTTCAAATAAAGTTTGAGTTGTAAAATAGAAATTTTTAGTAATTAATATATCAATTTTTAAATTTGAGTCGAGTCCCTCAATTCTGCATAAGATATATACCACATGAAAAAATATGAAGAAATATATATGTATATAATATATGGATATAGAAAGTCGTTCAAATTAAAATATGTACTATGATATTATAAAAATTTACAATTAAATGTATACATAAACTCGAAAACTCGACACAAATTTCATAAACTTGACCTGAATCAAAAAATTTCAAATAAAGTTTGAGTCATAAAATAGGACCCGTAAACTTAAAATACCTCGATATTTTTTGACTCGACTCGAACGCTTATCCTAATTAGAGTACTCTTAATTGATATCGTTATTTGGTATATAATAAAGATACAAATATAAGTTTAAGAAATATTTAAATATATTAATTAACTTTAAATAAACACTTGTGCCCGAATAACATCAACATTAATCTAGAATATCTATAGCAGATTTTATATACTCCAAAATGATTTGTTTTCTGTAACATGTTTTTGCTTGTACAAAAGATTATGACAATAAACATAAGAATTTGACTGTCTTCTCGATGCAAATAGGTGTAAAATATATACAAGTTCTAGGAGTCATGCTGATTGCTTTAATAAATGGTGAATGGACCATACTTCAAACATCAAAAATCTTTTATTAATCTCATCTATCTTCGCATAATTTAATGATCAACAAAAATCCGTAGTTCAAACTATTTATAAAATGAATATTATAAAATAATTATACCATTTTTTAATGTTTGAATTTTTTACTTTTTTTAATAAAATATTTGATTTTTTAAACAAATTTTATTCTTTGCAAATTACTTGTGTTAATTATTTAAAGAAGTTTTATATTGAGGGGGTAAACAAATAAAAAAAAGGATATCAATGTTGTGTTATATTCATATTTTTGTGCATGGAGTTTCATGAATCGTATATGATTGATGTGGACTTAGTTTCGTATTCACTTTAATTTTCAAAGGCTTAAATGGAAAATAAGTGCTCAAAGTATATTATTTTTAAACTTTAAGTGTTTAAGATATTTTTTTTTGTAAAAATAGGTGTTAAAGTTTCTAAAGTTATAATTTTAGCTGTCCGGCTGTTAAAAAAACCCGTTAATCAATACAAAATTGACACGTGTTATTTTTAATTTCTTTAAATTATTTTTTTTAATAATTTAAAATTTTACAAAAAAATCTTGAAATTCTAAAACTTTCTAAAATAGTCCCCAAATCCCCAAATTCTCACCGCGGCTGCCGCCGGCCCTACCCTTTCGGTCTCCGAACCCAGCCGATCATTTCCCCTCACTCGACGTCGCCAAAAACCGACGAACGGTGTGCCAACCGAACATTGAACGTGAACTTGAAATAATCGTTCGATTGACACACTGTTCGTCGGTTTTCGGCGACGACGAGTTGGGCGAAATGGACGGCTGGGTCCAGCGACGAACGTGTGTGGTCGGGGACAGCGGTCGGCGGCGGCAATGGTGAGGATTTGTGGATTTAAGATTTAGGGACTGATTTGAACTTTTTTGTAAATTTTGAGATTTTTTTAAAAAATTTAAATTTTAAAGTTTTTTTCAAAAATAATTAAAAAAAATCAATATTCATGCCATGTGTCGCGTTTTAAATGGATAACGTTTTTTAATAGCCGGACACCTAAAATTATAACTTTTGAAACTTTAGGCACCTAAAATTCAAAAATAATATACTTTGAGCACTTATTTTTCATTTAAGCCATTTTCAAATGATAAAATCTTTATTTTTGAGAATTCATGTGTGATATTCTTTTGTATGAGGCAATAAAACAATATTACTATTGCTTTCTTTTACGTTCTAATCGAAAATTCTTGAAGTTTATTACGAAGACAACTCTTTGATTCAATTTATTTTATTCACAATATTAAAATTTGAACTCTAAATTTTTTTAAGAGGCCAAACACTTTTTTCGTAAGAGTCTAGACTGGCTAATATTATTTAGGGTAAACTACACCAGTAGTCACCGAACTATAGTTTCTTTCCTATTTTGATCACCGAACTATTTTTTGGCAAAAACATCACTAACGTTATGTTTCTTTCCTATTTTGGTCACCGGCTGTTAAAAACTTAACGGTTTTGCTGACATGGATTTTTTTTAATTTTCCATGTCATTTCTCTCTCTCCTCGTAAGCAATATATGTTATTTTATAATATTTTTATTTAAACTAACAAGACGGTGACACGTGTAACTGCCTATTAGAGGAATAAAAGGAATGAAAAATCAAGCCCCTTATGCAGTCATAGATACGGTGACACGTGTAACTGCCTAATAGGATGGTGACATGTGTAACTGCCTATTAGTCGAATCTCTCTAACTGCATAAGGGGCTTGATTTTTCATTCCTTTTATTACACTAATAGGCAGTGACACGTGTTACTATCTTGTTAATTTGAATAAAAATATTATAAAATAACATATATTGCTTACGAGGAGAGAGAAGAAATGACATGAAAAATTAAAAAAAATAAAATAAAATTCCACGTCAGCAAAACCTTTAAGTTTTTAACAGCCGGTGACCAAAATATGAAGGAAACATAACGTTAGTGATGTTTTTGCCAAAAAAATAGTTCGGTGACCAAAATAGGAAAAAAACATAATTCGGTGATTACTGATGTAGTTTACCCTGTTATTTATTTTATTTGATTATTAATTTTAAATACCGGGAATGGATGAATTGGTCAAATAGTTCTATTATTAAACCAAATAATTTTAAAACCTTATGATCATTAGATAAATTAATAAATTAATTTAAACCAATGGATTCTCAATCTACGGCGCAATCCATTGTTTATCTGGTTTTCAATGGTTTCCATTATTAATATCATTTTCAATAAAAATATGTTTTTTTCTCTTTGCTTAATGATATCATTGACTGTCATTAATCATTTATGGTACATGTAAAGATTTCTTGATTAGTTGACTTGGCCTTTAATCTGGTGCAATTCAATTTCCATGTTTGAAATATTATCCTCAATTTAAAACTTTTAATCTCAGCGGTTAAATTCAAGTAATCCAACAATCCTAAATTAATATAAAATTAAATATTCTTATATTATAAATAAACTAAGGTGATTAACTTTTGATAATGCATATACAACTTACAAACAAAGCTATTCGAACCCGGATCTCTTAGGATAAATATCATCATTTTCTCCATCGGGTCTCCTAGAATACATTATATTAATATCCTCCCAAATTTCAACGAACAAAAATCTCTACCCCTTTTCGCTGCTATTTTTCTATGCTCAAACACTAAAAAAATTAAATTCTAAACTCTGACCATAAATTATAAATCATAAACCCAAAAATACATAAATCATAACCTTAACCCTAAACCTATTTTTAAGGGTAAAACTTTGATACCAGGCTGTGTAAAATTAATTTTACACAAGCTTGTATATTTATACTATAAAAATCAAAATCCTAAATTTCTAACCCTAACCCTAAAAAACTAAACCCTAAACCTTAAACCCTATATACTAAATTCTAAAGACTAACCTTAAATTCTAAACCCTACAACCTAAACCCCTAAATCTCAAACCCTAAACTAAAACCTAACCCCTAAAACTAAAAGACACATTTAAACAAAAGATTACACGGCCTTTGTATCAAAGTTTTTTTTTTTCCATTTTTTAATGTTAAATATAAATAAAAACACAAAAATGACAGAATTTATATTCGATTCAAACAGTTTTAGTATATTATCAAGTGGTGTCATACAAATTTATCTTCTACGAGACACTAATATAAAAACATCAAATAGTGATATTCTACGAACTTATGCAACTTGCAATCTCTCGGCTGGTGGAATTTTTTTTATGCAAATTCAGTTTGAATAGAAGGGGGGAGGGGACAAACCGATTCCCTGTTCCTTTTTTAATTAATGAACAAATGAACATTTAGACAGATTGCGTAGGAAAAAAACTAGTGGAAATTTTTGCTATATATATATCTCACAATCAGAGCGAACTGAAATCACAGCTTTTGCTACTTGCAGATTACTTGCATTAAAAAGAAGAAAAAATACTGTTCTTTAAGAAGGAAACAAGAGAAAAACATGGCATCGAAGGCAACGGTTGATATTAGTTCTTTGTTGGTTCCAAGTATTATAGAGATGGCTAAAGCGCCCACAACTTCCATTCCCAGCAGATACCTCCGACCCGACATCGAGAAAGCGGTTGTTCCCGATGATGGTCAGGTACTGGAAATCCCGGTTATCGACATGCAGAAATTGGTTTCCGGAGGACCAAACAATCCCGAAATCGAAAAGCTTGATTTCACTTGTAAAGAATGGGGATTCTTCCAGGTTTCTTAGCACGAAATTATAAACATAAGTTACTAATGTAACATGTTATTGTCGTGTCACTTTTAATATTGTTACATTCATGTGCAGCTGGCTAGCCATGGAGTTGACTCAGCTTTGTTGGAGACTCTGAAGGCGGAGGTTGATAAGTTTTTCAAGCTTCCATTGGAAGAGAAGAAGAAATGGTGGCAGTCACCTGGAAACGCTGAGGGATTCGGACAAGCTTTTGTTGTGTCCGAAGATCAAAAGCTTGATTGGGGTGACCTTTTCTTCCTGCTCACTTATCCTCTTCGTCTTAGAAACCCTCGTTTGATCCCCAGCCTCCCTTCTCCTTTGAGGTATATGAGATGATAATACGGATTTTAATTACATTTTTAACTGTCTGGTATGATTATAAAATATTTTCTAATGTTTTTAATGTAGTGAAACGATGGAGCGTTACACGTCCGATTTAAACAATCTGTCCACGGCCATGCTAGAGAAGATAGCCGAAGCTTTGCACATGAAAGCAGAGGAAATGAAGGAGTTCGTCGGAGAAGGAAGGCAAACAATTAGGGTTAATTGTTATCCGCCGTGTGAGCTATCCGACCAGGTCATGGGACTCACTGCTCACTCAGACGCCACTCTCATTACTATCTTGCTTCAGCTCAACAACGTCGACGGTCTAGAGATAAGGAAAGACGGGAAGTGGGTTCGAGTTCACCCCCTTCCGGACGCTTTTATTATCAACGTTGGTGACATTTTGGAAATCATATCGAACGGAAGGTACCGTAGCATCGAGCATCGTGGGACGGTGCACCCGAAGAAGGAACGGCTCTCATTCGCTACATTCTTCGGCCTGGCGTATGACGGGGAATTAGGCCCTGCGCCGAGCTTGATCTCGGAACAAACGCCGGCTAAGTTTACGAGGGTTAAAGTTCAAGAATTCTACAAAGGCTTGTTCGCTCGTAAGCTTCAGGGAAAAGCTTATATCGATACCTTTAAAATCCTACAGGATTGAGGATCAAAACCTGTTGATTTTCTAGTAGTTATACTTGTAATAAGGGATTATCCCAATATGTCATTAGATCAGGTCTTTTACTCTTCAGAATAAACTGCATACATATTCATGTATGCATGCATGTACGAACAACCCTTTTCACTTTTAATAAAAAAATATTTTAATTAAAATTAAATTTTAGTTGATACCAGATCATTGGTTAAATCTCGAACAATCATTTTCGCTTTTAATAAAAAAAACAACTTTATCGAGTACATGCTCTCCTATTTTTCTGTTTCCAAACAGGCATACGACGGAATCTTCTTATATCTTTTACTTTATTTGTCCCACTAAAACTATCATATATTTTAAATTATGCTCAATTTTTTCTCATTAATTAGAACAATACTTTCATACCCACATCTGAATATGTATCGAATACGAGTTTCTATAGCTAAGTTGGCTTTAACCCTAACTAATGTTTTAATGCTTTATTTGAAGTAGAGATACGATGGAGCTTTATACATTTGAGTTAAACAATCTATCCATGGCCATCCTAGAAAAGATTGCAGAGGCTCTTCATATGAAAAATGAGGAAATGAAGGAGTCTATACATGTCATAAACTGATTGAACTACTTCTTTCATGGCAGATTATATCAAATGGAACATACCGTAGCATCGAGCGTCATGCGACGTTGAATCCGGAGAAGGAACGGCTCGCATTCACGACATTCTTTGGCCTGAGGGCTGACGCCTGGCGGCTAAATCGGCCCTGCACAATCATTTGCAATTTGTTTATTCCCTAACTGACGAAAGTTGTATGTTTTTTATTCACTAACCGACGATAATCCAGAAGGATTAGGTAGGAACTTTGTTTATATTTATTTTGACAAGACAATTTATAATCAGCACTTCGCTGTCTGAAAAACCTGAAGAAACATGGGATCAAAAGAACCCAACGTGGGAAGTTCTCTGCTGGTGCCAAGCGTTCAAGAGCTGCCTAAGCAACCTTTATCCACCATTCCTAACAGATATCTCCGCCCTGAAATCGAACGAGAAGTGGTACCCAATGGCAGCCCGATGCTGGAAATCCATGTCATCGATATTGCAGAGATTGGTTTCTGAAGAATCCATGGATTCCGAAATAGACAAGCTTGATTTTGCTTGTAAAGAATGGGGATTCTTCCAGGTAAAAGAAATCTCTCTTAATTTGTTCTCAAATATTAGACAAATCTTAAACTCGTTTTTTTTTTAAAAAAAAAACTTTGTTGGGAGACATGTTTCCATCTTGTTATATGATTGCTGCTTGATCTGACTTTTTAAAATATATGTTTTAGAACCAAATAAACCAACCCACAACCGACTCATGAACATGTTTAAACGTTTAATATTGCATTCTATTCTTGACTTAGAAATGATCCGAAAATATTGTATTTCAAAGTTTGAACTCTGATTGCCAATATGCCCCATCTTGTTATCAAACTAAAGACCCAGATTCGGGACTTCTTCAACCTTCCGATGGAAGAGAAGAACAAGTTCTGGCAGTATCCTGGGCAAGTTGAAGGATTTGGACAATCTTTCGTTGTGTCTGAAGATCAAAAGCTTGATTGGGCTGACATGTACTACATGATCACTCTTCCACTCCATCTCCGAAAGCCTCACTTGTTCCCCAGGCTCCCTCTTCCTTTGAGGTAGACACGGCAACTTCGAACACGATACAATCACATGATACCAAAAACCAACTAAAACACGACGTGATATGAATTATAAATATATATAACACAAACAGAATTGCCAAATCTAGTTTGAGGTAATTTGTCTCTATTCTTTGACTAAACTAATAATTCAATGATTTTGATGTAGAGATACAATGGAGCTTTACTCATCTGAGTTGAACAATCTATACTTAGCTATCCTAGCAAAGATGGCAGAAGCTCTTATATGAAAAACGAGGCAATGGAGGAGTTTATTGGAGAGGGAAGGCAGGCAATGAGGGTTAACTATTACCCAACATGTCATTTACCGGAGCAGGTCATCGAACTCACCCCTCATTCCGATGCCTCAGTTATAACTATTTTGCTTCAGCTAAATGAAGTGGAAGGTCTACAGATAAAGAAAGATGGGAAGTTGGTTTCTGTTAAACCCCTTCCAAATGCTTTTATCGTAAACATTGGAGACATTTTCGAGGTAAATATTTATCATGAAAGCATTAACCTTGTCACAAACTGAGTCCAGAGTAAGTTTCTGTTTATGTGTGTGTTTGCACTGCTCATGTGAACAAATGGAACGTACCGTAGCATCGAAAACCATGCCACTGTGAACTCCGAAAGGGAAAGACTCTCAATTGTCACATTCTGTGGCCTGAGGATTGATGGTGAAATAGGCCCTGCGCCAAGCTTGATCTCCGAACAAGCACCTGCAATATTTAGGAGAGTAAAATTTGAAGAGTACTACAAAAGCCTATTTGCTTGTAAACTTCAGGGAAAATCTTATCTTGATTTCATGAGAATAGAACACGATTAAGAATGGTATCTGTTGATTTTCTAGTTTGTCCGAAATATTATGGATCAGGTCTTCAGAATAAACTGCATATACATGCATGTATGTATGTAAATGGGGCAAAGGTTTGTAGAAGCTGAGATTCAAGCTCGAAACATGTTTGCTACCATGTTTGAAATTATCATGTTCTTAGCAAGAAACAGACACTATGAATTAGATGCAAGCTTAAAAATATTAAGGAATTTGCTACCAATGCACAGCTTCAAAAAGAAATTGGAATCCTAGTGTGAACTTTTGAATGTTTCACAAACAGCAGTATGATAATAGTAATCCTAGTGGGACTAATCATTTAGTTTATAATCATCTGAATCACTTCTATTTTTTTAAAAGGCTCGAAGTCGACACATTTACATTTCTTTTACATCACAACACTTATCAGTAGAACTACGATGATGCTCATTTCATACTTCCCTTTTCAATAAAGAAAATAATAAAAACAAATAATAACATTAAGAACTTGCCTTACATCAACTGAGATAGTGAAGTGCTCCCAGTGTCGAATTTCGAGCAACCTTTCTCGGTGACATATAACAAACTGCATGGCATGCCACCATAAAGCTGAGCTCGAACCAAGGATAGGCCAAAACCATTTCGGGCAACTACTAGCTTTACTAGTTAGTGATTACCACAAGGCCCATTGTCGTCCAAAACATTAGATAAAGCAAAATAAAACAATGGCATTCCATTAGCTTTCAGAATTCAATTGCAAACAGCTAGCTGAAAGCATAAATTTTAAATTGAAGCATGATTTGATGCCTTTCACAAAGATATCACCATTTCCTAAGCTTCCTGCTTTAGATATTAGCCTCAAAGGTTCTTCGATATTTACATTCTTTTCCAAGCTTGCCAAATAAACATTCACACTCGAAAAGACTATGGCATTTCACACTTCAAAACATACATGCTAACACCACTTAACACAAGATGGTTCGTCTTTCCTTTGAAATCAAAATATGAATGCTGCTAAGATATTTATGCCTTGTTCATCTATATAAAGGATACGGATTTGTAAACAAGACAAAAAAGAGAAACAAACAAACAAGCAAACAAAAAAAGATTGTCTAAGGGCTGGTAATTCTAACTTTTGTAACCACTATAACAATGAACAAGAAAACATTACCTTTCTGGTGTTTATATACCATTAAATCAGAAACTTCGTTTAACATACAAGAATGTTGCAAAAAGTTTCTAATAAATAAACAGGCTCTGCTACAAGCAATCAAGAGATTCTTACAACCACCTTGTTCTTCTTGCCAGCAGATAAAAGAAGAACTTTGCCATCTACAATGTCTTCAGCCTCTATTCTTTTACTTTCAGTATCCACTCTTTTGTTGTTCAAGTAGACACCCCCTTGCTTCAATAGACGACGGGCAGCTGATTTGCTCTCAAGCAATCCAGATGAGACAGAAAGATCAACAATTGAAAGATTCAACACTTCAGTGTAAGGCAAGGAGCAAGATGGAACATCCTCAGCAATCCCTTCAATAGTTTTCCAATCCAATTTCGTCTCCGATCCGGGTCTCAATGTTTCAGTTGCCTTAAGAGCCTCATTTAAACCATCTTCACCATGAACAAAACAAGTAATTTCCTCGGCCAGCCTCTGCTGGGCAGTATTGGGCACATAACCAGGATTTTTCATTGCACTTTCCAACTCATTTATCTCTTGCATATCCAAGAAGGTAAGAATTCTGAGAAACCTCACCACATCTGCATCCGGAACAGAGAAGAAATACTGGTAAAACTTATACGGAGACAACATAGACGGCGAAAGCCAAATCGCACCATCTTCTGATTTTCCAAACTTGGTACCATCACTCTTCAATAAAAGAGGAAATGTCAAGCCATAAGCTCCTTCAGCTTGTAAAATCTTCCTTATCAACTCAGTCCCAGCAGTAATATTACCCCATTGATCACTCCCTCCAATTTGTACATTCACACCTTCATTCTTAAAAAGATATAAAAAATCATAACCTTGCAACAACTGATAAGTAAACTCGGTATAGCTCATCCCTTGTTCGGATTCCAACCTCTTCTTGACACTCTCCTTACTCATCATACTCCCAACCCTCGCATATCGACCAACTTGTTTAAGAAAATCAAGCAGCCTAACCTCTTTCCACCAGTCATAATTGTTTAAAATCACAAAGTTTGAGTTTTTTTCAGAACCCAAATTTGCATTTTTACTAAGAATCTTATTTATAATCTCCATGATCCCAACAATGTTCTTTTCCAATGTATTCAAATCAAGTTCAGGTCTTTCTTGGCTTTTACCAGAAGGGTCACCAATTCTACCAGTAGCTCCACCAATCAAGGCAACAGCTTTGTGACCACATCTTTGGAACCAAGAAAGTACAATAAGCCCCAAAAGGTTTCCCAAATGTAAACTCTCAGCAGTAGGGTCAAAACCACAGTAAACCCTGAGAGGAGCAGCAGTTTGGTCTGAACAAACCAACCTGAGATTTTCATTGGTTATGGATTCAATCAATCCTCTTTCTTCAAGTATTTTAACAACATTTGGGGTGCCACCCATTTGAGATTTTGGTTCAACAGCTGGCTGAGGAGTGTTAAGGCTGCAACTTATGGAAGAAAAGCTGAAACTTTTTATGGGTCTTTTAGAAGAAGGAATAATCTTGGTTGTAGTGAAGGGTAGCAAGAATTTTCCATGGTTGAAGCAATGGAATGTCCTTGAAGCCATAAACAGTGGTCTGTTTTCAATATTAAAAAGGGCTAAAAAAACTTATAGCTTTATGTAATTAACAATGCCAAATCTTTGAATATGAAAAAGAATTTTTTTAAAAAAATACAAACTCAGAAAGGCTGACCTGACCTTGGTGTCTATGGTTGTCCACTGAGTCTCGAACCAGATAGAATAACAAAGAACAAATGTGGGATTTGGAAGTGAAGGATAAGCAGCCGGATGGGTTTGGATTTTGAATTTTGGAAGAGTACTTGGTTTTAAATGCCCTGAAGCCCAAATTTGAAGGCTTTTAAAGAAATACTTTTTTGACTTAATTTTAAAAGAAATATTTTATGATCATATGAATTAAATTTTTAGTATAATTAATATTTAATTTATTGATCGATTAACTTAAATCAAATATTATAAAAATTAATTATAAAAAATATATTTTTAATTTAATTCACTCCATTTCTAATGTTATAACTAAAACATTTAACTTTTGTCGTGACCATTTTTTAACCGGGGTAAAAATAGTCTGACAATTAATTTTGAAAATTAAGGTTTTCATTTAAATTCGATTTTGAAAATCATTTTTGAGTCGCCACCGATCACTTCGAGGTAAACCGGACACCATAAAATAACCAGAGATCCATTCTTTGAAAATTAGGGTTCGGAAGTCGGTTACGTGTGGGGAATGATTAGCACCTCACAAACGCCCGTTATCGGTACCCTTTAATTTTACGAGGCATATTGACATTTTGAATAATATTTTAATTTAATTTAACCATTAATTATTAACTGAATTTAAATTCTAAATGAAGATATTCATTTTATAAGGAAATATATTTTTTATCCGAATATGAGATTAAAAGCACCCTTTTACGTTCGAGGCACCTCAAAAATATATTTTCAAACATAAAAGGTTTAAATGCATGATTTATTATTGTCTTGTTTATTTTAAGTTCTAACTCAAAAGGGCTCTAATTAATTGTGTATGATTTAATTCTACGAATATTATTTGATTTAAAGGCTTTCATGAGATAACACACAATTGCTTGAGCACCATCCATATTTAGGCCTCTAAATTATAGATAATATTCCTAATCGAATTAATTAATCTAATTTTTTAAAGTTCTAGTCCTAGGCTCTAATTAATTAGCTAAGATATTTATTAATTTCTAGGATTGTAATGGGTACTAAGTATTCTTCTTAAAAGCTCATGTTTTGGATAACACCTCATTGCAAGCAATGGAACACCATCAAATTTGAAACTTCAAAGTTTCTTACTTAATACTCATTAATTTACTATAATGATCTTCCTAGTTTAATTATTAAATCTTAATTAGAGAACTTAAAAGACTAAGGCTCTACCTAATTAATTAAATCTAAGTGTATTTAAATTGTCCAACAAATAATTTTATATGTCTATTTTAAAACATGCATCACAAATATAAATTAAGCATTAAAATTAAATTAAAAAATAAAAAATAAGATCAAATTGAAAGGAATACAAAGCTTAATTTTGATTTTTATTAATAAAATGGACTAAATTCAAATGTTATTAAAATAAGAGAGCTGGATTACAAGAACAGGCAAAGAAAGGCGCAGGCCTGGTCGAGGATTCACGGGCCTGGTTGGAATTTCATGTTTTATAAATTATTCAAGTTAGATATGAAGTTGTGATGTTGTTTTTACGCTTGAATTGATGAAAATCTCATGGATTATATTTTAGAGATCATTTGATTATATTGAGAAATTATGGGAAATATTGCAAAAATTTTTAGGGTAAACTACACCAGTAGTCACCGAACTATGGTTTTTTCCTATTTTGGTCACCGAACTATTTTTTTGGAAAAAACATCACTAACGTTATGTTTACTTCCTATTTTGGTCACTGAACTATTTTTTGGCAAAAACATCACTAACGTTATGTTTCCTTCCTATTTTGGTCACCGAACTATTTTAAAAACTTAATAGTTTAGATGGCATGGAATTTTTTTATTTTTCATGTCATTTCTTCTCTCTCCTCGTAAGCAATATATGTTATTTTATAATATTTTTATTTAAACTAACAGGATGGTGACACGTGTAACTGCCTATTAGTCGAATCTCTCTGGCTGCAAAAAGGGGCTTGATTTTTCATTCATTTTATTCCACTAATAGACAGTGACACGTGTCACTATACTGTTAGTTTGAATAAAAATATTATAAAATAACATATATTTCTTACGATGAGAGAGAAGAAATGACATGAAAATTTTTAAAAAATAAAATTCCACGTCAGCAAAACCGTTAAGCTTTTAACAGTCGGTGACCAAAATAGGAAGGAAACAAAACGTTAGTGATGTTTTTGCCCAAAAAATAGTTCAGTGACCAAAATAGGAAGGAAACATAACATTATTGATGTTTTTGCCAAAAAAAATAGTTCGGTGACCAAAATAGGAAAGAAACCATAGTTCGGTGACTACTGATGTAGTTTACCCAAAATTTTATTTGAGATAGAAATGATTGTAGAAGCTTGGAAATGATGTTTAGAAGTTGAATTCATGCTTGAATCAAGTTGGAAATTTTGGGTAAAGTGACCCTTCATATTCGGCATTTAAGGGAAAAATTAGAGAAAATTATGAAAAATTTTCCTAAGGCTAGAAGTGATGTAAGAATGATTCTACAAGGTTTAGAATGTTTTTTGGACTAATTTGGAAGTTTGCAAAGTGTTGAGGACCAAATAGCATATTAAAGAAAATATGGGATTGAAATGGAAATTGACTAGAAATTATTGTGTTAAGCTTGAATGTATTGTTGGAATACTTGAATATGTTATTAAGTGATTAAATTTGAAGTTCAATGGTAATTGACCATTTTGAATAATTTTGGAAAGTTTGAGATGCATTTTTAAAAGAATTCGTTTGATGGTTAATTGTGAGATTTGAAATTTGTCTTTTGAATTATTAATGGATATGAATAGTAAAGGGTTTGAAATATTGTTTTGAAGTATCAAGGTCAACATTGATGTTGTGAAATAGAATTAGTATTGAAATGATTTTTAGGAATTTTATTCCTACTATGCGCCTATGTTAGAATGATACTAACATATGCTTTGAACCGTATGTTTTGGTAAATGATGTTTTTATAGATCGAGATCGTAATACGAGCAAGCTTAAAGACAAAGAAAAAGTTCAAGAGTAAAGCTAAAATCGGTAGTAAGGTTTTACTATTGAGGCATCAAGTAAGTGCAATGCATACATAACATGATATATGGATGTTTTATACAACATTGGGATGGCTTGCAATGAGCCTACCCAAATTTTATTGTCATTATATTTATGTCATGGAACATATTATTGACATATTTTAAATATGTCAGAAGTTGAATATAAATGCATGGATCACTAGTTATATATGATGTTATATTATGAATGTTATTTCGGGTATGAACTGTCAAGTGTTAAATTATGTTGATATACATTGTCATGGATGAAATAAATATGGAAAAATATGCCCAAGTAAGTCATTGAGGGATAAGTATAGTTGGTATGCGATAGAGTCTAGCGGTTTAGCACTTTGTGAGGGCACTATTGTGTATATAAAAGACACTTAGTGCATATGGTTAGCACGACCTTATGTGCGGATAAGGACGACCTTATGTCTATTATGGTTAACACGACCTTATGTGCAGTTTTGACTCGCGTACTCAGGGTCCTCAGGGTTTATTTTGGGCTATAATTTATTGGATAATAAATGGTAAACAGGTTAGGGAGTATATGAACTCTCAGAGTAAATGACAAATATATTGGTAGGAACTTTATATCCGGTTTATATTATGTTAATAAATGATTAACATGAGGGAGATGCATATATATAGTGATCATGATGCATGGTTATTGTTAAATTGTTATAATTATAAGCATGTTGTATTGCAAAATATTTTATTTTGCCTCACTAAGTAAATACTTAGCGTGTGATGGTTTTCACGCGTAGGTAAAAAACAGAATTTGGTGAAAGAAGTAGCTGGCATCCTACTTATCAGAAGTATAATCACGATATCAGTAATGACATCTTTTAGTGTGTTTTGATGTACTGGATGGCATGTATACGTTAATATTAGTTGGTTTTATACTAGTTTAAAAATTGATTGTAATAGATTATAGTCTAGTTATGATATTAATGAATGATGAGTAGTTAAATTATATTAAAAAAGGTTAGATGGATTGCTAGTATAAAATCGAGTAATGATTAGAAAAGATTAAATAGTGTAGTCGAGTAGATTTTAAATTTAGGCAGTTTTAGACAGTTATATTCTTATTAGATCATAGATATGAACTGCTAAGTTGCTGCCTGAAATTGGAATTTATATAGTTGGTTAAAAATTTGGGAAACTGATGCTATGAGATAAATGGTAAAATGGATTATTTAAAATTTCTAAATAAATGACTATTATGAATTGTTAGCAATTGGTTATGTGAGACTCTGATTAATAATGAATAATAAATACTGGTAAGTGTGTTACATTTATTGGTATTAGAGCTATAGGTTTAGCCAATTTTGGATACTAATCGGGTCTGTTGAAAGTCAAAATTATATACATGCCACTAGAATGTCAAAAAATTATTGATATTTGTATGAATATACTTTGATGCCTATTAATTAGTATTGTTGCTCTTTACTTATAAGTTATGATTTATTAATAGATGTCAGATCATTAGAAATCCCGTCAGGGAGCTGAGCGTGATATTCCTGCACAAAGTGGGAGTAATGAGGTGAACCAGAATCTGCCTCTTGCTCAACAAAATGTAGAGGTACCAGCTCAGGAACAACGAAATATGCTTGTACAAGATTAAGGCTTATTTCTTCAGGCATCGGATGATATTATAAATCGTCGAGCACCAGTGTCAGTTCCAAAAGAATTAAGGAAAATGAAAGCACCAGAATTTCAAGGTGATACTAATGTAGATCCAATGGCCGTTGATTATTGGTTGAATGATATTAAAATTATGCTGAGCAAAATCTCATGTGATGATCAAGGAAAGTTAGAGGGAGTTGTATCTTTGCTAATGGAGCAAGCCAGTGTGTGGTGGAATGTAGTCACTGCACGAGTTCATCTAGAGCAGATTACATGGGAATTCTTTCTGAAAGAATTCAAAGAAAAATATATTGGAGACCCGTTTATTGAAGAAATAAGGCAATAGTTTCTAGATCTGAAACAATCGGGCAGGTCAGTCTATGAAATACGAATATGAGTTTAATAGACTAAGCCGATTTGCAGCAGAGTTTTTTCCAACCAAAAAATCCAGAATTGATAAATTCATAGCTGGGATGGATTTTCAATATAAAAAGGCATTGGTTTCTCGCAATTTCATTACTTTTCAAGAGGCAGTGAATCGAGAAAAGGTTATGGAAAAAGTAAATCTCGAAGACAAAGCAGAGAAACAAACTCAAATCGGGAAAATGTCTGGTAGTTCTTATACTGTATTCTTCTTATAAACGCAGTAAAAAAATTTCACAGCAAAACCAGGTAACATCAGTCCCTTCACCAAAAAGGGAGTACTCCTGAGGAAAATCAAAACAGGCTCAGACGGTTGCTGCTAGCACTTGAGGTTCTGGGTTTCGCCTTATCGCAGAATATGAACATTGTGGTAAAAGACATCATGTTCAGTGCTGGTCAATTGGGGCATGTTTTCATAGTGGGCAAGTTGGTCATTTCAAGAAGAATTGTCCAGAGCTTCATCCAGATCAGTCAGTTGCAGTATCTTAGAAAAGCAAAGGAAACAAAGATGGCAAACCATGAGTATCTGCGACCACATCTAATCGAGAAGGCAAGATTGTTGCTCGAGTGTATAATATCAAGACTGCTAATGATCGAGATGATGTATGATCGAACTCTTTGCCAGACCTATTTTTGCATTGATTGATCCAAGCTCTACCCATTCTTATATTAGTTCTAAAGTAGTACTCGAAAGAAATATTCTGATATAACCAATTAAGAAATATTCTTATCTCAGAAAAGCAAAGGAAACAAAGATGGCAAACCAGGAGTATCTGCGACCACATCTAATCGAGAAGGCAAGATTGTTGCTCGAGTGTATAATATCAAGACTGTTAATGATCGAGATGACTCAGAGATCGTAGCAGGTATGATCGAACTCTTTGGCAGACCTATTTTTGCATTGATTGATCCAAGCTCTACCCATTCTTATATTAGTTCTAAAGTAGTACTCGAAAGAAATATTCTGATATAACCAATTAAGAATGAGGTAGTTGCTATTAATCCAATAGGACAAAGCACCAAAGTAGGTCGAATATGCAAAAAATGTTTTATAAATATTCAAAAAAAGAAATTTCCAGTTGATCTTATGGAATTACCCTTCCAACAGTTTGAAGTCATTATTGGAATAGATTGGTTATCGGCATATAAAGTTATGGTTGACTGTCGATTAAAAATGTTAATTTTAAAAGAATCAGATGGCTCAGAAATAAGATTTGTGGGAGAAAGGTAGAATTATTTGAGTAATGTGATATTAGTTGCAACTGCTATAAAGTTATTATCACATGGGTGTGAAGCATATTTAGCTCATGTGATAAATACTCATGAAACAAAAATATATCTAAAAAATATACAAACGGTGCGGGAATTTCCAAATGTTTCCCAGATGAATTATGGGTTTACCTCCATATCGAAAGGTGGAATTTGGTATTGATGTGCTTCTTGGAACATCACCAATATCAATGGCACCTTACATGATGGTTCCTACAGAACTTAGAGAGTTGAAGGCTCAATTACAAGAATTATTAGATTGAGGTTTTATACGACCTAGTATATCACCTTGAGGAGCTCCAATCCTGTTTGTGAAAAAGAAAGATGGATCAATGAGGTTATGTGTGGATTATCGTCAACTTAATAAAGTGACGGTAAAGAATAAATATCATTTGCTAAGGATTGATGATTTCTTTAATCAACTTAAAAGAGCAACAATGTTTTCTAAAATTGATATTCGATCGAGGTATCATCAATTGAAGATCAAAGAAGCATATATACCAAATACAGCTTTTAGAACTGGATACAGACATTATGAGTTTGTAGTAATGCCTTTTGAGCTTACAAATGCACTTGCAGCTTTTATGGATTTAATGAATCGAATATTTCAACCATATTTAGATCAATTTGTGGTGGTATTCATAGATGATATATTAGTTTATTCTAAAACCAAAGAGGATTATGATACTCATTTTCGAATAGTTCTTCAGATCCTCCGAGAAAAGAAATTATATGCAAAGCTGTCAAAGTGTGAATTTTGGTTGTCTGAAGTAGCTTTCCTTGGACATATAGTTTCAGCCGAAGGGATTCGAGTTGATCCTAAAAAGGTTCAAGCGATACTCAAATGGAAGATTCCTCAGAATGTCTCTGAAGTAAGAAGTTTCTTAGGATTGACAGGTTATTATCGGCGGTTCGTGAAAGACTTTTCAATGGTTGCCATTCCAATAATTAAGCTATTAAAAAAGGATGTGCCATTTGTTTGGACAGATAAATGTCAGGAAAGTTTTGACAAATTGAAGAAGATATTACAAAAGCTCATATTTTGGTACAACTAGAATCAGGAAAGGATTTCACAATCTATAGTGATGCATCCCATAATGGTTTGGGGTGTGTATTAATGGAAGAAAGAAAGGTTGTAGCATATGCTTCTCGACAACTCAAAACTCATGAAAGAAATTATCCTACCCATGATTTAGAGTTGGCTGCAGTAGTGTTTGCTTTAAAGATTTGTCGTCACTATTTATATGGTGAGAAGTGTTACATCTTCACGGATCATAAAACTTTGAAATATTTGTTATCTCAAAAGGAGCTTAATTTGAGGCAAAGAAGATGGGTAGAATTGATCAAGGACTATGATGTAGTCATTGATTATCATCTGGGAAGGCTAATGTGGTAGTAGATGCACTCAGCCGAAAAACATTTTCTGCTCTGAGAATATTGAATGTTTAATTGAAATTACAAGAAAATGGTGCAATAATGGTTGAACTCCAAATTAAGCCTACTTTGATAGAGAGGATTAAAGATTTACAAGCAAAGGATGAAGAATGCTTGGGAAACGGAAGAAGCAATGAAAGAGCAGTATCCGTATCTTTTTGAACCAATTATGTAAGGAAAATTCGAGGACGAATTTTCTTAAGAGGGAGAATTGTAATACCTCAAAATTTTGGGTAGTGACTAAAATGAAAGTTTGACTACTAAAGTATAAACTCGGGAAAAGTTTAGGGACTAAATTGTAATTTTCAAAAGTTATGTATTTTAATCCCATAAATGAATAGTTTACCCCCCAAAATGATGTTTTCGTGTTACCTGGATTTTTCGTACGGAGTTTGTATTATTGGCTATAAAGTGATAAAGTTTAGAAAAATATTCGGATGATCGAATCGAATCGAATAATTAAGATATTTTGAAGAATGATAAAGCAAAGTTAAAAATGTCATTTCTATGTCTTATAATGGTAGGATTTATCATGGACCATTGTATTAAAGTAAGTTTTCCATGTCAAATATGAGCCATTGGATGAAAAATGGCAAGATGGTAATTTTGGAAAATTCCAAGGGCAACGTTGGTAATCACTAACTTCTTGGTTTATTTTTGACATGTGGCAAGATGAGAGACATTGGATTACAAGGGCAAAATGGTCATTTTGTCATAAAATAAAATTTTAATTTATTTCTTTATAAAGATGACAAATGGACTAAAATTAAACAAATGGAAAAGTCAAGATTTTTCTTCATCTTTTCATCTTTCCGTGAGTTCTCTAAAGGTAAGGGGATATTTTTCTTTTTGAATTTTCAAGATGAAAGCATGAAACATGAAATTGGACTACATGAAATTCTCTTTCATTTGGTATAAGTTTTGAATGGTTTCCATGCTTCTAAGTTGATATTGAAGTTTAGGGTGGATAAAGGACTTGTTGGAATTTCATGTTTTATAGATTATTCAAGTTAGATAAGAAGTTGTGATGTTGTTTTTATGCTTGAATTGATGAAAATTTCATGCACTATATTTTAGAGATCATTTGATTATATTGAGAAATTAGAGGAAAACATTGCAAAAAAATTTATTTGAAATAGAAATGATTGTAGAAGCTTGGAAATGATGTTTAGAAGTTGAATTCATGCTTGAATCAAGTTGGAAATTTTGGGTAAGGTGACCCTTCATATTCGGCATTTAGGGAAAATTAGAGAAAATTATGAAAAATTTTCCTAAGGCTAGAAGTGATGTAAGAATGATTCTACAAGGTTTAGAATGCTGTTTGGACCAATTGGATGTTTGCAAAGTGTTGAGGACCAAATAGCATATTAAAGAAAATATGGGATTGAAATGGAAATTGACTAGAAATTAGTGTGTTAAGCATGAATGTATTGTTGGAATACTTGAATATGTTATTAAATGATTAAATTTGAAGTTCAATGGCAAGAGACCATTTTGAATAATTTTGGAAAGCTTGAGATGAATTTTAAAGAATTCATTGCATGGTTAATTGTGAGATTTGAAATTTGTCTTTTGAATTATTGATGGATATGAATAGTAAAGGGTTTGAAATATTGTTTTGAAGTATCAAGGTCAACATTGATGTTGTGAAATAGAATTAGTACCAAAAGGATTTTTAGGAATTTTATTCCTAATATGAGCCTATGTTAGAATGATACTAACATATGTTTTGAACCGTATGTTTTGGAAAATGATGTTTTTATAGATCGAGATCGTAATACGAGCAAGCTTAAAGACAAAGAAAAAGTTCAAGAGTAAAGCTAAAATCGATAGTAAGGTTTACTAGTGAAGCATCAGGTGAGTGCAATGCATACATAATAATGATATATGGATATTTTATACATCATTGGGATGGCTTGCGATGAGCCTACCCAAATTTTATTATCATTATATTTATGTTTTGGAGCATATGATTGACATATTTTAAATATGTCAAAAATTGAATATAAATGCATGGATCACTAGTTATATATGATGTTATATTATGAATGTTATTTTGGGTATGAACTGCCCAGTGTTAAATTATGTTGATATACATTGACATTGATGAAATAAATATGGAAAATATGCCCAAGTAAGTCATTGAGGGACAAGGTATAGTTGGCATGCCATAGAGTCCAGCGATTTAGCACTTTGTGCGGGCACTATAGTGTATATAAAAGACACTTAGTGCATATGGTTAGCACGACCTTATGTGAGGATAAGGACGACCTTATGTCTATTATGGTTAGCACGACCTTATGTTCAATTTTGACTCGCGTACTCAGGGTCCTCAGCTTTTATTTTGAGCTATAATTTATTGGATAATAAATGGTAAACAAGTTAGGGAGTATATGAACTCTCAGAGTAAATGACAAGTATATTGGTAGGAACTTTATATTATGTTAATTATATTAAAATGGAGATTAATATATATATATATATATATATATATATATATATATATATATATAGTGATCATGATGCATGGTTATTGTTAAATTGTTATAATTATAAGCATGTTGTATTGCAAAGTATTTTATTTTGTCTCACTAAGTAAATACTTAGCGTGTGATGGTTTTAACGCGTAGGTAAAAAGCAGAATTTGGAGTAAGGAGCAGCTGGCATCTTACTTGTCAGAAGTATAATCACGGTATCAGTAATGACATCTTTTGATGTGTTTTGATGCACTAGATGGCATGTATAAGTTAATATTGGTTGGTTTTATACTAGTTTAAACATGGATTGTAATGGATTATAATCTAGTTATACTATTAATGAATGATGAGTAGTTAAATTATATTAAAAAGGGTTAGATGAATTGCTAGTATAAAATCGGGTAATGATTAGAAAAGATTAAATAGAGTAGTCGAGTAGATTTTTAATTTAGGCAGTTATATTCTTATTAGATTATATATATGAATTGCTAAGTTGCTGCCTGAAATTAAAATTTATACGATTGGTTAAAATTTTGGGAAATTGATGCTACGCGATAAATGATAAAATGGATTATTTAAAATTTATCAAATAAAACTATTATGAATTGTTAGCAATTGGTTATGTGACACTCTGATTAATAATGAATAATACATACTGATACTAAAACTTTCTATTTTCTTCAATCTTTCACCCTAAACCTAAAGCTAAGCCCCAATTTGACAGAATTCTTTTCTTCCTCGGCCTAAATTTATCTACCCAAAACTCGAACCCTCATCAACTCCATCGTGACCTTAAGCTCACTCTAGTGACCAACACGATAAGTTTTTGGTGATCTTTCTCTTCATTTTCGTTTCTATTTTTTTATATGAAGAACTAACAAGTTTTATTCCTTGTTTCTTGCAGGATTCGAAGATGAAAGAAAAATATTTTTCGGTCATAATTCGGCGACGATTTGGGCCCTGGCGTCCGTTCGAGTTTTTGGCGTTCGTTCGCGTTCCAGTGCTGCTTCAACCTCCGACGACCTACAACATTCTTAAGGATAAAATACTCTCTCTACTCCTTTTTATTTGTTGTTATTATTTATTATGTTTAGTGATTTTTAATTAGTGTACCTAATTTCGAGAATTTCTCTCTCTCCCTATTTATAGGAATGTCAGACAATGAGGTCACGCTGACGTCATTGCAAAGCTAGCTTTATCTATATCAGAGGGGAAAAGCACAATCCATGTGATAATGGTTTGAATTAATCCAAGTTTGACACTTGTCCTGTTTTGGGCGAAAATTTTAGGATCCAACTCATTTATGTTTTTGTTGGGCTGCCAGAGGTGGTATATGAGCTGTATAAGAGCTTTTTGGATTTGTAATTGGGCTTTCGGATGAGTTTGGGTTGAATCATGTATAATGGACATTTAATAAAATAGATTTTTGGATTTTTGGACCTTTGGAATTTATTTATTATTATTTTGGGCTATTTATTTATTAAAAATATAATATATATATATATATATGAGTATACCCGGATAAAATTTAAAAAAATTATCTTCATACAATTAATAGTTAAAATTATATGATATTTTCAATCCATTTTACTTCATTTATAATTCAAACATTTAACCTTAAATATATACAACACTTTATCTTCCAACTTTCAAAAAATTTACCGTTGATACAATTAATGCAAATTATGTTGACACAATGTACAACAAAACCTATACGAAAAGTCAACATTGTATGTGTCTATTGTTTTTTTAAAATGAAAAACAAAATAAATAGTACTTGATTATTTTTCAATAAATGTGTTATGTTAAGTCGAGCAAAGCAAAATAGATTGTGCTTGATTCACCTAATAATTTGAAGCAATTTATTTGATTTTATAGAATCCAATGATACAACCTATAATTACAAAAGGTCACAAATTAGAAAATAATGGGAAAAAGAGCAAAAATCGCATATTCATCCCTTTCCTCAAAATAAGCCCCCTAACTACCCCCCATCTGAGGTGCAGATATCAGTTTTTAAGACAATCCATATTTAACTGCCCCTACATTCCTGTGGGCGGCAACAACCACCGCAGCAGCTCCGACTGCACCAAATTGGGTCTGTGCCTGTAGATGTTTTGTGTCGATAGGTATTCTATCGGTTAATTGGTCGGACCTGGTTTGTGGCTGGTAATAGAGGTGGCGGCTGTTAACTTCGAAAACCATTCCTGGTGCTGTTTTTGCCACCATGGTATACTGAGGTTGCAGCTTGGTCTGTGGATTCCTATCGGCTTGTATTCCGGATTTCTCTTGAATTGTGGTGGTGGTCCGGTAGTAACAATGAGGGGAGATGGTCTGTGGAGGAAGGACTGCTTTTCGGTAAAGGATCTTAGCGTCGAAACCATCTTTAGCGGTTTTCCCATTCTCGTAAGGTATGACAGATCCGACAATTCTACCTGGTTTTGCTGTACAAGGCAAACGGGGAACAAAAATCCAACATCAGCAAAATGGTGGAACAAACAGGTACACAAACCTAATAGTTCGGTAGTTTTTAGTATGAAAAATGTTTGCTCGACTAGAAGAAACCTTAGGTAAAAGCAGGATAAAATCAGTCATACCTGATGGCACCCTAGGCGGAGGCCGCGTGGTCTTTGGATTACCAGCAACGATCTCTGTTTCTTTATTGGAAGCCTCGTCTTTAGCTTGTTGACTCTGGCACAAAACCGAAGTCGACTGCATATTTGGAAGGATAGTATTCGAATGAACCGTAGACCTGCAATCAAACAGAATACAAGTTAGAAACTATCATCTCAAGAGGGGAAGAAAATGTGGTATATTATACATCTGTCATTTAACTGTGGGGAAGTTCATAAAAATGAGACAATTGAATCCGTGTTTTTTGTTGCCCTCATATCAAAGCAGCTTAAACAATAGCATAATTAACCCAATTGTCTAAAATCTGTAATACCTTGGAAGAGACGCATGCTTCCTCTCCAAAGGGAAAACCGGTGCACTTCTACCACCATTTTCCTCAAGATATGCAAACTGCTTTCTGAATTGACCAATGGCACTGCAATAAAAAAAATCATAATATAATCACGTGGATAAGAGCAAAAGAAATAAAAAGCTAATAAACATTAAAATTTATAATAGATAGATTAGATAGTATTCAAACCTTGGATAAAGAAAATTAGGTCCTCCATTTCCACTTATATAATCTTTGAGAAGTTGAGGATGATATTCTAGTATCTCCCTGTAAAGTAATTCCCTAATGTCCTCCTTTGTCAACCTTCGCCTCTCAAACTCAAACTCTAGTTTTGAGATCGGCTGACAAGAAGGTTCCCTCTCAATTTTAGCCAAGCCTTTGAAATAGGGGTCAGCTAAAGCCTGTCACATTAATTCAGAAAAGGTTTTAGTATGAAGAACCTAAAAGAGCATTGAACTTTAAAACAAGATAAAGGTATGTATGAGAAAGCTCCATTTATTACGGACTAGATTACATTTGAAGGAGGCCATATTTACAGCATAAAAGATAAGAAAACACACCTCCTCAGGTGTTGGCCGGTCCTTGGGATCAAATGCTAACAGCCTCTGTAATAGCCGCACTGCTAATGGGTCTGCATTAGGGAACTTCTTAGAAAACGGAACAGGATGCTTTTTCTGCATTTCCATTAAGTATTTTCTTGCTTTGTCATTTCGAACCTGCAATTATGTAAAACAAATATCACCAATTCGCTCTAGAAAATAACAGAAGAGGGAAGCAAACAGTCCCCAAGGAAACAAAACATGCGTGTGCACGCCACACAAAAGGAACAAGATGCCATACCCCAGAAATGGTTTCTGCTGAAGGTGTACCCAAAAGATCGGTGATCAATTCTAATTGATGGACAACGCTTTTTCCAGGAAATAGTGGCTTTCCTGTCAATACCTCGGCAAAGATGCAGCCAATGCTCCAAATATCAATAGCAGGTGTATACTGCAGACATTTACCAACAAAATTTAGACCCTTGATATACGAAGAATTTAAAAGTTACTCCCCAAATAAAGCACTACAGAGAAACAGACAAAACCCGACACAATTACCTGAATAACAGATATTTCAACTTCCAGGAGAGTTCAAAGTCCTCCCTGAACAACAATCATTTTAATCTAGGCATTACTGCTTATTAAAAAGCATGAAGGATGCTTTATGTAATGAAAATGTTTCAATTTGCTAAGCATTATATAGCTCAAACAAGATAAACTCGATGAGCATACTCTAATGTTCAGCAATATATCTATAATTGAATTTCTGTATAGACAATTGAGACCACGCGATACAACGAAAATGAAAAGGTCTATAAAAAGTTAACCAATAAAACCCAAAATATTGAACTCATAAGTTAACCTAGACTGCCAGTTAGCAGATAGGCAAACAACAAATCCATGCAAAGCTTTTAGCCATGATATCACATATCATGTTTCACCATGTTGCCATTTACATTGGAAGAAAAGAACTAAAGGCTATAAATGAAAAAACCCATACCTTAGAAGAAAAAGACCCGCACAGCTCGGGAGCCCTGTACCATCGTGTAGCAACGTAGTCCTGCAAGGAACATTAGAAAATAACATATAAATATGCATATTCACTCTTCTTTAAGTGGGAAAAAATTGAAGTGTGAGAAACTACATACTGTCCAAAAGACTGTAGTTGGGGCATCACTGAATGCAACTCTCGCAAGCCCAAAGTCACAAATTTTAAGTTTGCAATTTGCATTTGCCAATATATTCTTCGGTTTAAGGTCACGGTGGTACACATTAGCTGCAACCAAATTGTAGCAATCAGTATAAATTTGCAATTACACTAAGCCCCCTAATATAAACCGATTTCTATATATTACATCATGTAAGGATATAAATGCAAGATAATACAATTTATACAAACGGTAAAAAACAGGTTGACAATATATGGCTACCAACCCAAAAACCATTAAAAAATGTATCATGGCATTATAAACATATAAGAAAGCCAATATTTTACCTGTATGCATGTATTTCATCGCGCGCAGCATTTGGTAAAGGAAAAATTGGTGATGTTCGCGTGTTAAATCATCATTAGCTTTTATGACTTGGTGAAGATCAGACTCCATGAGCTCAAAAACAACAAATATGTCTTTGAACTCCCTCTTGGAGGGTGGCAACATTATTCGCTTAATTTCTACTATATCAGGATGTCTAAGAAGTCTGAGCAGCTTGACTTCCCGCAAAATCCTTATGGCATCAGATGCATGCTCAAATACATCCTGTATTTTCTTTATTGCTGCTTTCTCCCCGGTATGCGTGTCGAGCGCAGCACAAACAACTCCATAGCTTCCCTTTCCAATAACTTCAAGAATCTTATACCTGTTTGCATCACCATATTCAGTGAAAAACTCCATCTCTTTTAGGTCCTGAAAAATGAAGAGAAAAAAATCAGAAACATGCATGGTTAGGCCATAAGTAAATTATATAACATCAAGAAAAGGTAAAAATAGCAAGCAGGAGAAACAAGAGAATCATGCATATTGTTTATCCAAACTGCAAAAACTCAACATAACCCCTTCTAACCAAAAAAATAATAATAAAGAAAAGAAGAAGAAGAAGAAGAAGAAAACAGCTGTAAAGCTTAACCAAGACCCTACCTTCTCCAAGCTATTTGATAAAAAAATTATTAAAATTTCTAATAAACTCTAAACGGGTTTATTAACTTGAAACAATAGCACCCAAGCCAGATCAATTTATCAAATAGCTAAAAGGTTAAATTTTGTCTTCAAATTATGTTCAAGAAAAAAACTTTAAAAAAGGTTAAATTTTTACACTTTAATACACAAAACCCAGATCCTACAATTCCTAAAAGTCTACAACCTTGAAGTTAACAGGGAAAAAATGATAAATTGTAAACAAACAAAAAAGAAAAACACCAACCTTCTTCAACTGAGTTTGCTGCATCTTTTCTTCAACTCAAAACAAATGAAATACCAAAAAGCTCTCTTCTTCCCTGTCAAGTTCTCCTTCAGTAAGCATAAAAAAGACCCAGAAGCAAAAGGAACAGGATTTTCTCGGCAGCCAAACAAAAACAGACTAGGAGGAGAAAATCAGCCACGTCCGCCACCCACCTAGACCTACTCGTTACCACCAACCACGCAAGGCTAAGCCTTTTTTTTTTGTCTTCTTCAAATGAGAAAGCTTTAGAAGTTCCAAAATTATGGGTCCTTAAGAAATCTACAAGATCCGGTAATACAGCAAGAAGATAACTCAAATGGGTTTCTTTTGGATCTCGAGGAAAGCGAGATTATGAAGAGAGAGAGAAATGAAGATCGGCGGTGAACGAAATGGAATATAAAAGCCGTGTGAATTTTGTTTTTTTTTTTCTTCTTTATTTTAAAATGTATTTTACATGGAAAGAACTCTTTATATCCACTGATTTTAAATATCAACTATGCTTCCTACCGGTTTTTTTTCCGGTTGGGTACTTTGTTTCTTACTTCCAAGCTGGTTTTTCTTTTCTTTTTTGAATTTTTCTTTTCCTTTTTTAATATTTTAGTATTTAACTTGTTTAGTTTTCCTATAAAAATTCTATTTTTAAATGTAATTTTGATATAAGAATTTGCTTTTAGATTGGGTGCAATGAGGTGTTAGTTGTAAGAATTTGCTCTTAGGTTATGGTTAAACCCCCTCTAAATATTTTTTCCTTTTCCTAGAATCATCTTTTCCTTCCTTTCTAAATAAAATTATAATTTATAAAAAAAACACTCTATTTGCTAACGAATCATTTAGTGGATTCAATTAGTTTATATTATATGAACAAAAACTTACATGAAAAATCATCTAAACAATATATAAAATATAGAATATTTTAAAATTTATTTATTTAAAAACATATTTCTCAAATTGCTAACCGGAGACGCGTGCAATGTTTTACCGACAAACCCAATCTGTTTTAATTCTATTCGTTGCTAAAAAGTCAAACTAATCCAGCAATAAAAGTCAAAGGTTTATGACTTAATTTTACAACAACGGGGTTAAATAATAGAGTTATCATTTCGAAACCCTTTCCTAGAAAAATCTTAAATAATAGTATTAACTTTTTTTCATAATATATATAATCATAAATAATTCCCTCGAATATGCATAAATACACTTGTTTTTTGGTACATGCATAAATACATATGCCGTTCATTCAAAATGTAGTCAAACTTTAGGAATTAAATTTTGATAGAAATTCAGGATTATATATAAATAATAATAAAATTAAATCGCAAAAATTTGAACGCCTAAATTCGAGTCTTATAATATGTAATATTACAAGTGAGGTTTTCTCCTAGTTTTATTCTGAAATTCTATCATAATTGAGTTTTGTTTAAATATGTTCTAATTTTCAATTTGGTTGTATTTTGTATTTACTTGATTAAACTTATAATTATTAGATAAATATTTCTGAAATTGTAAACTTATTAAAATAAATAAATTGCAAATCCATTAAGTTGTTTGCATATTCAAATAAGATAAAAAAATCTTTGAATTTTCGTCACCATTTGCATATTCATTGTACAATGGAAAATCAAGAGGGGGGGGGTAGGTGGCAGGCTGGCCGAAGTTAATCAAACTCAATTTGAGTTGGAACAAACAAAAAACATCATATTATCTGTCAAGCATACATTGATTTTGTTCTTTCTGCCGTTCTTTGTGTAGCAATATAAAATGTTATATTTTGATACACCAACATAAATTCTTTTATATAATTATTCTTTAAAATTTATAATTTAAGACTATAATCTTAACACTTTAAAATTTAAACTCTAAAGTGTAAATTTTAACCCTAAATTTTAATTTTTAAACCCTAAATAAGACTGCTCGAACTTGAGTCTTTCAAGATGAACATTATCCTTTAATAACACACACTTTGCAAACAAAACTGTTCAACTTTGGGTCTCATAAGATGAACATTATCCTCTTTTATATATGGATGACAACAGGGTGGACGGGGCGGGTTTTTTGCCGCACCGATCTAAAAAAACCTAAACTCGCCCCCGCCCCGCCCCGAAATTAAATATTAATTTATCGCCATGCCCCGCCCCAACACATAAACCCCTAAACCTGATCCCGACCCGAAAATTTTAAAAATATATTAAATTTCTTCAACGGTAAATGTTAGATCCGATCGAACCACCATCACATTCACAAATATATAAATTTCAAGGACTTTAAAACTATATAAAAATAAAATAAAACCAATTAAATTACTCACATTAAAAAATACATATTTTAAAAAATAAACTCAAATCATTGACCTTCAGAATCATATAGGTTAAAATTCGAAAAATATCTAACATAAATTTACGATAAACACAAACTAAAAAAATAACTTGAAACCCCTATAAGTATTTATATATAGTGGTATTTTTACAAATATAATAAAAAATAAAAACAATAAAAAATATACCGGGCGGGTGCAGAGAATTTTCATCTCACACCCGAACCCGCCCCGACTTAATGTTTTTTAATACACGCCCTGCCCCGATCCCCGAAAATTATAAAAAAAACCCGATAGGGTCGGTCAGGGCACACCAAATCGAATCGGGGTCGGGTAATTTTGCCATCCCTACTTTTACACTATGGCTGCTAATTGGGTTCTTAATTGTTGCTTATCATTAATCAGATAAACAAGTTTTAAAAGATAAAGATGAAGTGATTTTCTTCATTGGTCGATTAAATGAATGGTAAAAGTTTATCATCTTAAATAAAAATAATATTAATTTGAATTTTAAAAAGGATTGGTGAGAATTAGGCCACTAATTAAACAACAATTAATGTTGATGAAATGTCCTAATCCTTAACGGTAGGATTGTATCTTTCAACGTGTTTCATGGTCAAGGGGCTTCTGCCTACTGAAAATGGACAATAACGTTAGGAAACTCCATGGAAGTTCAAGAACGATTAATATTTTAACGATTCGAGTATTATATCTATAAGGGCAGAACTAAAAATTTATAAAGGGAACTATTATAAAATTAAAATTTTGAGGGGAATAATAAAATTTAAAAAAAATTAAAAGGGTTATATAATTAATTTTACCTTTTTTCTAAAAAAATATTTTGTTACTATTAGAAAAAAATTAGCAGAGGCCCACGCCCCAAAAAACACTATGTTCCTCTCCCGTATATCTAATATTTTATTTATGTAAATCATATGAATCGAGTTTTGAATAAGTTAAATATTAATAATTTGTTACACCATTAAATATAAACTAACATGAACGATACTCTTAATTAAATAAAGGGATAAATTCTAAAGCCATGCATAAATTTTTACAATCGGCATTGTCATCGACATAAAGACATTTAACATTTACGTACTGCGTGCACAAATAATATTATATTAAATATAAAAATAAATAAATATATTTATTACTTCAAATGTGTATAATTTAATCAATATCAAAATTTCATGAATATAGACTATATAGTTACAATATATCAAAGTTTATGTACTAAAGTACATATTAAATCAAAACTCGTGCCTAAATCTAATATTTTCCCCTTAAATAAAAATAATAATAAACATATTAAATTATTCGAAAGTACTACTTTTAAGAAAGTATTAAAGTTCCAACTCGTGCAATTTATAAATGAACCACTTGTTTTTTTTTTTTTTTCAGTTCCATTATTATTTTGTTTTCTTTAAAAAAGAAAGTGGGATCATTATTATTAGGGGAAATAACAGTAATATAGCTGCCAATTTTTTTTAAAATATGATACCATTCAGATTATTTTTTAAAATATTGTTATTATTATAGTGAAAGTAAAGTCGGATGGACTACACTCTGACTTTAAATAGTAAAATTCATTTTTATGAATAACAAATTAAAGTCGGATGGATTACAATCTGACTTTGAACAATGTTAAAGTCGGAATTCTTTTCACTGTCTTTAATATTTTAGCTATCATATTTAGGTAAAATTGTCATTATTATTATTATTCTTACATTATTATATATTTGTTGATGAAAGGTCGCACATCATATAAACATGCATCAGCATTGGAAACTTTTATATAAAATTGAGGAACCAAATTGGTCATGTCCCCACCAAATTGTGTTGTCCACTTCCATCAATAAATTGATCAGAATATTTAATTGGCAAAAGAACAAATGATTTATATTAATTTATAAGCTAACTGCATCACACGTATTTAAATTATGATTTTTATTTTAAATTAATTTTTGAAATTTTTAAATATTTTAATTTCATTCTAAAATGTTAATTTTAAATTGATTCAAATTTCTTAACGTTTCAATTTCATTATCAAACTATCAGTATGTACTAATTATGTTCATTGTTAATAAAAATCGTTAAAAATTATTAATTATCATTTAAATATTGATGTGTAATATGAGGTGATATAAATAATAATTAATGTTGTATTATTTTTCCGAAATTATTATTTAGAATGAAATTGGAATGTTCTTTATTTTTTTCTCTTAATTTGTTTATAATTTTTTCTATGTTTCAAAGTTAAATCATATTTTATTTAAATTTAACATTAATTATGGTGTATATCACATCATATTATACACATCAACGTTTGCATAACAATCAACCATTTTCATAACAAATATTATTAACATGTGACATGATTTAGCGTATATTGATAATTTGGAGATAAAATTAAAATGTTCAAAAATTCAAGGATTAATTTAAAATAAATATTATAGTTGGGGGCGTATGATGCAATTAACTCTTAATTTGATGAACAAGATATGATATAAAAATAATGCAAATAAAATGTTAAATATAATGTCAAAAGCAATACAAAAATAATTATTTTGAAATTAAACATAAAATATTTTAAACACAATTATAATATAAAAATAAGAATAATCAAATATATATCCATGTCATAATAATTTATTAAGGTTTCTTTTGGGGGTTGCAGTCCCTAATCCAAGTTTAGGGGCAAATGGGCATTTGCCAAAAGCCAGAAAATCTGACTGTCTCGAAATAAGCGGTTGAGCGCATAAATAAGTGGGTAAACAGGCGTTTGGAACCAAATTTGTGGGTATTTTGGATTATTGGCAGCAAAAGAAAGTGTTTTGAGATTCTGATAATCTATATACATATACATATTTCTTATATTAGTTTCTTATAAATAAATATTTATATTAATTCAGAGACGGAGTTAAGATCGGACATTGAAAGGATCATTAGACCAAAAGTCTACTAAACTTTTAAATATAAAAAATAAAAGGAATAACAGTTTTATTTGATAAATATTTAAACTGAAAGGCCTGAAATACTATTATACCAAAAAAAATTATGGGATGGACAACAACATTTTTCTTTCACTAAATAACTCGTTTCATGTATTAAATATATTATACTAATTATTATTTTTTATAAACTTTTGCCAAAAATATTGATCGGAATTTTTGAGTTCGAACCGAAATTAATAAATTTACTCTGAATTAATCTATATAAATATATGTTATTCCACTTTTCATATATGTATAGTAGATTTGATTTTGACATATCAACGGGGGGTGTCCCGTTTGTGATTTACAATCGTCAAGCACATTATGGTGGTGGGGAATTATTATTTGAATAATGGACCACTTTGGAAAGTTGCCTGATTGGAAGTTTATCTTAAAGTTTCTAAACTTCACTAGTTTGGCTTGATATTTTCTTGCTCACTTTTTAACTAGGGGTGTGCATTATTTGGTTTTAATCGAACCAAATTTTTTATTTAATTCGGTCGGTAAATTTTAAGTAAGTTTGATTAACGGTTAATTTTTTTGAAAAAATTGATTATCGATTAATTCGGTTCGAAATCGGTTAATTAACCGAAATTAACCGGAATTATTATATATTAAATATTATATATTACATATAGTTATTTTTGGTCATTGGAATTTTGAAAATTATAAAATGATCATTAAATTTTTTGATATATTATAAAATGATCATTAAACTTTTATCAAATTAGCATAAAATGAAAGTTTAGTGACTAAAAAGATCATTTTAGCATAATTTAGTGACCAATTGTGTAATTTACCCAAAATTTTATAACAAATTTTGGTTAATTCGAAAACCGACCGAAATAACCGATTTTTTGATTCAGTTAAAAAATTTAGAAAATAATTTGTTTCGGTTAACGGTTAAAAGAAAAAAATTCGGTTAATGAATTTTGGATAATTCGATTCGGTCGGTTAATCGAATGAACCAAATGTACACCCCTATTTCCAACTAGTTCAACAATAATTAATATTATGAAATAAAATGAAGAAAAAAACAACATTTATTACTCTCAACTTTGGATTCCATTAGCATGAAAGCATATTCTTTTATTTTTGTTAATTAGTGAAATTAATTGACATGGATTATAAGAGTTAGGTTAGGGTTTTCTTTGTCAAGTGAAGCTTCTTTTTCAAAATGATTAAGTAAAAAATTATTTTTGGAAATTAAAATATATAGATTAATAGATATGGGTGATATTTAAAAAGATGGTATGAAATTGATTGAAATAATAAGCGAGCATTTGATGCACTGATAGTGTATGATTCTATATGCTATTAATGAATAAAATCAAAATTGAATTAAAAAATGTAGTTTTAAAATTTCAGATGACATCATAGGTGGAAGGTATAAGGGACTAGAGGTATGATGAACAATCTCTATTTAATTTTCTCCAATAATTTTATTTTTCTTTGTTTAATAATTCTTTCCTGTCACACAAGTTCTGATCATGTTTTTGCAAGTTTGTATGTGTTTTCTTTCATGGTTGGTTTCGTTGTTACTTATCAAATTGATAGATGCTAAATTATTTTCTAACATATATATTTTTGTTAGATCTGATGGAACGCTAATAAGATAGCTGATTTTTGTTAATTTTTTTTGAATATGCTGGTATATTATAAGGTAGTATATATTCAATTTTTTAGCCATTTACTAATACACACACACCATGTACACATAGTGTTTGAACTCAGATCACCTGGATAAAACACATCATCCTTTACTACTAGGACTACTCCACAGGTTCATTGTTAAGTCTAATTTCAACTAGACTGTTTTATTTTAAAAAATTATTTTAAAATATTTGATTGTTATTAATGATGATAACCGGTTAGACAATATTAACTTAATTTTGAATGCCATGCATATACTTATTCGTTTGAAAATAATAATCACTTGAGATTTCAAAGGTTATGTATTTGATTTTTCTCATTATTATACTTAAAAAACAATAATTTTTGCCGTCATTAGAAAGTTTACATTCACACCCGTTCCTACAGGCTCATTTCTCAGTCTCGCCAATCACTATCCATTTCTAGCATTTTTACTTATTTATAAAAACTTTATAATAAAAAACATAAACATAAATTATTAACATTAAATGGGATAAGAACAAATATTAATGTCTTGCATAAAAATTTTGGTTTAAAAATGTTAGATTGTAGTTAAAATTTGTGTATAACAATATAAAAGATTGTCAAAGTCTTTTAGTTAACGAAGTTGTTTTGTCTCCTTTACAATATCAAGTCTTTTAGATTTTCAATAGATTTCTGCCCTTAAAATTTTATAAGCTGGCCACCTTTAGAATTTTATAAGTTCGCCCCCTAACATGAAATGTGTCCGTAATGAGCATATTCTTTGGGATTTATGAAGAATCAAAGGATGACAGTGCATGAATTACACGTTTTGGACTCTTTATTGATGTCGCCATTGATCCTACGACATTCGAAAAACTGGAGACGGCGATGTTTTCTTCAAAGAATATTGCAAGCCGCAAGTTGAAATGAACAAAACCAGACAAGAATTGTCTGCTATAACAATTGTAGTGAACATCGATATGAAAAAGCCAACAGTCGGAATATATAGTCAAACATCTTTTTAATGTCGGAATATATTGGATTCATTTTTGTGAGTTCAAGTCTTTGGAAATGCAGCGGTGTTAAATACTTAGACGAGAGAAATTTTATCACTCTTGTAATCCTACCTGACTCTATGGAATTAATCAACGCCAAAAATATCCAGAGTGCACTTCATGTCATTGAAAATGATATTTATCTCCATGAAATGGCTGCATTAGAAGAAGTAAACAGGTATTTCATCAAAGATTACAAGATTCTAGAATGGCTTCTTTTCTTCCCCGATTTTCGCAACTTGAATAGAGTAGGCAACTGGGCCTCGATCTCGTATATGGAAAACGTAATCATGTTCATGTCACTCATGCACATTGTTCAACTGACCCGAAAACGGATTCCAGCTTTCTCAAGGCTGCATATCCTTGCCTATTAATCTTGAATGTTTTTGGAATTTGATGCTCCGTATGTTATAAGAACTTGAGCCTTGTTAATGGTGGAATGGACCTTAAACTTGTACACCCTTGTAGCAATAATAAAGTGAGTTTCTCTAACTCGAGACCGAATTCAAATGAACTGCGATTCTTGTATCACATAGGTCGAGAACCGGGATACTTCTCAAACAATGATTTGATCAAAGTAGCAAGGTTGACAGCCTCGGCCACATTGGAGATCGATGCATCAGCAGGGTTTTCTGATATAGAATTATGCATTAGGGAAGTCATCTCGAGATCTTTTGTCCAGTATTTCTCATTTGGAATTTCCCTTAGATGGATACCAGATTCTACTATTACATGGGAACCAATGCCAGAGACATACAAGACCATGTCCTGATCAGACCATGCATCTTCACCAGTTTATCATTCCCATGATTGCTAAGCTCTGTCCCTATCCAAACCTACAAAACCTTCTAAATGAATATGAATTGATGATTTTTTCTTTTCTTACGCGATGTTTTGTGGCATATGCAAAAACTACAGGTGGGAAAATGGTGATGTGTAGGTCTCCATTGTTGCAGTCTCTAACATCCGATGTGTTCTTAAAGAGCACATTGAAATTAACCAACAAAGACATCATTGGTGCCGGAGGGTACGGTACCGTTTACAGGTTTATGATAAATGATACCACGGCCTTTGCTGTCAAAAGGCTTAACAGAGGAACTGCAGATAGAGATAAAGGATTCGAGAGAGAATCGGAAGCCTTATCGACTAAGTGCGTGTTTGGATATGCGGTGGGAGGCCAAAAATCCGGATTCAACTGAAAAATATGTCTCGATGGCCTTGCCCACATGTTTGGAAGCAAAAATTTAAAATTAATTATGGACACCAATTGTGATTTTAAGAAAAACAAGGTAAAAGTTACTTTTGCGATTGATCGTGATTTTTACACTATATTTTTACACAATCGTGATTTTTAAGAAAAAAAACTCTCAAACATAAATCACGTTACTTTAAAATCAATTTTACAAAAAATCAATTCTATAAAATCACGATGATCCAAAATCAATTGTACCATCATAAAACCAAACACACCCTAAGATTCATTTATTATTTCTTAATATCTAATTATCATTTCGTAATTAACGATTTTACAATTTTAGGGACTTAATTGACTATTAATTTTCAAATAAAGGTTCAATTAATCTAAATTTTCAAGTAGGGGTTTGATTTTTTCATTACGTTAGGGGACCAAATTGGTATTTAAGCCAAAAATATTTATGAACAGTACATAACAATGTAATTGCACTATTACAATCATTCAAAAAGTACCACAATTAAAAAAAAGGCTTAACTATAAAATAGGTGCTCAAACTTTGCCACTTTCTTACAATAGGTGCCTAAACTATTTTTTCTTGAAATAGGTGCTTAACGTTTTATTTTTGCATGTTTTAAAGTCAGTCTGTCAAAAACAATTTCATCACCCAATTATACCATGACACGTGGCTTTTATTTATTTTATTTTCAAAAACAAACTGAAAATAAAATAAATTAAAAATATCCAAAAATTTTAAAAAATTACAAAATAGTCCTAAATCCCTAAAACCTCAAACCCTACATTTTAAAAATAGCATCATTGCCACCACCGATAGCCTCGCCGGACCTCACCACCGCTTTCGTCGGAGTCCCCGCCCATTTGCCCCAATTACCTATTGCCGGTAACCGACGGGAGGCGCGTCAATTGAACGCTGAATGACGAATGCGAAAGGCTCCAATCGTTCGATGTCCGATTGGAATGCCTCCTGATGATTACCGACGATGGGTGATTGGGGGAAATGAGCGGGAGACTCCGGCGACTGCAGTGGCAAGGTCCGTCGAGGTTATCAGCAGCAACAATGACATTAAATTTGGAATTTGAGTGTTTGGATATAGGAGTGTTTTGAAAATTTTGAGAAGTTTCAGATTTTAAAAAAAAATCAATCTTTTGAAAAAAATTAATAAAATAAAATAAAAATATGTGTCAAATTCTAATTGGGTGTTAATTTTTTTAATAGCAATACCTTAAACCAATAACGAAATGAAACTTTATGCACCTATTGTAGACAAAAAAAATTTAAACACCTATTTCAGTCAAAAATAATTTAGACATCTATTATAAAAAAATAGCAAAGTTTGGGAACCTATTTTATAGTTAAGACTTAAAAAAAATCCCACTAGCAAGGAAGAAAAAGAAAATAAACTCAAAAGTTGGAGTGTAGAATGAGAAAAGTCAAGCAGTAGGCCCTCAAAATGTATTATGTCCTTTTTCCATTATCCATTTTCTCCATAAAGAAATCCCTAACGGCTCTTCATTCAATGTGCCGACTAGCCGTTGGCCTGACATTTCCATCCTTAAAAACCCACAGCTTTCCTCTGCTTTTTACTCCATCAAAACCAACATCATTTTGATTTCAGTTCAAACTATTCTCAAGTACAGCTTTCAATGGCTAAAGTGTCTGCACTTCTCTCTCTCCTTTTCCTGCTCTTTTCCTTCATTCCAGGTACTTTATTAAGTTACTTTATTTACTTTTTTCTGTCCATAAAACTCGAACTCGAGATTTTATTTAATTGTTGCTATTGTTTATTGTTGTTAGTTTAGTAAGTTTACTTGGTTTCTAGTTATCTTCTCTAGGTAGAACTTTGGTGATGGGAAATGTGCAGGTAAATACACATCAATCAAGTTTCTAGACCTTGTAAACTCAGAAACTGAGGTTGTTATTGATTGTTGAATCTTTTGCAAACAAAATGCAGAAAAGTTGGTGTATGGCTAAGCCATCATCAGACCAGGCAACTCTGTTGGTAAACATTAATTTCGCATGTTCACAAGTGGATTGTCGTGTAATACAAAAGGGTTGTCCTTGTTTCAGCCCTGATAATCTGATGAGCCATGCTTCCATTGCCATGAATCTTTACTACCAAGCCAAGGGAAGGAACCAGTGGAACTGTGATTTCAGAGGCTCTGGTCTTATTGTCATCACTAATCCAAGTAAGCCAAGCCAGTGCTTTGTGTTCTTCATTTGTTCAGCTTAACTTCTTTTAATTTTATTGCCTAAAGTGATGGAGTCAATGTGCTGAGATCTGTGTTGTTTTGGTGTTTGTGCAGGTTATGCTGACTGCATCTATGAGTAGCTGAGCTTATGACTGGACATGGTGTGGTTTAAGCAGCTGTATATGTGATTCCTGATTAATATCTTTTATTCAATTTTGTAAAGTCTTTAGAGAAAATGAAGAAATCAGGGTTACTGGATGTGAGATGTATACAAATAAGATATGAAAGTGGACTTTCAAGTCGTAAATACCGTACAAGTATGGTGTATTTTTTGGTTGCTCTTCTGGTTTCTCCGAATTCTGGTGGGGAGTCTTTCAGCGGAAATTTTTTACATACACAACGGGCTCAAACTCGAGTTCTGCTTAAGCGAATCAATCTGCTTATTACTTAGATTAATCTGTTGATTAAATATCGTGTATTTTAAAAAATAATAAATAATATAATAACTTTAACAGTAATAATAATCTAATAAATAATATATATATATCATATTCATATTTAAAATTTAAAACATAATAATTTATAGTTATCAAATTAAAATACCTAATATTTGTTAAAAAATTTAATGTTTGCACCACTAGGCATGACAATTCAAATTGTGAATTTGAATATTTACGTATTCAGATACTTTGGATTTAAATAATTTATAGATTCAAATATTAAAATTATTATTGTAGATTCAAAATGAATACAGTTTCCCTCTAATATCCAATACATGAAACCGCAAACCGCATTACTTATGAAGTCCGGATTGTGGATCCAAATCTAATTTTAAATTACAAAATGAATAATATGTTTGGAGATTTAAAAATTGGTCATCCAACTTTAACATATTCACAGATATGTGAATTCGTATATTCAACATATAATTCTGCCGAGCAAAAAAAAAATAATTCAGATTTTTAAATTCAAAATTTTATAGATTCAAATATATGATGGATAATATATTTTTTTGTTTAGTTGGGTCTTTTAACCATTTCTTGCTATAATATTTTCATATTTTTAGTAGTTGGGTGGCTTAAATTTTTAAGGGATTCTATGCAAGACCCAAAACCTATGAAGTATAATAATATTTTATTTTCTCTTTCGACCACTAGTCAGTGTCTAATTTTTTGTTTTTCTCTTATAAGTATTTAATTAATTTAGTAGCTATTTTTTGTTTTTCAAAAAACAGTCCGTTTATATGATTAGTCTATTTTAGTTTTTTAAATTATTCTTTATCGATATTGTGATTTTTTTATACTCGTTTACTTTTAAATTGTGAAAGTGACATTTAGATATATAGAGGTAGATATAGGAAAAAGAAATTTTAATGTTCACATATTGATGACCCACATATATATAAGATATTTTTGAACTTTGGCCGTTTTTTTATCTAATCGGCGTGGACATTAATTTTAGCATTAGTTGTTGATTATTTTATAGTTTTTTTTGTTTTCTTTTATTTAATCTTTTCCGCATATCTTGTGCTTTTCTCTTTCTCTGTGGCACATTTCTATGGTTAGTTTTGCGGCTTTTTGATATTCATACGGTGACCCTCACATGCTTATTTTTTATTCGTGTTTGTCGGTGGTCACATAGAGTTTTATTCTTTTGGATTGTCTTCCAATATAATCTGTAGCAGATCTTCAATTTTGAGAATAAGTTTTAAAGGTGGTTGTCGATTTTGGAGATTTCATCTAATTCTTAGAAATTATCCTACAATGGACCATAAAAAGATTTTGGTGCAGAGAGAAATTGTTTGATATGACTGGTGAGGCGCTTATCTTTTCTTTTTAGATTTACTATTTATTTTGTTGTTTTTATGGATGTTTTAAAACTTCTATTAGGTTATGTTTCTGATTTTACTTTTGTTTTTGTTTATCAATAAAACTGTTGTTGAAGTGTCAATATATATATATATATAAGATATTAAGACAAGTAATTCAAGAAGAAAACGAGAGATTAGGATTAAGCTTATCAATTAAGAAGTTAATTCACAAGCAACATAAGCATTATAAAGAAATATTCGTATACATAAATATGAAAAGAAAATATCATGTTTCTCTCAACTCCCAACTCTCAAGCACACACATAATAAGCAAACAGAGTGCAGTTTTCAAGGACAATGAAACACTAGTAATAGATTGAACATCTAACAATGCGTGATGCAGAAGCATTGACGACGCCAGCCTCGGCAGTGTCCGCCGCTGTATTGCTCTGACTCCTCCTTGCAAATATTAGCACAATTTTCAGAACTCAAGCACACCCCCTTAAACAATTCGCTTTTCACGTCGCAACCTCTACCTTCCACTGTTATAGCTCCCATTTCTGCTCCATTTTCGCATAATTGAATCACACAAACACGTAAAAACAAATTTAAACTATACATACATATATTATACAGAAAAGAATGTATTTTCTTTTCGAAGTAATATTATCATCTAATTCATTGATGATGTATATAATTGTACATTAAAACATACCTGTTGCTAAAAGAACCAACAGAAGACAGCAAGCAACTGAAACTGAACGGGAGAATAGAGCCATTTTGAAACTTATTTATTTATCTATTAACAGAGAGAATAAGAGAGTTTTGGATGCAATGAGAACGAAGCATTGCAATGGCTTTATGTAAGTGTTAAGATTGGAGTAGTTGTCGAAAAAAAAGGGAAAAAAATCTACATTTGTTGTTTTCAAAATTGACTTAGATCATATCTATTTATATCGTAACTTCTTAGCCTGTCCTATCATGCATTGTTTTCGCTTTTCCAAATTTTGATAAATAAATATAATAACTTGTGAGGACGATTTGTTTTATATTTATTATTAGAATATTAATTTAACATTTTCACATTTTTATTATATTTTTTATAACTATTAATATTTGATCTATTGATCGAGTAATAAGAATTATATATTATAGTTGTCAAATATAGAGTGGTCATCTCTATCCAATTTACTCTATTTATAACATCAAAATTCAAATTCTAAACCTCATTTAAGGGAGAAAATTAGATTTAACATTTTTATATGGTTCAAATTAATAAAGTAATAAGAAATATGAAGGGTGAGGACACTGCAGCTAAGGGGGCGAGGGTTGGATGGAGTCAAAAAATTTGTCCCAAGTCTGAAGGAGAACTGGGGTTAAAAAGCATTCTTTCATGGAATAAAGCCTGTCTAATGTTCCTTATAAAGGATATACTTGCAAATAAAGGTTCTCTTTAGGTCGCTAGGATTCGAAACTACGTTCTTAAAGCTGGTGACTTTTGGCAGATTGAGGATAAGCCTTACCATAGCTGGATCATCAAGAAGTTGTTGATGATTAGAGGGGAGACTCCTCTTGAGTGGAGATCATCTTCGACAATGAATTGGGGTGTTGTCAAGGTTAGGCTCATCTGGGAAGGTATTAGGGAGAAAAGAGAGAAGGTTCCTTGGCATCGTTCAGTATGGTTTCCCTTCCATGTTCTCAATTTTTTTTAATCTTTTGGATGGCCTTGCTTGATCGTCTTCCAACCAAAGATAGCTTGACAAGAATGGGTATTGCTAATGATGAATTATGTGTGTTCTGTGGAAGGGATAAAAAATCTAGAAACCATATTTTTTGGGGACTGTCCTTAGTCAAAATGTGTTTTAGGCCTCTGTAATGTGCAACATGCTTTGCTTGGATGGGATTGTGATATTTAATGGGCCACTGCAACATGGAAGGGCAAATCTCTTCTTGTTAAAATCCTGAAATTAGCCTGGAGCTCCTTCATTTATCATCTGTGGGATGAAAGGAATAGGAGGCTGTTTCGGGCCACTTCTAGGGACTCCTATACTATACTGATTAATGTGCAGAATACTGTTTGATACACCTTACAGAGCAAATGTATAGATTATACAGATGATGTAAATTTACAAATTCGTAGACAGGGGGGATCTTTTGATTTCGTTTGATGTTGATTGTAGCAGTATAAATAGGGATGAGCACTGGTTGAGTCGGGTAGGGTTTTTGGCCCACCCGAACCCGACCCAAAAATAAACACACTAAACACGAACATGACCCGGATGTATTCTTTAAAAAAACTCGACCTGACCCAAAAACAAATACTCTAAACTTGACCCTAACCCGACCTATAAAAAAAAATAATTTTAAGGACTTAATTGTAAAAAATAATAATTTTAAGAACTAAATTGTAAATAAAAATTCAATTTAAGGACCTAATTATAAAAAATATATAAAGAGATGTATTATTATAAATATCCCTAAAAAAATTAAGGGAAAATTATACAATTAGTCATGGGTCATATATTTTCCACCCTGAACCCGACCCCGACCCAACTTAACCCTTAATAAAAACCCGACCCGAACCCAATTTTTTTATTAAAAATTCCGACTCGATCAGGCCCCGACTGGGTCGGGTAAAATGCCCATCCGTAAGTATATCTGCTTCTGGATAAATAAAAATCAACCATTTATCCAAAAATAAAGTTTTATAATTTATAAAAATCTCAAAATTATAATTTTACAATAAATTATGAATTTATACATGTTTTTAATTTTTTAAGAATGATTGCTTAGAAATATTAGAAAAGTACAAAAAGATATTTTAATTACAGTTGAGGGGTCAAATAAAATATTATTCAGTAATTTAACGTATCACGTCATCCAGTTAACAAAAGTTACGATGTATTCATTCTGTAACTTCTAAAAATTCAATAAACAAAAGAATTATCTTAAAATAATTTAATGATCATTTGTGTAAGTTCGACGAAGCGTTTTTGAACCGTTCATATAATGCTCATTTATTAAGTTAAATAAATGAGTATGAACAAATTTTTATGTTCGTTTAATAAATAGATGAATATGAACAAAGGTGTGTGCGGTTCATTTATATTCACGAACAAGTTCGTTAATAGATTTGTTTATAAGCTTGTTTACTTGGTTCTCCTTTTCCTTTTTTTATATTTAAATATGGGTGAAGGTAGGGACTAAATTGAACACATGGTGAAATTTGGACTTCAAACTGTGAAGCCTAAGGACTAGTAGTGTAATTTCACAATTTTAGCAAACATATAAACAAACATGTTCGCAACGTTAAACAAACATGCTCATGAACATATAAACAAACATGTTCGCGAACGTTAAATGAACATATTCACGAATGTTAAACGAAAATGTTCGCGAACACTAAACAAACGAACACCGAGACCTTCAAAAATAAACAAACGAGCACGAACACTATATTAAAAATTTAAATGAACAAGAATCGAATATGAATACATTCAAAAATAAATGAACGAACACGAGCACAACCTTGTTTGTTCAAACTCGTCCCTTAATTTTTACATAGAAATCAATGTGATTATACACTTGATATTATTGTACCCAAAAAAATATTAAAAAAACTCTTTTTTTTAAAAAAATGTCTTCAATAAGTATAAATATATTTTTTATACAAGGAGGAAATTCACCTATTACACACTAACTAAACGTATGGCATAAAAGCCCTAAAACTCCATGATTTATTTTGTTGAGAAATCAAATATACGACGTATAATGCTACATTTTCAAATGGCAATCAATCTTATTGACGCTAACAATTCCAAATTAAATCTGCTCCATTTGGGAACTAGTTATGTTACTACTTGTTCTAGGCTCCGGAACAAACAGGCATGCCGGTGGCCGGAGGCGGGCGGATGCTCGTTTTCGCGGTGCCTCCATTCTTCACAATGAAAACGGTGTCCATACCCCAACTACTATGCCTCTCGAAGTGGCAGTGCATAAACCAAACCCCTGAAACAATAATTTACATGGATTAATGAATCTATTTGCTTTGCTAAAAAGGGTTCAATTAGGTCCCTTGAATGAATTTTAAAACTTACCAGGATTGTTTGCAAAAAATCTGAGTGCAACCCATCCTTTAGCAGGAACATGCACAGTGTTGATCAGTGGTGGATCCACTAGGTTGTAGGATCTCGGGTCAGTCACATTATTGAAATTTCCCGAACCCGTCCCGACCTTGTAGAAGCTGAAGCCGTGCAAATGAAGCGGATGACTTCCTCCGGCTCCGAACTGGGTTGCTTGGAAAACAATCTCGACTGCTTCACCGTAGTTTAGCGTGACAGCCCTTGTCCCCATGGTAACATTGGTGTTGACACCACTCAAATCTCCAGTGAAGTTATAGAATTCAGGTGGTTCTTGGGGAAAATCTGTGGTGAAAACACCGTTTGCGCTCCCGTTGTAGTACGCTTGGAGAATGTCGACATTCGGGAATTCGAAGCTGACATTGTTCAAAGCCGCAACAAATCTTCTACCAGGGAGAGGGAAACATTCTGGGTTGCTGCAAGGAATGGAGTTTGTAGAGATCGTGATGTAGACTCGCCTATCGATACGTCTCGGCACGTTGAACCGCGGGTTTTGTCTGATTCGCGTGTTCTTGATTCGGCCGAGGAAGCTATTCGTGGCATGCGTATCGTTCGGTAGGGGCAATTTTACCAAGGAAGCATTACTAATCAATCCACCAACACTGTTTTTATACTGGAAAATACCGGTAGTGATGCTATTGTTAGATGGAGCACCGCTGTCGTGGAAATTCCTCATGACCATGTAGTACTGGCCGATGTTCTGGTCCGCATGGACCAGAACATCCATGGTCTGTCCGGGACTTATCATTATATAGTCGGTTGCAAACCTTTGAACATAAGAGGCATCTTGGGCAACCACGATCAGGGTGTGATTTGCAATCGAGAAGAACTTCTCTTCGTTCATGGCGGCATTGATTATACGAAGAAGGTACGTCTCCTGGTAATCAACTTCCATTCGGAATATCGTATCTGCAACAAGTATGAATTCATTAGTACCGTATCTGTAACATTTTGTCGTGGCCAAACACAACAGTCGTTATGCGTACCGTTGCATCCGTACGTGTCTCCTAGATACCCATTAAAGGCGTAAGCATTTGGTGTTCCCACAGCGAAGCCAGTTAAAAGTGAATTCCGTATGAGTTGCAAATAGTCTTCATTGTACCATGACTCTGTGTACACAATGACATTTGTATGTTATATTTATCTTTTTCCAACCATGTAATGAACATGGATATAACTAGTAAATCTACTTACGAAGTATGATTGTCTGATCAGCATCCGGCGGGTGGAACGGATAAGTTTCGTTCTCGGCTGGTAAAATCACAAAGGCACCGTGGACGGATCCACGAGTCCAATCACTATGCGCATGCCACCACAGAGTGCCTATTTCGTCGGATAAGATAACTTCGTAAGTGAAGTTTGTTCCCGGCTCAATCGGGCATTGCGTTATGTACTCGGGACCATCCGACCATGGATTTCTTGGTTGTTTCACACCATGCCTATGGATGTTAAAAATAAAATTTTCTTTAAAAGTTTTTAAGGATGAGAACTGAGACGACGACAAAAGAAAGGTGAAAAAAATTATTACCAATGAATGGTGAATTCATAAGATCCTTGATTGTGGACATTAACAAACACGGTATCTCCTCTGTGAACTCGAATCTCTGGACCCGGATAACTATCATTTACGACAAGCATTGTCTTTGTGTTGCACAACCTTGTAAAATTTGCCTCTCGGACCTACTCAATAACAAAAAAAAAAATTAAATGTATTTAAAATTAAGGGTAAATTACATCAGATACTACTAAATTTTAAGTTTAATGCTGACTAATCACTAAATTGAATGGTTCCTACCTGAACCCTAATACTCATTTAAAATTATGATTTTTTTCTTTCATTTTTAACGTATAAATTATAATATTTAAACTACTCATAATCCTCTCAATCTCTAAATCACAGAAGACGAGTATACTTAAACACGCTTAAACTTGTATTCTTTTGAATGCTATAATAACAGTGTCGATCGAACTGATGTTAAATTAGCATGAAAATACATATAAAAATGAAGCAGATGTAAACTTAAATTAACAAGTACTTACAAAGAAGTCGTAGTAATGGACATCTGCCATGCAAAGGCTACATAGACACAAAATGCCAAGCAACCATGGCAAAATACCTAGCTTTGGTAAACTCATATTTCTCTCTCAAAATAAGAAAATTTATGTGCCTTAAAGTGTTCTTCAGTTCGCCCCTTAATTTTTTGTTGAGTTTAGGGTCACGAAATTCATCAATTTATAGCACAAAAAACATACATATGTTGACTAGCAAAGAAAAGTCTTCCAAAAATCAATTCAAATACCTAACCTTAATTTATATGTCAAATAAATGAAAATCAAATACCGTGGATTTCCTAATTGTGTTTCCAACTCAGCCAGATTTTTTATATGTTTGAATTTTCTCAGTAATTAGTTTTCGTGTTGTCGCAGAATCTATCAGACTGAGCGAAAAATCATGTAAAAGTCGGTCCATATCTACCGAATATATTTTACTTTTCTAAATTAATTTGTATACAAAGTTTAAAAATATCCTTGCTTTTTAAACTCTTATACTTTAGAAAATTAAACTTTTAAACACCTTTAAATTCATATTATTCATCCATAAAAGTCTTATCTTAATTAATATCATTGTTATTTCAATATTCAAAAAATTGTAAATGCAAGCAGAGGCAGATGTTGAATAGATCCCAAGGGGGCTTTGGCACCATCAAAGTTTTGAGAAAAAAATTTGTACTATATTCTTAAAATATTTTTAAAATTTTAATTAGGTCCCTTAAAATTTATAAAAATATGAATATTTTTATTTATTCCTTCAAAATTGTTAAAAAAATTTACTAAACTTTTCAAAAAAAAAATTAAAAATTTTAATTAGACCCACACATTTCAAAAATAAATTTCTCGTTATGTTTCTCAAATTTTTTGAAAATTTTAATTGAACCTCTAAAATTTTAAAAATTTTAATTAAATCCCCTCAAGCTATACGATCAAGATCCGCCATTGAATACAAGCATGTTGAAATGTAATAAGACTTTCGATTTAAAAGTTTGAAGAACTATGTTTAGTTTAAATATTGTATCGAGGAAAAAAGTTAAGTCCTTCAAATTGTTACAATAATAATGATATTAACCTAAATTAATAAATTTTAGTATATTTATTGAAATAGTAACGATGGCGTGTTCATTAGCATTGTAATAAATTAATTAAGTTTTGGTGTCTTAATTTTGGAATCTAGATGGTGATTTTTTTTTTGTCAATTGAGAGAGAAAATATTGCATATACAAATCTTGGGTGTAATAATATTTTGGATAAAAAATAGTGTCTTTTTTATTTTTTTATGCCTTAATATTAAAAAAATTAAATTTTAAACATTAGACTCTAAAAAAAATACACTCTACTCCTAATTCTCTAAACTCTACCTTAAACCTTAAACTCTAAACCTAGTTTTTTTAGTGTGAGATATAAATAGAAATAACGAAAAGGGCATATGATTTTTATTCTAACATTTTATTAATAATGAAAGTTATTGTTTTGGGATAGATTTTTTATAATCATTGATATCTAATTTATTGATTGATTAATTTGGTTCAGATATTATATAAGTTTATTATCAGATGATATTCTTAATCTAATTTATTTCATTCACATCGTTAAGATTTAAATCTTTGATCTTATTTAAAAGATCTAATGACTTATTCTACTAATCCAACTTATTATTGGTCGTTAACCATTTTTTTATTACATATATATTCTTAACCCAACAAAGAATGGATTTACGGAAATCATTTCCTTTTTATTTTCCTTAAAATTAAATATTAGAGAAAAGTAGGGATGCCAATGAGGCGGGTTGGAGCAGTTTTTTGGTCGCCCGAACTTGATCTGAAAATTTAAAATTTGAACCTGACCCGACTTGATATATTAAAGCGAAAATTCGACTCTGACCCGACCCTAAAATTTTAATAAAGACCGATTAAACCCGACCAGCCCCGAAAAAATTAATAAAATATCAAATATAATATATAAAAATATAATAAATATAAATATATATTTATAAATAAACCGGGTTGGGTTAGGGTGGAAAATTTCTACCCTAAATCTGAATCCGACTCAAACTCATTAAAATACCGACCCAACTCAATCCAAAAATTAAAATTTTTAAAAAGATCGACCTTATCGAATCATGTTGGGTCGAAATCTGTCGAAGTCGAGTTTTTTTTTTGCCATCTCTAGAAAAAGTTAAAAATAAAAGTGAAATAAAATATCACTACTTGGAAATTTAAGCCTGCTGCCGTGCACGACTCGATAAACCTCTGTATGATTGACAATTTAATATTAATTCTTAAAACACCTTGGTTTATTATTGGATCACACGTTAGATCAAATTTTATAAAGATTTATCTACAAATTTATTGAGTATTTTAGTGAAAAAAATAACGTTATTATCTATATAAAATATGAGTTCGAATAATTTGTCTGCACAATATATATACTTTTAAAAAATTAAAATAAAAAACATATATTACCATATAATTACATCAAAAAAATTATTCACATACCTAACATATCATTTTTATTTGACTTCCTCTTTTAAGAAATATAGTTTAATTTCGTTAGGAATTTGATTGCAACACTCCTAATTAGGAATAAGAAATTTAGTTTAGCACGATACATTTGAACCAATCCAATTAACCCAACGTGGCTCAGTCAAAGTTTGTTACAAATTTGACATTTCATGGTAAAGAATTTGTGTCTCATCTATGTTACGTTGATAACTACAAAGAAGGAATAAGAATAATCACGATGTTTATATATTTTATGATTATTTAATTCATAAGATGTAAAATTATATTAGCGACGTAATGCATATCACATTATTATATTTGATTTTTGGTTAGCGAATATAAGATTACCTCCCGGATAATATTATAAAATTATTCTTATAAATTTTATTTTTTATTTGTTTAATTCACAGAAGTTATAATCCGTAATATTTTATTTTACTGATAAATAAATGAGTTTCTCAAGTAAATTAATTTCATATATCCTTTCATAGAAAAACATGTTTTTCTTTTACATCCTTTGTCCAAGTTCGATGAATTGCTTCCCATTTTCAATCTCCTTTTTTGATTTGGCATCCATGGAGGAGATTGAAGATTGTGAATTTATTCTTACGTTTCTTCAATTAAAACGGTATTGGGATTTAAATAGAATTGAGTAAACAGGATGTTTAACAAGTTGTAATATATTTTTTTTCTATTTTTAATTTTATAGTTTTGAGCTAATTGCACCATACATCCCAAAACTATGTCACTCATTTTAAATTGGTCCCTAAACTTTAAAACATTCCAATTTCATCCTCAAACTATGACCTTCATTCTAAATTGGTCCCCAAACTTTTGAGCATTCCAGTTTCATCCTTAAGCTTTGACTCTCATTCTAAATTGTTCCTCAAACTTTTTGAACGTTATAATTTCATCCCCAAATTATCAATATATGCTAATCATATCTTTTGTTAATAAAACCGTTACAAAAATTGTTAATTGTCAAAAATTGAGGATAATTTCATCCCCAAATTGTCATGCTAAATATCTTTTGTTAATGTGTTACAAAAATTATGTCATGAAATACTTATGATGTGATATAAACGATAATTTAAGGATGAAATTAGAATATTCAAAAAGTTTGAGGATCAATTTAGAATGAGAATTATAGCTTGAGGATGAAACTAGAATGGTCAAAAGTTTGGGGACCAATTTAGAATGATGGTCGCAGTTTGAGGATGAAATTGGAATGTTTTAAAGTTTAAGGACCAATTTAAAATGAGGTTCATAGTTTGGGGATGTGTGGTGCAGTTAACTCTTTATTTTATGTATCTTTTGGCTTTTCTATATATTTTTGAAATTTTTACTTTTATGATTTTAAAATTTTAGAATCACAATAAAATCGATTGAATTTGTTAATGCGTAGAGTTAAAATTTTTATTTATTTAAAATTAAACTCAACAAGTGTTACAGTGAATAAATGGATGGTGTACATCTTATGAGACATAGGTTAAAATCACTTTGTTTACAAAGTGAATGTGCATTATTAAAAAGTTAAGAATATGTATAAACAGATACTACCTTCTAATTATCTTTAGATTATTTTAAAAAATAAAATAAAATTGGTAAAATATGTAAACAGTGGGGACTAAAAGTTTTTTCATGCCAATTAGAAAAGACAATGACATTATCTGTTAACAATTTAATAGAGTGGTTAAAACATAATCGGTTGAAAACGTTAATGAAATTAAAAGGTTTTTCTTTAACTCGGGTAAACAAAATAACACCACTTTAACAGTTTTTTTTATAAGTTTTATTTTTAATCTTAATCTTATCTAGAGGAGAGAAAAAAAGAAGATTATAGGATAAGAAAAACGAGTATTTTTACTGAGTCTAAAATACATGACCTAAAAAATATGAGGGAACAAAGATAAGTAACTTGGTCAACCGGCCAAATGTAATTGCTCAACACCTTAATAGTTAAGTGAATAACAATATAGTTCACCAAATATTTTAATTAGGCAAATTCTATTAAAAACATTTTAAAACTAATAGATCTAAAGTTTTCAAAATTGATATTTTTAAAAATTAATAAATAATAAATTTAAAACAATAAGAAGCGAAAATTTTAAAATTAATTAACTACCAAAAGTTTTTTTTTACAATTTTTACTTGGAGATGGAAATAGACATTTTGCTCTTGATGAGTCTTGAATTAATAATCTAAAAAAAAAGTGTCAACTGAAATTTTTAACCATTTACTTTAAAAATTGTTGACAACAACTAAAAGTTAAAATGCCATAAATTTTAACAAGACATGGTTTTCATTTTAAGTTATAATCTTTTCGTAACATCTTAAAAAGTGTTGCGTGTGCCCACTAGCAATAGTCTATTAACTACAATGTGATAGAATAGTAAAACTGATATATGCTTTCTTCCGTTTCTCTTTCGTTTTAAGTTTATTTTAATCAAATTTAAATTATATTATCATAACTATTTTAGAATACATATATAACTTCAATTTTTTATAATATTTTTTTAATAATTTAATGTATTAATTTTTTATTTTATTCAATTTAATCCTCTGATTGTAACTCTTTGTAAGTTATTTTCTCATGAATTTAGTATGTCAATCAATGAAAATATTGTAAGATCTTTTTCAAGCCCCACCTTCCAAAGATTACTCAAATAAAATTAGGAATGGTGTAATTTATATGTCAAATTATGTTTTTGTCCATTTACAATTTTCAACTTGAGGCAATTGTTAATGTTATTCCTTAGTACAAATCACTAATATCATAAAAAACTCTATTTATCAACTGAGCTTTTTTACAATGTTAGTGATTTTAGACTAGGACATGACATTTATAATACTAGGAGAACCATGTTAAATTTGTACAAATTCAAACAATTTAACTCGTCTCGATTTTTTTTTAATGTTTGAATGATAAAAATAGGAGTCTGTTATTTTTTTGCTACTGTGACAGATTGGTCATCTGTTAAGTCGTCGTGGATTTGAGACAATGTCAGGGAAGAAAAGGCCAAGGTGCAATGGCATAGGCTAATTTAGTTTCCTTCTCACATTTTTAAACACTATCATATCTTGGATGGCTATCTTAGATAGATTACCTACTAAAGATAGACTCATCCAATGAAAATTGCCTCTGATGATCTTTGCAGACTGTGTGATGCTGATGCTGATGCTGATGCTGATGCTGATGCTGAGTCCAGGAACCATTTATTTTTTGGCTGCCCCTTCTCGAACTGTGTATGGGAAAAAGTTTTGCAGGCATGTGGACTACATAGGGCAACCATGGGTTGAGACGAAGAACTTGAATGGAAGGAAAGTCCTTTATTGTCCATGTCCTTAAGCTGGCATTGAGTGCATATATTTATTTACTATGGAAGGAACGTAATCATCGATAGTTCAAGAAAAAATTTGACTTACAGAAGATATTCTTTCTTGTATAAAGGAAATAGTTCGAATCAGATTCCATGGAAAATGTATAGATAGAACTGACAGGGTAAACATACAATTAAGCATTGATGGGGGATCCTTAGCTAGGGAGTCCCTCTCATAGATTGTATACACTCTTGTAGTAGTTCACTGCTTCTCCTGGATAATAAATTAACCTTTTATCTAAAAAAGAGTTGTCAAATCGATTAACTTAATTTTTTTTACTCGACTAGATCGAATACTCACTCCTAACAATAAGAACACATGTTTAAAATTTCATCGAAATGTTTCAAACATATTTCACATTAGACCCAAAGTTGACATTTGACACACAAGCTAATGGTTGGATCTACCAAATGATTTAATTAAAATGATATTATACTCTAAGGATTCAATTAGAATGTTTTGAAGTTTTGAGATAAAATTTAGAATTCGTCAGAGTTTGGGGACATAAAGTAGAAATCATCATTTTGAAAAAAGAAAATTGAAAAAGGAATAGTTCAACCGGCAGGAAGGGGCAAAAGGGGGAAAGGAGGTCAATAATCAGCTTATAAATAACAAAGAAGCAGATCTAGGGTTTTCAAATTGCCTTTGAGAGAACAGAGCCAAGTTTAAAATAAGCAGTGCCGCTCTTGTCCCGTTGCCGGCAGACATCCAACCCTAAATTAATTCCGCGCAATTTTTGCAAGCAATTTTTTCAATTCTTGCACCTTTCGGCGAAAGGTAATTATACATTCCATGAATTTTTCTTTTTGTTCTTTTAAGTATCAGCCGTTCCAAATGAGTTGTTGCTTATAAGTGTGAGACTCAATTTCACCCGGCCTAGATTAAGCTTTTTCCATGGGCATATTATCAAGATTCAAGAATTTACATGTTTTCTTTTCTGATTTTCTCATGTTTTAAATTCTGATTTTAAGATCCGAGCAGGGATAGTGTGTATCGACTATGTGCAAATTTTCCTGTGCACTCTGTTCGAAAGAATTTCCTGCAAAATTGATTTGGTGAAGGTGGGCAGTTGTGCTTCATATCCACCGTTGATTCTTTCAACAATCATCTTCCCCATATTTAACACGGCCACTTGTTTTTAAAAAAGAAAACGTTTTAAAAAACTTTATATATGCCTTGACTCGATTCAAATCTATCTAAACATGAACTGATACAAATAAATAATTTCAATTCAAATTAAATGTAAATATTAAAATTTAATTTAATTTAGTAACTCGTAAATTTTAATCATAATTTTAGTAATATTTTTATCTTAAAATAAGATTTAATTTCATCCCATCTAATACATGAACAAAAGTTCCTCGACAAAAGAAGGGAACAGGCGCTGACCAACCAAAATGATTAAATTTCAATTATTGAATATGGAATGAGTCAACATCATAATTCAAAATGATTACAATCTGAAATGGACTAAATACAAAATTAATCTTGTTTTTTTTTTATCATACAGAACAAAGAGGTAATTAAATCTAGGTAGAAACTAAAGTTTCCTGCATTATCATGTTTGGCACTAAACTTCGGTTCCGGCTGGTAACAGAAAATCTCCCAGTTTTAGTTCTTTTGGAACGGAGCGTGATAGCGCAACAACTGGTGGGTATAGCCTTAGAACCTCGTACAAGATCATTGTTACCTGCGGGGACGTTCATTGTAATTAACTCTATAAATACATGAAGCAATGTCAATGAGAGAGTTTAGGACAAGGGACTTACAACTTTAAGACGATTAAGGCCATCCGCATCTGGTTTATTGTCACCAAAAACTTGCAAAACCTCGTCCCTTGCTTTACTCTGCCAATCCGGATTCCTTGCCAACAAAATCATAGTCCAAACCAGTAAAACCGAGGTGGTCTCTTGGCCGGCTGAGTAAAACAGTTTGCATTCCTCGATCACATCATCAATGCTCATCCCCATGTTCTTCCTATCTGCATTTGCTTCGATTTCTTTGATGTTGGATTCCACAAGTATGTCTAACAAGTCTTCATTACTCTTTTCCCCTGCTTTAATTGCATTCTCCCTTCTCTTTATCATTTCCGAAAGTGATATCCTTTATATCATTGTATGTCAACTTCAACTCCCTGTTTGTCTTAGTCGGCAAATACCTACAGAAACAAACACAAATTTTGCACGAGATTCGAATTCCAACATTTGTAACCCTTTCCTTAAAACTTGAAATTTTGTTACCTCCATCCTGGGATGTAAACAGACTTTAGGACTTTGATTGCTAGATTGATTTGTTCGTCCAATAGGTTGAAAATTCGTCTGCCTTCTTCGAAGCTGCTTCCGAATGCAGCAGCTCGGGAAATCACATCTCTTGTCATATTGACGAGATAAGGCCACGCATCAATCTCACTGCAACCATCTGCAGATACCATCTTCTCCCATTTGCTTATCATCTCGCTACAACTTTGATAAAACGCTGGCAACATGTTCTGCAATTATTTCCAAATCAGAAAAAAGCATGATCTTATAGATTCAGCTCAGGACTCCCAACAAGAACATACCTTCAACTTATCTTGATGAAAGGCAGGGTTTATAATTTTTCTGTGCTTACTCCAACGGTCTCCCTCGAGGCCTGCAATGCCACTCACAATCAACTTCATCAGTTGATTGTTATGCATCTTCTGGAAGTCAGCGAATTTGGTAAATATTTCCCTTATTCTTTCAGGGTCCATAATGGTCACCCTTGGCCTTGGACCAATCCACATAAACGAATCCTTTCCTGCATTTCCTCACAAAAAATCCAGACTTTTACTAAATTAAAAAGTTTCTGATACCATGAAATTGCAGATGAATGTAAAACGTAGCATATTTATTGACCAATTGGTGAAAGAAAGGAGTGACATAAGGCTCAATATCATCACTAAGAGGCATAGGTTTGGTTCTGGTTTGTCTGCTCATAGTAAACATCTGTTTCATGTCTCCAGACATAAAGCTGTACGGGTTGCCTGTGAGACCCCGTTGTCTCAAGCAGCTTCGAGCCTCTTTGGGGTCAGCCATGCCCAGTTCAAAACCCTCCATCCCCATATCATCAGTAACCCAACCACAAGAAAACAAAGCAAATCTCTAATTATTACAAGGTGAGCTTCCATGTTTTTTCCCCTTGAGTATTAGAAATGGTGTCTGAAAATTTTAAGTGTTTATGGAAAGCTAAAAGCTCAGATCTTGTTTAGCTAAAAGCTCGGATCTGGTTTATGGGAAGACTGTACGTGAAGTTATAAATTTTTTTAGAAACTAAAAAGGAGGTGATATTCAAGTGATAAGAGTAGAATTATAATTAATTTTTAGGGTAAACTACCTATTTAGTACCCATCTATGTCCATGTTTCTATCTTAGTACCCCAACTAATTTTTTTTGCAAAATTATGCCTAATGTTACATTTCGTTTCAATTTTGGTACCTCCGCCGTTTAAAATTAACAAAAATGGTGATGTGGCTTGGTTTAATAATAGTTTTAGTCCAAAAATTTATCCAACCTATCAATTTAGTCTAAAATTCTATCGATTTAAACATCATTTTATATTTTTAGATTAAAAGTGTAAATTTCTCATTTTATTCTTCTTCTTCTTCTTCCCCTCAAAACATATTTCTGCAAACAGACCCATATTTTTTAATGCAGCTGCTAACAATAAAAATAAAAAAAAACACACCCGTATTTAGTAAATAAGCAGAGTCTATTATCAAAGGTTCAAAACAAATTGCCATAATTCCACCATTGAAATGAAGCAAAATTTAGCTAAACAAAGATCTTAAAGCTAGGTTAAAAACATTCAAAAATTTGAAATTGAAGAAATGGAAAGCCAAGAGCTGAGAAATTAAATGAAACTGAAAACACCAAACAAGAAGATTAACTATAAAGTGGGTATATGTTGGTGAAGAGCATTCGAGCACAGAAGCAGGCCAAGTAAAGAAGAGTGTGATCAAGATGAGGCTAAGGGGGTGTTTAATTGCTATGACTTCCTCCACACTTGCTATTACATGGGAATTATTGTAGGACTGTGTTTAAATTGGTTGTACATGGATGATTTCTTTTGGATGAATAACAACAAATCATTTATCTAATTTTTTTTCTTAATTCCATTCACATAAAAATTTTAAAATAATTACGAAATAGAACATTAGATTCATATTTTGTTAAAAAAAATTAGGCATCAAATGTAAAAATATATAGTTTGGACATTTGTTTTGTAGTTAAACCTTAAATTTAAAGTTTGATTTAAGGAGTTATTAAATTAAAATTTTATTGAAATTAAATTTAACAATTATATAGAATTTTACACACGTACTTTTGAATCTTGATCTAACAAATTATAAATTAATTAAATATTTTTTATTTATCCAAAGATTCTCGACTGTACAAATAAACAATACTTACAAGCATAATTCTCTCTAAATAGGCCCCATCAACGATTATACTAGTAGAAGAATGAACGAAAACAGTACAATCTGACAGCCCTCAATCGAACATCACACTGAATTTGCGAAAAATAGCAGAAACTTGTTTTGAAGTTTTCTCATGGTCTGCCATTTCTTTCTTGTCAAATGTAGTTATTGAAACCAATCAACCACTTCCGTGAACTGCCATGAGAAATTTGAATTTGGCAAGTCTGAAATACCAACTCCCAAATCTGTCCCGAGAAACAAAAGACAGTAAATAAGTGATTTATCGTCTTCATATCAGCCTCAAAAAATACACAAAGGATCAATATAACAGGTCCCAGTAAAATATTCTCATATCGAGATTTAAACTCATACAAGATGAGTTAATATAAATATCTTTATTCCACTAGGTCAATTAATGAATCTCATGCCTTTCATACTTTCTTTACAATTTTTAATAATTATATGAAGCAATTATAGTAAATTTTAAATTTAAAAATATAAAAATTCATGAATGCATAGGAGATGGGAAATTTTGGAGAATATGGGACTTGAAAACAAATTTTAAAGAAATAGTGAAGGTCGAGAAAATTTTAAGAATCTATGATAAAATTTATAGTAAACACAACAGTCGTCTTTTGACTAAACTAAAATTATTTTTTTTCTACCGATAGCTGAGCCATGCACCTTTTTCATTCGAAAAAAGTAATTGAATATTTAAAATTGTCTATTGCAGAAGATGACTTTTATGTTTACTATAAATTTTACTAAAATTTTCTCAAAATTTCTTATTTTCTTAAAAATTTGTTTCCAACTTCCATATTTCCCAAAATTTCCCTAGGAGATAATATATTGAAGCAAATTTTTTTTTTGGTTATAAATATATATTGAAGCAAATTGGGGAAGTTGTCGGCTAGCTGCAATGATTGATCGAGTCAACCAAAGAAATATTTTAAAGAGCAGATCATCACGGCCACTTGCTTAAAAAAGAGGTCGAATTGCGATTTTATTGGTTGTATTTTTTAAAAAAATCAGTTGAATTTATAATAAAAATTAATAAACTGGAGTTATGATGATAATTCTTTTAATTTTTTTTTCAAATTAGAAAAAATGTTTATATATGCCTTAGGTTCTTGTGCCATTGGATAAACTTTATATTATCTTCAATAATGGAGGCTGAGGTCGAAGGAAATAAGACCAAAATGAAAAAAAAGAAAATTATGAAATGAGTTTATTTAGACGACGACAAAAACATGTAGCGGTGATTATTTAATCGAATTAAGTATTTTTTTTTGAGATAATTGAGTTGACAAGTCATGTTTTATTATTTAAGTTTTATTTGAATTTTTATAAATCAAATCGAATTGAATTGTTCGAGTTTCTGTTCAAATTTAATTATAGATATTTCTAATGTTACAATACCGACAGATTTAGATTTAAATGATTTTCTATAACAATATACGATATACAAATATTTTTCTTCATAACTTTTTACAAATATGAGTAAAATTTGTAATGGTATTTAATAAATTAAATATCATCTAAAATTATATAATATATTGATAATATTATTTCTTTAAAGAAGAGATTTTGAGGGGAAATATTGATGAAAGTATGAAGGAGTTATGGAATTGATTGAAAGAAAAAATTTGTAAAGAGTTGTAGTTAGAAGACTAAATTGACTAAAATACAAATTTGAGAGATTAAATTGCAAAATAAGATAATTTGTTTTCAAAAAATAAAATTAAATTCACATAAACATTCTAATTATTCGAGTTCTATTTCATTATTATTTGAATTCTTTTACGTCGAGTTAAATTTACAAAATATAATTCTTTTCGAGCCTAGTTTTGTTCACTCTTAACATCAACAGTCAACGACTATTTAGCTATGGTTGGGTGAGTTTCGCTATGGGTTTCAAAGATGAAAAGGTTAGTTTCGTTACGGTATACTTTAACCCTTCGGATTTAAATCTAGTATTTTTTTATAACTATCGTCATTTATCAAGGAAAAAACTTTGATACTTTAGTTTTATGAGTTAAGATTTTAGTTTAGGGTTTAAGATTTAGGGGTTTACGTTGTATGGTTTAGAATTCAAGGTTAATATTTAGAATTTAGGGTTTAGAGTGTGGGGTTTAGTTTTTTAGGGTTAGAGTTAGGAATATAGTATTTGAGTTTTTATAGTGTAAATATACAGGCTTGTGTAAAATTAATTTTACACAGCATGTGTATCAAAGTTTTACCTTTTGATCAATTGGTTAATTAATTCAAAAGATGATTCTACAATAAAAGTAATGTAACGCTATGTACCACTAATTATATATACCGTTATATACTATTAATTATTTTAATTATTTTTGAAATCATAGGGACCGAAAGCGTTATTATCCTTTTTTTAATATAAAATTTAAAAGCAAATTTTTATATTACTTTTTCAAATATTTTGGGTAAAGTACACAAATGGTAACTAAACTTTGGTAAATTATTCAATATGGTAACTAAACTTTCAATTGCTTTAATGTTACCATTAAACTTTTAATTTTGCTCCAAATTGGTCACTGACCTGTTAACAACCGTTAAAAGGGTAATGTGGCAGTTAAAATTTTTTTGTATAATAACATATTTAGTCATTCACGTTTTCACATTAAAACAATATTGTCCTAATTCGAAAAAATAATAAACTTAACCTTCATTGTTCACACATTATTTTAATATCACCCTATTTTAATTAAAATAATTTAACCCTAAACCCTAAAACTTTAAACTCTAAACCCTAAACCTGTAGGGTTCCAGCCCAAGATACTGCTTCCAAGCACCATAAACATCTCGTCTCTCTCTATATATGTAAAGCAAAACAAAATTATGGTAAAATCCTAATGAAACTTTGACAAAATTTTCAAATATCCATTCATAAAACAATATGTGCACCTGAAAACGACTAGATACCATATCAGAATTTTAAAGGTACTCTATTAGTGGCCGGCCAAGTGAGAGGGTTAGGAATTTGGTATGCGGAAAAATAACCAAAACAATAATAATATAGATCAAGACATGTACATGAGATACGATTTAACGTAGCTTAGCATAGTTTATTTCTACGGATGAGAGAAACGAACAATCCACTATTGACGTAAAGAACACGAAGAGTACAAATATATTATAAACCATGTAAAACTCGGTGTACAAATTCAATGACCCGGTAGAACCAAAACACTCTTCTCAACATCCCTACAATACCCATCTCTACAATGTAGTCACAATAGTTGTAGAGAACCTAAAAGTGGTTACATCTCTCCAGGGTAATTCCCTTATCTCTCATTTTCTCTTAAAGGTTAAACATAATCTATATTTATAGACCTAAATACTTGGTCACTAAGAAACCTTATTTAATAAGATCTCCTACCTAAAATAGATATTTACTTTTAAAGTAAATCCTAATTACCAAGTAATCTTCAACCACTAGAATTACAATAAAACCCAACTTAATTACCAATTAGAATTTGAATCAAAATATAACAAATCTCTCCCTTGACACAAATTTTATTCGAGCATTGGTCTTCAAGTCTTCAACAGCTTCAATTTTTTACGTAAGTCAAATATCCGTTAAATGTTCATAAACAATCAATTAGATGCTTAATGCAATTAACCACTTTTAACTTGAATTAACTAATAAACAAAATAAAAATACTTTAACCATGCTCAAAACAATACTTTAACCAATCTCCAACATAACTATCTTTGGTAGTTGATTGATTAATCAAATTATTTATATTCGATTAGTTAATTCAGTTTAAACCGAATTTTATGAATCCTCTCAAATCTCAATTTATAATGTACCAATCAATCCATCAACAAATATCAAAGCAAAATGCAGCATGTTATAAAATTTCATACATTCAAAAAAATAATTATAATTAAAAAAAGATAAATTTGAACCTAAAATCACTTACCTCCAAAGAATTAAACGAGCTTAAGAATTTAATCTTACTATTTTATTATTATTCATAACTTGATGTGAATTGTTTGTTGCAAATTATCATAAAAAGATATAACTTGATGGAAAAGAAAAGGGAATATACATTATTTTCAAACCTATATATCTCTCGCTCACAAAAAAAATATCTTTGCTTTACCATTATTTCGTTATTAGACCAACAATGACTGCAATTGTTGCAAGAACAGCCTGCAAAAAGCACCAGCATCGTTAAACATGGTTCGTTCAACGGACAAGTAGGGATGCAATTGAAAAGAAAAAAATATTCAGTCACTCAATAGTTTATATTATATCCCGAAACATATGTATTTCATCTAAAACTGCCCCCGACTCACTCACTCACTCCTATGAAGTCGGGTCAAAACCAGACAAGTTCGAGCTACTTGGCCAACCCTACACTAAAAGAATGGATCAGCTAAACAAGAAGCACAACGGTATATTCGAATTCGGATGTTTGAAGGGTCCTTGTAGGACCGTATCTCACACCTATGCTTAACTATGCATAGGGCACAAGTACTTCAAGAAAACTGTAGAATCGAAAACATATTAGAAGTCTACAAGATTATCTCCCTATCTTTGACAATTACTGAAAATAGACGGAAAGTAAAGTTCATAGAGAGGACAGAAACAAGGGATTTTCCAACTAGAATTTGTGGATCGAGTCAAACGGGGCTTATAACCATCCATACGTTGCTCCAGACCAGTGGACCACTCATTCACATTGTGCAAGTGATTCCACATGTTAACAAAGAACTAGTAATCTTGATAATGAAACTATAAATGGACACTTCGATAGCACATCTCATGAAATATCAGATATTAAACCTCTCAAGTATCGTAACCCAATTGAACACGATTTCTAAACGTTTGACCTATGGACAAAGATAAGAATAGCAGGAAGGAACTTTGTTTCACCCCCTGAACACTCAAATATGTATATTAAAAATTACATACTGACATAAGTTTTCTAAAATCATATCGACTCCCCTCTCCTAATTTATAACAAGAGCCAGCAACAAATAAATAACAAATGGAAGCACTGGCACCTAGTTTTTTTTATCAATCTTAAAAATTAAAATTTTGAATATTATACATTTTAAAGCTTATTAACAATTCAATATATTTAGATTAACTTATATGTGACATATAGTGAGAAATTATATCCTAAATGAATAAACAGCCAGTACAAGATAATATATTAGTGTTGAAGATAAAGCATGGTACAAATACATAAGAAACATATAAAATTGGAAAAAAAAATAAAAATACTGAAAGAAAAAGCTACTCACACCAATTGTGCAAGCAATATATCCGGGTTTCTCTCGGTAGTCTATCCTTGAACAAGCAAAAATAACGACTCCAATATACCAGGGAAAGGCCCCAAGGAAGAAACCAATGATAAACCTTCAAAGCAGCATACTTCTCTTATCAAACGAGATATCATGCAAACTTGTAGAAAATTATATGTCATACTTCCAAGTGTCAATCGAATTCATTTTAATCAATTTCCATATTTTGGGATATTTAGCAGCCTTTACTTAACAACCCTGTCATGGAAATGGGAACATTAAGTGACACGAAGAGATAAACATCCGTTAAAGCACTGTCGCTAAGTCTTCAACAACTCCAATTCTTACGTAGTATCTGTTGAAGCATCGTTGAATCGATTGAAATTACTCCCGCTGCAACTGAAAGTTCGTTGCAGCAATACTCCTCTGGCATGTCTCCAACATCGCTCCACAAAATCCGCAAAAAAAATTCCTTCTAAAACATGCAGCTCGAACAATAGCTCATGATATCATTTGTTAGGAATTTGGTATATATGCGACAAAATAACCAAAGCAATAACAACATAGATCAAGACATGCACAAGAGATAAGATTTAACGTGGTTTACAATAGTCTACTTCCACGTACGAGAGAAAGGAACAAAACACTATTAATGTAGAGAATACGAATAGCACAAATACATGATAACACATGTAATCCCAAAATCCGGTGTACAAATTCTATGACCCGATAGAACCAAAACACTCTTCCCAACATCCCTACAATACATATATCTACAACGTAGTCACAATAGTTGTAGAGAACCTAAAAGTGGTTACATCTCTCCAGAGTAATTTCCTTTTTCTCTGATTCTCTTATAATTCAAAAGGTTAAACATAGTCTATATTTATAGACTCAAATACTTGGTCACCAAGAAATCTTATTTAATAAGATCTGCTACCTAAAATAGAATAAACCCTAATTACCAAATAATCTTCAACCATTAGAATTACAATAAAACCAAATTCAACTACCAATTACAATTTGAGTTAAAATATAATAGAGAGAAATGCAAACTTCCGCTGGAAGAACAATAATAAATAAATAAATAAATAAATAAAACAGAAAGGAGATGGAAAATGAATGCAGAAGTGAATGAAAAATGACAAGTTTTAAAAAATATTAGCAATGGATATGTCACTGTCGGGTTCCTACTATGCATGAATCCATATTTCATTTATCGGTTTTGAGTTTTGAGTTTAAGGTTTTTAATTTAGGGTTTTTGATTTAGAGTTTAAGGTTAAATTATTTTTAATTAAAATAGGTGATATTGAAATAATGTGTGACCAATGAGGGATGAATTTATTATTTTTTCGAATTAGGTTAAAATTATTTTAATGTACAAACATGAAGAACTAAATGAGTTATTATACAAAATATTTTAACTGCCATGTCACCCTTTTAACAGTTACTAACGGGTCAGATACCAATTTAGAGCAAAACTAAAAGTCTAATGGTAACATTGAAGCAATTGAAAGTTTGGTTACCAAATTGAATGATTTACCAAAGCTTAGTTACCATTTGTGTACTTTACCCAAAAAGAAAAATATGTAAATAAGTAATATAAAAATTGTTTTTTATATTTTATTCTAAAAATGAATAATAACGCTTTTGGTTCCCATTATTTAAAAATAATTAAAATAGATAATGGTACACAATGATACACATGATTAGTGATACATAGCGGTACATGACGTTTGTTGTAGAATTATCCTTAATTCAAATTGTAAAGATTGATGATAAGGGCGACTTTTCTAATTTAGTTAGTTCATTTATAACACAAGAATTAGAATATGAATGTCGTTAAAGAATATAGTGTTTCATTTCATTAGATTAATTGATAAGTAATTGAGTAGTTGTAATGATTTTTCTTATTCCTTATACCATGTTTTTAGTTAGTTCTAAAAAAATGGATATTAAAATTGAAAATAAAGATTTAGAATTTAAATACATAAATACGTACTTTTATACAATATACAGTAATTCAATGCTTATCAAATTACACATATAATTTGATTTTCACTATTATAATGTAGTGAGATTAGTGATTTCATGCAAAATTGTTATTTACATATTTTTTAATAATACGTCGTCTAAATTTATTAAAAATAAAAAATAAAGAAGCATTATCAACGAAATGAAAATATAGCAGAAAAATAATAAAAATAAAAAATTAGAAAACGAAACATGAGACCAACAAAACATGTCTAATAAGCTACAACGACGGTGATGAAACGAAACACCGAAAAAAAGAAGCATGAAACAATTTTTTTGTCTCTGTCCACCTACACTCTTAACAAGCGAAGTAGGAATGGTGAACGAAACCAACAATTTTATAGGTTGATTCGCAAAATAGATATGATTACAACGGCAAACGAATCACAAAGTAGATCAAACTACTGAAGACAACTGACAACCACAAATCAGAGTATAGCCTCATAAAAAAAGCATCCACGAACTCAAATCCTTTTGTTGTTCCAAAATATCGTTGAACTATTAAATGTTCCAAAATAACTAGGTATTACATGTTATACTATTTTTTTTGTTGATTTTAAAAGACTTTATTTCAAAAACGGTTCAAAATAAAAGGTTTTTTGGTTTCCAAAAATATTTCTTAGAAAAAACCTTTAATTCTTTTAACTTAAAAGATGTTTTCTGAAACAAGAGGATCTTAATTCCTTTCGTTAAAAATGTTTCTAGAAACAAAAAGACCAGAAACATTTGTTAGGAAAAAAAAAACTTTTAATTCCTTTAACCTAAAAGATTTTTTCAGAAACAAAAGGATTTTGATTCCTTTTGTTTGAAATGTTTCTAGAAACAAAAAAACTAAGTATGGGCACATGGGTTGTTTTCCCAATGAGCAGTTTATTTGTTTATTTTTTTCTTTTAATAAGGAAATATACATTGCAGATTTGCAGTAAATGTTGAGACTCAGCTCTTATCAACTGAAAAATACTACTTTAGGTATTAATTTGTACAAAGAAATCTAAAACATAAAGAAACCATAATAAATCCCACTACATGAATCACTCAATGATCGAATACTTCAGACCCTTATGAGTAATTATGCCAAAAAGATAGACGATCAACAATTACCCATTGCTACTAAAATCACACACATAATAAGTTAAATATAATATTCTGTATAGAAATATTTTTAAGAATTTGTTCGAGAATGATTTTAGATTAAATGGTAAAGAATTAATATATGAATTATATTAGATCTTTTAAATAAAAATATTTTTAAGAATTTCCTTTAAAAACGTACAAAATATTAAAAAACAAAAGTAAATTTATAATAGTCAACGATCTATAAAGCATGTTGTTAAAATTCTCAGTTGAGACTCTCGTTCAAGACTAAGTAACAATAAAATTCTCTTTCCCCTATTTCTAGGTAGAAATTGTTCAAAACAAAAATATATTTATAATAATAAATTAATTTAACCCATATCCTTTAATTCCCAGCAACAAACCACTAAAACTCGGGTTATTCAAGAAAAATAAATCACTTTGTACTATTGAGATCACTCCTTAGCTTCATTAAAATAATATGTTAAATACTTAATATGATACATGTGACACCAACCAAACTCAAACTCTACCAACCAAAGCGCAAAATACACCCTTTTATCAAGGATATAAAATATAGAAACATGAAAGGTAGGATATATACCATGATGTGGACCAACTAATTCAATCTGGACCAAGCTTGTGTAAAATTATTTGTGCACCATGCTGTGGACGAAGAGTTACAAAGCTGTAAGGAGAGTGAGCATAAGTAGGGGAAAGCTCGAACCAGAAGCGTTTCAGAATCATTGCCAACGCCATTTTCGCTTCCATCATAGCAAAGTTTTGACCAATGCAGATCCTAGGACCCCATCCGAATGGGAGGAACGTCACTCGACTCTTCTTTGCTTTGGAAACCCCTTCGGCAAACCTCTCCGGTTTGAATTCATGTGCGTCGTCACCCCAATGCTCTTTGTCACGGTGGATCTGCAGTACCGGAATCGAAACTTCGGTTCCGGCAGGTAACAACAGTTTTCCTAGTTTTAGGTCTTCTGGAACCGAGCGTGATAGCACAACCACCGGTGGGTACAGCCTTAGAACCTCGTGCAAGATCATTGTTACCTGCGGGGACATTTAGTGTAATTAACTCTATTTATATACATGAAGCAATAACAAAGAGAGGATTTAGGACAAGGGACTTACAACTTTGAGACGATTAAGGCCATCCGCATCTGGTTTGTTGTCACCAAAAACATGCAAAACCTCGTCCCTTGCTTTAGTCTGCCAATCGGGATACCTTGCTAACAAAATCATAGTCCAAACCAGTAAAACCGAGGTGGTCTCTTGGCCGGCGAAGTAAAACAGTTTGCATTCCTCGATCACATCATCGATGCTCATCCCCATGTTCTTCCAATCAGCGTTTGCTTCGATTTCTCTGATGTTGGATTCCACAAGTATGTCTAACAAGTTTTCATTACTCTCTTCACCTTCTTTAATTGCCTTCTCTCTTCTCTTTATCATTTCCCTAAGCGACTCTTTTATGTCATTGTATTTCATCTTCAACTCCCTGTTTGTCTTAGTCGGCACAAACCTTTGCAAACAAACACAAAATTTAGTCCGATATGCGAATTCCAGCATCTGTAACCCTTGCCTTAAAACTCGAAAATTTTTACCTCCATCCTGGGATGTAAACAGACTGTACAACCTTGATCAGGAGATTGACTTGGTCATCCAGCAGTTCGAAAATTCGCCTGCCTTCTTCGAAGCTGCTTCCGAATGCAGCTCGGGAAATCACATCCCTTGTCATATTGACGAGATAAGGCCATGCATCAATCTCACTGCAACCTTCTGTAGACACCATATTCTCCCATTTGCTTATCATCTCACTACAACTTAGATAAAACGCTGGCAACATGTTCTGCATTCATTTCCAAATCAAAAAAAAAACATAATCTTCTACAACTATCAAGGTGTCCCAACAAGAACATACCTTCAACTTGTCTTGATGAAAGGCAGGGTTTATAATTTTCCTATGCTTACTCCAGTGGTCTCCCTCAAGGTTTGCAAGACCACTTACAAGCAGACTAAGCAGTGGACTGTTACGCGCCTTCCGGAAATCATTGAATTTGGTAAATATTTCCCTTATTTTTTCAGGGTCCTTAATTGCCACCCTAGGCCTTGGACCAAACCACATAAACGAATCTTTGCCTGTACATTTCCTCACAACAAATCCATACTTTCAATAAATAAAAAAGTTTCTGATACCATGAAATTGCAGATGAATGTAAAACGTACCATATTTATTGACCAGTTGGTGAAAGAAAGGAGTAACATAAGGCTCAATATCATCACTGAGAGGCATGGGTTTGGCTCTGGTTTGTCTGCTCATACCAAACATCTGTTTGATGTCTCCAGACACAGACCTGTAAGGGTTGCCTGTGAGACCCTGTTGTCTCAAGCACCGTTCGAGCCTCTTCGGGGTCAGCCATGCCCAGTTCAAAACCCTCCATCCACATATCACCAATAACCCAACAACAAGAAAACAAAGCAAATCTCTAATTATTATAGGGTGAGCTTCCATGTTTTTGTTTAGGATGAGAAATGGTGTCTGCAAATTTAAGGTTTTGTAAGCTAAACGTTCAGCTCTGATTTACTTACCCCTCTCTCTCTCTCTCTCTCTCTTTTATAGGCTTCTTTTTAGGGGAGATATATCGGGAAGATTATAATTTTAATAATTGAATATTAATGATTTTATTTGTTTATTAGGAATCTATAAAAATCTAGATGTTTATGAAAAGAATGTTTGTGAAGTTATTATACTATTGGGGAATTCTAGAAACTAAAATTTTGAAGTGTGGAAATTAGAAACAGAGGTGGTGATTAGCTTACCATGGTTAATCGTAAAATCGAAAATCGATCTGAATTGAGGCGTTTGGACGGTTTATGGTTTATAAGTTTACGAACCGTAGTTAACCGAATCGAACTAAATTAAACCGAGTTTAATTTTTTATTTAATTTATAATTATTTTTACAATATAAAAATAAGTATTTTATACTTACAATACTATAGATGCATTTTAATTATTATTTTTTACTTTAAAATTAAGTTTTTAATAAATATTTATGAAAAATATTTTAAAACTCTAACTTTTTAATGTTTAAAAGTCACCAAATAAAGCTATTTTGTCAAAATAAAATACAAAATTTCAAAAACTAACGTTAATATGAAAAAACTAAAAACCGAAATTAACCGAACCGAAAACCGATAGTTACTAAAATAGCTTACCGAATTAAATCAAAACCGAACCGTATACACCACTAGTGGTGATATTTCAAGTGATAAAATGTGTGGTGATAAATGCACGAGCCGTGGTGGCCATATATTTTTCTAGGATAATAAATAGCTAAAAATGTATATTTATTATGGGTAAACTACATTAGATATCACCAAATTATTGGTGTTATCGCATTTTTACCATCAAACTTTTAATTAGTTCAATTTTAATATTAAAATTTAAATTTCGACTCTTTTAAGATACCTCGCCGATAAATTCTTATATACATAGTGATGTGACTAACGGTGACTGATATGAATATCTCACTAAAACGACATCATTTTAGTGAAGCTATTTTAATGTCCATATCACCCAAATCGACTTCGTTTTCTAGAGGAAAAAATAAAAAAAAAACTTTAAGAGATTTAAACCAAGTCCTAAGGCTATTTTTGTAGTATAATACCCATACTTAAGTTTTATAAGCTCTTATATGAAAATTCATCTAGATTTTCACATAATTAAGGTGTTATTTGATAAACCAAAAAACAAGTATAGAAAAGTTTAATATTAAATATCATATTTTTTTTGGTAATTAGAAAAGGGCGGAGTTTGAATCTTGGACAAAGGGACTTATGTGAATGATAATTACATGAACAATGGCCATATACATAAAACTAATATAATTAAAGCTTCAATGTCAAATTAACTCTCAACAAAAAATTAATTAAGACTTTATAAAATTTTTACACTCAATTTAACCATCATAATTTAAATTGTATGTAATTTAGCCTCATAATTCAAGTCGCATTCATTAAAAAAATTCTGACAGGTAACTTTAATTTTAGATAATCAAAGCTGCTTCAAATATTAAATCTATTAAATTATTATTTTTTCAATAAATTGAAACTTTCATTCTTAAGTAGGTCAGCTGCTCCTTTTCCCTACAAGCATCCTAGCGCTATTTAGTTTTGCTTTAGTTGACTACGGTATTAATTTTAGTGTTAGTTGTTGACTGTTAATATTTTATATTTTCCATGCTTTTTTATCTCATTTTAGTTAGTTATATTTAGTTTTATTCTAGTTTTTAATAAAAAATTTCTTTGTTTAGTTTCTTTCTTTTCGCATATTTTGTGCATGTTTGTCTGTTTTTGTAGCACGATTTATTCTGCTCTTGTAGCACGTTTTCTCTACCTATGATACGTTGTTCACCTACCTCTATAGTAGATTTGCGATCATGTAGAAATTTTCACGTCGCTTGTATTTGGTTTGCAATTGTCAGTGGTCTTTAGTGGTTAAATCCTCTTTTTGTGGTTATTTGTCGATGTATTCAGATCTATTTTGCGAAGCAGCCTGTAAGTTTGCTTTGGTTCGCTCTTTATTCCTTCATCTTCTCAAAAGCGTCTAGTTGGATAGAGACAAATGAGTACTATTGACGGTTACTCTATTATGGATGATAACGTCAGATTCAAAAGAAGGCTTCGACTATCATTCCGTATTTGAAATTTATTTTTTCATTTGTCTTTGTTTTAGTTTTTTGGTGAACATAATCCCCAAATTTCTCTCTTTGAGTTGTTGTATTGTTAAAATTATACTTCCTTTTGTTTCAGTAAAATTCAATATTGTTTCAAAATTAAAAAATAAATGGGAACTTTTTTTATCATATTATCAACCTTAACACTTATAATGTATTGGGGAAATACATGGCATGACTAGCTACTAAGATTTGTTCACAGAACAAGTTTAATCAGACCCACACTAATGTAAAATTATTTGTGCACCATGCTGTGGGCGAAGAGTTACAAAGATGTAAGGAGAGTGAGCATAAGAAGGGGAAAACTCGAACCAGAAGCGTTTGAGGATCATTGCCATCGCCATTTTCGCTTCTGTTATGGCAAAGTTTTGACCAATGCAGATTCTAGGACCCCATCCAAAAGGGAGAAACGTCACTAGACTCTTCGTTGCTTTGGAAACCCCTTCCGCAAACCTCTCCGGTTTGAATTCATGTGCGTCGTCGCCCCAAAGCTCGTTATCATGGTGGATCTGCAGTATCGGAACTGAAACTTCGGTTCCGGCTGGTAACAACAGTTTTCCCAGTTTTATTTCTTTTGGGACGGAGCGTACTAGTTCAACCACTGCCGGGTATAGCCTTAGAACCTCGTACAGTATCATTGTTACCTGCACCATAGTTTAGGGACCTATAGTGTAATCAACTTTATTTATATACATGAAGCAATAACAATGAGAGAATTTAGGACAAGGGACTTACAACTTTGAGACGATTAAGGCCATCCGCATCTGGTTTGTTGTCACCAAAAACATGCAAAACCTCGTCCCTTGCTTTAGTTTGCCAATCTGGATACCTTGCTAACAAAATCATAGTCCAAACCAGTAAAACCGAGGTGGTCTCTTGGCCGGCGAAGTAAAACAGTCTGCATTCCTCAATAACATCATCGATGCTCATCCCCGTGTTCTTCCTATCAGCATTTGCTTCGATTTCTCTGATGTTGGATTGCACAAGTATGTCTAACAAGTCGTCATTACTCTTTTCACCCGCTTTAATTGCATTCTCCCTTCTCTTTATCATTTCCGTGAGTGTCCCTTTTATGTCATTGTATTTCATCTTCAACTCCCCGTTTGTCTCCAGACATAGACCTGTAAGGGGTTCCTGTCAGACCCTGTTGTCTTAAGTACCGTTCAAGCCTTTTCGGGGTCAGCCATGCCCAGTTCAAAACCCTCCATCCCCAAATCACCAATAACGCAACAACAAGAAAGCAAAACAAATCTCTAATTATTACAAGGTGAGCTTCCATGTTTTTTTTTTTTTGCTTCAGTATGAGAAATGATGTCCGCAATTCTAAGGTGTTTATGAAGGTAAGATATCTTGCTCTTTTATAAGCACTTTTTAAGAGATTGATATGGCAGAGATTAAAAATTGTTAATTACTATAGATGGTTTTGTTTTTGTTTAAACTAAGATGATTGGCTCAAGTTAATATAATTTTTCACTTAATTTAAGTGATTCAAGTTTAGTACTATGTTTATTTAATTACTTGTATTTATATTTATTCTAATTTAAATGTAAAATATTTTAATTATCAATCTTATTGTGCGTTTTGATAATTAATTATAATTCTAGTTATTTGAATTTTATAGATTACAATTACAATTATTGAAAAAAACGTTTCTCACAAATGAAAATAGGACAATGAAATTCCTTTACGAGAAAAATGAAAATATGTAGTAAACCATGAATAAATTATAGAAACTTGAAGGGTTAAATGATTTCTTTTTTGAATTAAAAGGAAAACACTCTAAAAGGAGTTTACATGACAGAAAGTGCTATAGATCCATATGAAGCAAGGTGTACAGTTCTACCGGAGGTTCCTTCAGAAGAGCAATATCAAAGTAGGATAGGTCGGCTAGCTTGGCTTGTTTATCTGCAGGCATGTTCCCAATTTTTGGTGTCCATACAAGTTCCATAACCCAGTTTTGATCGCACAATTTATGGATACCTCGAACAAGAGAAAGTGAGCTAAAAGCAGTTTGGGGGCCTCGAGCAAGCAGAATGGCTTGTTTGCTATTCGATTAAACCTGTAAAATTTTAATTCCATGGTTCCAAGCTAATTGGAGCCCTATGTAGATGGCCTAAAGCTCCGCATGTAGGCAGTTGGATTGGCCTATACTTTTTGAAAAATCAGTGATCCATGACCCATTGTGGTCACGAAGCAAACCACCGATGGCAGCAGCACCTGAGGCATGGGAAACAGCCTCATCAACATTTAGGCACACCCAACCAGGGTCCGACTTGCGCCATTGTGGGGCAGCCAACCTATTATCGCTAGTCGGAGTGTCTAAGATCCAGTTATCGTTATAATATCGAGCCCATAATGTACCTTTAGACAACACTGACTCGACTGTGAGACTCATGCTAGAGAATACCCGGTCATTTCGATTTTTCCAGGACTGCCACAGAATAGAAACGAAGGCAAAATTCCACGGTACTCCCCACTCATGCTTCATTACAATGGAGCATAAGTTTATGCTAAGTCAGTCTCGCATTGGAAGTGCAAAGAAGGAGCGTGCGAGACTCGGAGGTAGAGCTGCCTGCCAAATGCGTTTCACACCCTCACAATCCCTGAGTACATGAAGGCACGATTCATTGGCATGGTGGTAGATTGAACAACTAGGATCAGAAACAAGGGATCTCCGATATCGTTTAAGATTCGTCATGAGTTTTTGGCCACAGAAATAGTCTAACACGCTGAGGTACTTGCATACGCCAAATTTACTTCCAAAAAGAGTACATTTTTTCATGTCGATTCAACTTGTTTAATTTACGCGGACTAAAACTCAAAATCATGGTGAGCGTATTAACACGTGTATTTTGGAAAGGAGTAAAGAAACTGACAGTTTTATTATTTTCTTGAAAAGATTACAAATAAACTAACATATATATACTAATAAAGATTAATCTAAAGAAGCCCTCTAACTAACCTAACAACCCAAACTGTTAAGCACAGCTGTGATACATTAGATATCCTTATTAGAACGGTCCAACGCCAGTGACAGGCATCCTGAACGTCTGTAGAGTTCGGGGGCTTAATGCTTAAATGAAATTTTAATTTTAGAGTTGTATTTTATTAATTTTTAGTATTTTAAAAAAAATATTTCGACTTTAAAATTTTCTAACCATAATGCATGTTACTCTAACCAATGTTCAATGTTAAAAATAAAAATAAATCACGTGACATTCTAGAAATGTGATATGCAACACATAATATTAATTAAATTAAAAAAAAAACTTTAAAAAATCATAAACAATCAAAAAAAATAAAAATTCCAAATAAATCAAATTTTATGGAAAAAATCATTTGTAAAAATCATAAAATTGAAAATATGTGTATGTTTTGTTCAGTATTTTAATTTTAATTCATATTTTATGTTTTTTTATTTTATTATTTTTATGTGTTTTCCGAAATAACTTATTAAAATTTTTGAAATTCTTCAAATTTTTAATTGATTTTGGTACTAAAAAATGTTTTTTTACTTTCCTTATTTTTTGGATTTTGTATATTTTTGGTATCCGATCTATCGACTCTCCCTCTTTCCATTAATGATTTATTTATATTTAATATAAATTTGGTGTCATAAAAATTATAAAATTTTAAAAAATAATAAAAAGATAAAATGTTTTTTAAAAAATATAATTTATTAAGTTTTTTCAAGAGTTTTTACACTTTTCAATTTTATTTTACATTTTCCAATTTTTTCATTTATATTTATTTTTTAAATAAAATAAAATAACATAAATCACGATTGAAAAAGTTAAAAATTCATGTACTAAAACAACAACAATATATAAATAAAACAATCAAAATATTTTTTAATCCAAACTCGAAGCACCTAATGTGACGTATGCCATGACTAATATGGAAAGTTCGTGAACAAATCAGTAATAAAAAAATTGTGAACAAATCTTCTAAAGAACCGCACACAATAATATAAAACGGTGGGCTTCAATTCTATATGAGCCGATTAATCAAAATAAAATCAATTATTAATTTATTCAGGTCAAAATAAACGCATTTACTTTACTAAATATTCTTACCATTGTATCCTATTTTTGACTCTTACTATCCATTAGTACCATAAATGAGACGAGACAGATCGTGAACTACTCGAGTTTAACTATGTTAAAGTTCAGTTAACACTCGACTTAAGCTCGAATTCAGCTCAAATTCTTAACGATTAAGTCGAGCTACTCGATACCCGATATGAAAAGCTCGCGAGCTACTCGAAAATATAATATGCTAAATTTTTTAATTTTTTAAATTTAAAATCTAAATTCCTAAAACCCTAAAACATAAGTCCTAAACCTTAAAATCTAAATCCTAAATTCTAAACCCAACAACCTAAACCTCTAAACCATAAATTAATACCCTAAACCCTAAAATTAATAAGGCTGTGCAAGCTTTAGTTTACACAACTTGTGTATCAAAGTTTTTTTTTCCTAATAGGGCTTTAAATGAGACAAGACAGATCGCGAGCTACTCGAGTCCGGCTCGGCCAACACTCAACTCGAGCTCAAACTCTGCTCGAGTTCTTAACGAGCCAGGTAGAGCTTAAATTATTCAGGTTTGTTGAAAACTACTGAAGCTCAAACTAGACTCGAATTCTAAACGAGCTGAGTCGAGCTCAGCACTACTCAAACTCGACTCGGCTCGGATCGTTTACACCCCTACCTACTGTCTATCTTCCTTGCGTACGCCTATTTTTTCATCTATTTATTACTGTGAGTTCAATAATTAATTTTTTACATTCTTTTATTTCATATAAAAATAAATGATGATTATACATTTTAAAATCATTTTATACTCTGGACCAAAATAGAATTCTCGATCATCAGTTAAAAAATAGGAGGCCAACATGACAAAAACTATTTATTGAATTTGAATTTTGTTCATAAGTAAAACAATTGGCATATTTCTTAAAATATTGTCTTTGACTAAGAGTGTATCTCATAATAATTCTTATTCAAGCCGTCCTAGAGGTTTGGTATAAAATCCACTTATTTATATTGTTTGAAAAATTCTCACTTACCCCTTAGATTTTATTAAAAAATATATTAACCCCTAAAGTGTATTGACTAATTGAGTTTTAAATAAAAAGATTTTTTTACCTTTTATTACTTGCTTATTATTCTATTTTATCTTTAATATCTTTCTTTTTTTAGTTAATAATTTTCAATTAAAAAATTAATTAGTCAATAAAATTTATTTGAATCATTATTAAATTATCAATTGCATTTTTAATAATTTCTTATATTATGTTATAATATAAGCCTATCTTGAACATAATGTATATCTTCAATTAATATGAATAAGTTTTTTGTTTTTTAAAAAATGTCATAAATAATAATTATATATTTTTATTATTTTTTATTTCATTTTTCTAATAATTATATGGGTTGGAGGAGTACGTAATTTCCAAACGACCTTCCATAACTCAAGACTCAACATTTGGATTTGCTTAAGTTATTCCTTCTGCCATCCTAGATGCACTTTAGAGTATGAGGTTTTTTTTCTTTAAAAAAATTCATTGGCGGAATTTAACTTTATTAATTAAGAATTATTTAAAAAATATGAGAAATTAAATATACATATATTTTTAGGAGTGTTCATAATTGGCCTGATGAGTACCCAGATGTCTAATAAACTTATAATGTAAGTTAATAAAGTGGAAGAAATGATAAAAAAAATAGTAATAATATGGTAGTAATATTGAACTTATTAGGCCTCTGGGTACCCATTGAGCTAATAGTCCTATATGTTTCAAGTAAGCATATTTGGTCGACTGACCAAACTGCTTATCTTTGTTTTCTCGTATTCCCTTTGGTCATAAATTTTGGACTCACTAGAAACACTCGTTCTTTTCCCTGAAGTCCCCTTTCAAAACTTTCCTCTAAGTAAGATTAGATCTAAATTTTGTCAAAAGAATAAATATACATATATTTCTAAGAAACTTTTTTAATATTTTTTGAAACGAGACCACGGCTCTCACCGGTCTTTTCATAGTATAACCTCTAGCTCCAACATATGTCATCTCTTCCTACCCAATTTATAGATGTAGGAGTTGAAAGTAATGGTTAAGTGGTTTGATGAATTTTGTGACCTAGATTTGACTCTTAACTCTTTTAGTTCTAACTATTAGTTTTTTTTAATATAACTATTTAAATAGTGATGTGTGTCATCATTATACGATGACTCGTATCACTAATGAATCATAAGCTAATATTAACTGTGACTAAAATGAAAACAAAACTTAAGTTCAATAGCTTGTTTACAAATTTTTATTTTTAGTGACCAAAATAATTTTTTTTATTTTTAGTGACCAATTATAATTATCCTTTAATTAAATTTCGATTTTATCCAAAAAGTAATCAGTCAATTATTATGATGATTATTTCGTAGACTATGGAAAATAAAAACCAAATTTATACATAAAAACTATTAATTGAATGTGCTTTTGGAACAAAGCTAGCTCAAGTTCAACCATCGACGGGCATAGCCTTAACATCTCGTACAAAAACATTGCTACAGCCTACATGTGTCATAGGGAACATTTGGTGTAATTAATCATATACATAAGACTCAGTTATGCAATATAAATCTTTTTAGCTGTATATTGATTTTGAATTATTGGATGCGTGTAAATTGATGATTAAGATTAAAAGTTAAAAATGAAGAGACTTTTAAGAAAATAAAAGAATTAAATAATCTCAACTATAAATTTACACACGTCCAAAAAAATAAAATGATATATAAAAAAAGAACGAATTATTCACTAATTCGGTCTTGATCATTTTTTGTGAGAAAAAGAAATTACTATAAACATTCGATTTCAAAATAAACTCTTCCCAACTCACCTTGTTAAAATACAAGTGAAAAACTAAACACTCACAGGTGTAAAACAAAATCCCAAGCAAAATAATCCCTTAATGGACAAAAAATCTCTTTTAAAGTCCCATAAAGAACCCACAATAAATCCCACTACATGAATCATTCAAGGATCAAATATGTCACGTCCTCAAAGAATAATTATACCAAGAGTATCAGTGATAAAATCGCGGAGTTAAAAAGTGGAGATAATTGCACAAGTTGTCCTCAAACTATGACTATCGTTCTAAATTGATACTTAAATTTTAAAACATTCTATATCAGTCCCCAAACTATGACTCTCATTCTAAATTGATCCCAAAGTTTAAAACATCTATATCAGTCCACAAACTATCAAAGTCATTCCGTTAACGTGCAAGCCCGACCTTGGGCAAGGGCAACAAGGGTGCCCGCCCAGAGCCCATAATTTGGAAAAATTAAATATTATATTTTTTAATTATATTTATTATTAAAGATTCAATTTTTAATACTTATTACTAGGGGCCCATTTTTTAATACTTGTTAATAGGGGATACGTTTTTTTTCAATATTTATTATTAGAGGTATACTCTTAATATTCAATTTTTTCTAATACTTGTTATTAGGTCTCAAATTTTTTCAATATTTTTTATTATGGATATAGTCTTAAAATTTAATTTTTCCCATACTTGTTACTACGCCAATTTTTTTAATACTTGTTACTATGGACCTACTCTTAAAATTTAACTTTTTCATTACTTTCTATTAGAGACAAAGATTTAAATAGCGGCATGCAACCACAACAAGAACAATTATATGACGGTAGAGACCCATTTTTTTAATACTTGTTATAGGGGATAAGACTTTCCAATATTTATTATTAGGAGTCTACTCTTAATAGTCATTTTTTTCTAATACTTGTTATTAGGTTCCTAATTTTTTCAATATTTGTTATTATGGATATAGTCTTAGATTTTTTTCAATGCTTGTTATTAGGGCCCAAATTTTTCAATACTTGTTACTATGGACATACTCTTAAAATTTAATTTTTTTTCATGACTTGCTATTAGAGACGGATATTTAAATAGCAATATGCAACCACAATAACAACCATTATATGACGGTAGTGCCACCATCTGAAAACAAGATAACTGCAACCGTTATATCCGCAATAGCGTATGCTATTAAAAAATTTCACAACCGCGATACTCGCAGTGACTGAAATAACATCTGTTATGTCCGCAATGGCAAAAAACACAACACAACTGAAAATATGACTACAACTGTAATTATAATTTAAACTCCTGATTTAGGGCCTAATTTTTAGGTTCGCCTAGGGCCTCCAAAAGCCCAGGACTGACCCTATTAACATGTCGTCAACTCTACTAATTAAAAGTTTTTAATTTGTTTTTTAAGGTCCTATAAACTGAAGTAGTGACCTAACAAATTTCCAGGACCTTTAAAATTAAATTAACATTTTAATCAATAAAGTTTACGACATGTTAACAAAAGGATCAAAATAGAATGATACTAATATTTTGAGGACTGATATAAAATGTTTTAAAGTTCAAGGGTCGATTTAGAATGATGTTATAATTTAAGGATTGATATAGAATATTTTAAAGTTTAGAGGCTAATTTAGAACAGAGCCATAGTGTAGGGACAACCTATGGAGTTGACTCTAAAAAGTATTGGAGTAAAAATATTATCCAAACCATAAATAGAACCTTATTTACTTAACATTTACAGCACTTTTTCATAAAAATTCTAAAATATATATTTTTATAAGTCATATAAATTTAATTTTAAATAAACAAACATGTTTAAAATACTAAATCACTGAAATTACTAGTTCTCAATGAATTATCTCTAATTTTTGTAAATCAAGTGATCCTCCATGCTTAAGAGTGATGACCCAGGGAATGACGAGTCCTTGTGGAGATCCATTTGTAGGCTTGAGATTCCCCCAAAGTTCAAGATTTTTATTTGGAGGGCGTGCTACAATGCCTTGGCGTCTAGAATAGAAATCTATGGGTGTCTCGTATGTTTCTCACACTAAAAAATTAAGTTTAGAGTTTATGATTAATATTTAAGGTTAGAGTTTAGGGAATTAAAAAATTAGGTTTAGAGTTTAGGGTTAATGTTTAAGGTTAGAGTTTAGGGAATTAAGGATAGGGTATATTTTTTAGAGCATAGGGTTTACATTTTAGGATTTAGAATTTAAGTTAAGTTTATAATTTAATTTTTTTAATGTTGAGGCATAAAAAATATATCGAAAAGTGACGGAAGATTTTTGTCCTGGCGTCTAAAGGTAATATTCAAGCTCGATTTTGTTCTTTGTCTTCAGATTGTCCGTGTTGTGTGGAAGGTGTCGAAAGTAATAAACTTCTCCTTTTTTGTCATTTCGCTCAAGCAGTTTAGAGAGCCTCGGGATTCAACTATTGTCCTAATCTAATTCGATTTTTAGGATTTTGCAAACAATGGTATAAGCTTACCGGAATGAGTGGAAAAGGCTTTTTTGATAAAGGCCCTGAACTTAGGATAAATGTAACGACCCGGATTTTTGAGTCAACGATTTGGGCGTTAACCTGAGTTATGGACCTTTAAGTTGGTTGGAGTATCGGATTTATTGGGCCAAGTTTAGGCCCTTTTGGTTGGGTTTTGAGCTAATTAAGCTTGGCAAGTGATCAATTTGTAAAAGGGGAAGCACCTTGAGATTTTATGTTGAGATTTTATCTTTATTCAAAATAAACACGAGTTGTTGGGGAGGGGAGACATGATGATATCATCTTCATCTTTTTCCTTCTCCCACAACCCATTTCTCTCTTCCTTTCAAGCCTAGTTTTTAACCTCAAAGATTCAAGTTTTTTTCATCAATTCTTTCATCCAAGATTTAAGCCCGAGATATGTTAATCTCCACCTCATAAGCTTCATGAAAAATATACTCTTGAGGTATAAAGGAGGTGTTTTGAGATTCTTCAAGCTTTAGGCAAGGGAGAAATTTGAGGGTTTTTTTGTTGAAGAACTTAAATTCGAGACTTGTTGCTAAGGTCAGTACATCTCTGACTTCTACTCTTCTTGAAGATCATAAAATGATTGCTTTGCTCGATGTTATGGTTTATTGTTGCTAAGTTGGGTGTTTGGAAGCTTAAAGCCTTTAATGGTGAAATTCGGATTAATTGTTAATAATGTGTAAAAATGGTAGTAAATCACTCTAATCAACTCCCATGAGATGTAGAATTAAGTTAAGAGGTTAAAGGTTACATTTTGGGGGCTTGGGAAGTGATTTTCTGAGCCTTGAAAGTCATTTATGGGCTTCGGTATCTGTACACGGGGAGCCCATACCGACACCCTGTGTTATTTATGTAGAGCGCACGCAAAATTAAAGGGGGTATCAATACGCCTCAGGTGAGTATTGATACCCACTGTTCTATTAAAATTCTAGTAGCTCAAGATGGTATCAGTATGCTTGGAGCCGTATCGATACCTAGGGCGTATCGGTATGTGGGGTTCGTGTACCGATACGGGGTGTTGGTTTAGCCCATGTTTTGCATAAGCCGAGTATCAGTACGCGAGGTTTGTGTACCGGTACGGAGTCAGAGGTCAACCCCGAAAAATATGAAGTTGAGTTCGAGGGGTTGATAATTCGAGGACTATGGTCCAATGGGCTTCTAAGGTGTAACACCCTCAACCCGGATGTCACATTTGGGCCTCAAGCCCAACCCAAAACTATAAATTTCTCAACTTAATTTAGCCCAATAAAATGCTTTCGAAAATATTTAAAGCCAATGATTTAAAAAAATAATTATATAAATGATTAAAACGTTATAAAGTAGTTCCAATTAGATTAAAATATTTAAACAATTGACTTGATTAATACAATTATCAAAAATAAGAATTACAGACTCAACACGTAAGGTCCTATGAATACATAGCTCACTAAACACAAGTATCGTACTCTGAAAACCTCTGCATGCTGGAAATCCCGTTACGGATAGTGCTCCTCGATCCTACGATCCGCCGATAAACCTACGCACGAAAACAATAATTCCGAGCGTTGAGCTTACAAAGCTTAGTTTCCATCTTCAGCATCACCATTCTAAGCAATTTCAAAAGCAAATCAATCACCAAAATATTAAGAACATAAACTAAAGTAGTTTAACCTCGAACTAGAAAAACTGTTCACATCCCTATAATTATTGGGGTAGTATTAAAGCAGCTCCAGATATTAACAGCAAGCTTGCCACATGCATGCATGTGTGTTGAACCCAAACATGTTAGCTTTATATTGAAATCTCAAACTTCAATAAATAAATAAATAAAAAGTAAAAAATAATAAGAAAAATATTCTGTCAATCAGAACTTACCGCTGAATCTCCTTTGGTAGATTTTTCTGAGCCATTTACCCTTCTTTCCTGTGGAGATTTCCTTATATATAAGCTGAAATAAGGGATAAAACAGTTTAGATTCAAACTTAAATTTTTTTATGTCAGATTGGTTCTTGCCAGGTTTTGAGGATGGGGAATTCGAGTCTGCAAAGATGCTATGCCATGCTGCTTCCTTTTATCATGATACTGATTATTGCCTTTATATTATTTCCAATTATAAATAAGACAAAATTAAAGAATGTGTAAATAATAAGAGCTAAATTTATTGAATTTTTTAAAATTAAAACTAAATTAATTGAATGTGTAAATATAAAAGACTAAATATGTTATTATATAAAGTTCCATAACAGTCTCGTTAAGTATTTAACGTCCGAGTTACCATTTTGTTACAAATCATAAAGTTTAATTGCCATTTTATAACATTTGGAAGTTTGGTTACCATTTTATTTTTTTTAACAAAGTTCAGTGACCATTTTTGTACTTTACCCTTTAATAAATAAAGAAGTTTCTGATACCATGAAATTGAGATGAATGTAAAACGTACCGTCTGCTCAAACCAAACATCTGTTTGATGTCTCCAGACACAGACCTGTAAGGGTTGCCTGTGAGACCCTGTTGTCTCAAGCACCGTTCCATGCCCAGTTCAAAACCCTCCATCCCCATATCATCAGTAACCCAACAACAAGAAAACAAAGCAAATCTCTAATTATTACAAGGTCAGCTTCCATGTTTTTTCCCCTTGAGTATGAGAAAGGCCGTCTTCAAAGTTAAGGTGTTTATGAAGCTAGGCCTCTTTCTGTTTTATAAGCATTTTTTAAGAGATTGAAATGGTAAAGATTAAAATTTGTTAATTAATATTGATGGTTTTTTTTTTTGTTTAATTTAAAATGATTACGAAGAAGAGACAAAGATTCTAGCTTTAAGCAAAGAGTTTTAAGTTCTATTTTTGGTTAGTCCTAGAAACTAAGAGTTTTGAAGTGTGAAATATCAAAATCAACGACAATAGTTGATACAAATGATAAGAAGTCTAGTGGTGTTAAAAGCATGATGCGGGGTGACCATATCTTCTTTTAGGACAATATATGATTTTTCTAATAATAATAATAATAATAATTGAATCCAACAAGTGGTTTTAGGGGAGGGGAAGAATGATGTTTATCTTAGATCGAATTTAAATAATTTTGTTTGTAAGATGTGCGTCTTATGAAAGAGTTAAGACTTAAACTCACACACTTTTATATGTTTTAACAACAATAATGTCAATTGAATTAAGACTCAGTCAGAATTAATAATTTACTTTTTACATGTTTGATATTTGTGTAAGTAAATAAATTTGATAACAATATTTCTAATGAAAAATTCTAAATCTCGATGTAGATTGAAATATATGATAATATATTTTTGATACAAATTTTTATTTAAGTCTGTTTTATATAGGTTTGATTTTAATATTATGTTTTTAATTATTCATATTTAATTTCAAAATATTCAATATATATACATAGTAAAAGTTAAATTTAATTATAATTATTTGAGTTGTATTGATTCTCACAATAGAAATGGATGATATGACACAAATTATAAATAAAAGTGTAGAAATTTGAAGGTTAAATGATAGCTTGAACTTTGAACTTGTTTATTATTATCATTTTGGTATTTGAAGAATTTTTTAGCATTTGGGAAAAAAACTTTTTAGCATTTTTATTATTGATTTCGAACAAAATTTTCACAAATCAATGTGCTTTGTCATAAATTAAAATAAAAATTACGTTACAATGACTAAATTGAAAATAAATCATATATATTTATTGGGTAAAATTTTGATACATAAGTTGTGTAAAACCAATTTTACACAAGCCTGCATATTTACACTGTAAAACCCAAATTCTAAATTTTTAACCCTAAAAAACTAAACCCTATACCCTAAATTTTAAATACTAAGTACTAACCTTAAATTCTAAACCTTACAACCTAAACCCCTGAACTTTAAACCGCAAACTAAAACCATAACCCTAAAACTAAAATACGCATGTAAACTAAAATTGATACATAGACCGTGTAAACTAAAATTTACACGGTCTATGTATCAATTTTTTTTCATATTTAATATGCTATTATTATTAATTTCGGTTAAATGTTCATAAACAATCAATTAGATGCTTAATGCAATTAACCACTTTTAACTTGAATTAACTAATAAACAAAATAAAAATACTTTAACCATGCTCAAAACAATACTTTAACCAATCTCCAACATAACTATCTTTGGTAGTTGATTGATTAATCAAATTATTTATATTCGATTAGTTAATTCAGTTTAAACCGAATTTTATGAATCCTCTCAAATCTCAATTTATAATGTACCAATCAATCCATCAACAAATATCAAAGCAAAATGCAGCATGTTATAAAATTTCATACATTCAAAAAAATAATTATAATTAAAAAAAGATAAAATTTGAACCTAAAATCACTTACCTCCAAAGAATTAAACGAGCTTAAGAATTTAATCTTACTATTTTATTATTATTCATAACTTGATGTGAATTGTTTGTTGCAAATTATCATAAAAAGATATAACTTGATGGAAAAGAAAAGGGAATATACATTATTTTCAAACCTATATATCTCTCGCTCACAAAAAAAATATCTTTGCTTTACCATTATTTCGTTATTAGACCAACAATGACTGCAATTGTTGCAAGAACAGCCTGCAAAAAGCACCAGCATCGTTAAACATGGTTCGTTCAACGGACAAGTAGGGATGCAATTGAAAAGAAAACCCGACTCAGTCACTCAATAGTTTATATTATATCCCGAAACATATGTATTTCATCTAAAACTGCCCCCGACTCACTCACTCCTATGAAGTCGGGTCAAAACCAGACAAGTTCGAGCTACTTGGCCAACCCTACACTAAAAGAATGGATCAGCTAAACAAGAAGCACAACGGTATATTCGAATTCGGATGTTTGAAGGGTCCTTGTAGGACCGTATCTCACACCTATGCTTAACTATGCATAGGGCACAAGTACTTCAAGAAAACTGTAGAATCGAAAACATATTAGAAGTCTACAAGATTATCTCCCTATCTTTGACAATTACTGAAAATAGACGGAAAGTAAAGTTCATAGAGAGGACAGAAACAAGGGATTTTCCAACTAGAATTTGTGGATCGAGTCAAACGGGGCTTATAACCATCCATACGTTGCTCCAGACCAGTGGACCACTCATTCACATTGTGCAAGTGATTCCACATGCTAACAAAGAACTAGTAATCTTGATAATGAAACTATAAATGGACACTTCGATAGCACATCTCATGAAATATCAGATATTAAACCTCTCAAGTATCGTAACCCAATTGAACACGATTTCTAAACGTTTGACCTATGGACAAAGATAAGAATAGCAGGAAGGAACTTTGTTTCACCCCCTGAACACTCAAATATGTATATTAAAAATTACATACTGACATAAGTTTTCTAAAATCATATCGACTCCCCTCTCCTAATTTATAACAAGAGCCAGCAACAAATAAATAACAAATGGAAGCACTGGCACCTAGTTTTTTTTATCAATCTTAAAAATTAAAATTTTGAATATTATACATTTTAAAGCTTATTAACAATTCAATATATTTAGATTAACTTATATGTGACATATAGTGAGAAATTATATCCTAAATGAATAAACAGCCAGTACAAGATAATATATTAGTGTTGAAGATAAAGCATGGTACAAATACATAAGAAACATATAAAATTGGAAAAAAAAAATAAAAATACTGAAAGAAAAAGCTACTCACACCAATTGTGCAAGCAATATATCCGGGTTTCTCTCGGTAGTCTATCCTTGAACAAGCAAAAATAACGACTCCAATATACCAGGGAAAGGCCCCAAGGAAGAAACCAATGATAAACCTTCAAAGCAGCATACTTCTCTTATCAAACGAGATATCATGCAAACTTGTAGAAAATTATATGTCATACTTCCAAGTGTCAATCGAATTCATTTTAATCAATTTCCATATTTTGGGATATTTAGCAGCCTTTACTTAACAACCCTGTCATGGAAATGGGAACATTAAGTGACACGAAGAGATAAACATTTCACCTGTGTATTACATGAGGCTGCTAAGTAGATTGGTACTAAATTCCAGCCATTTCAAGTGTAAATGTGAATGTGATATAGTTTAACATATAGCAGATCAAAAAACCATCTACGTGGAAAGCCTCAATTGGTACCTATTCAGCGTTAAATTCTTATACAATAATGTTCTTTTTTTCTTACATTTGTATTGACAAGCATCCAGCTCAACAATCTAATAATGATATACTTATCCTACTAATAAGTTTCTTCCTAGCCTCCAGAATTCAATTCTATTAAGTAAAACCAACTAACTAACCTCACGGAGTCCTAATAAAATATTTCACTCCAATATGGTATGAGGCCTCCATCTAGTACTTCATATTAACTTCTCAATTGTCATGGGCGGATTTACATTAAAATTTGAGGGGTCAATTGACCCCACTTGATTTGTTAAGATGTGGGATTTTCAAGGAGCTAATACAAAATTTTTAGAATTTATATAGGAAATATTAGAATTGACCCCACTTAATTTGTTGACGTATGGGGTCAACAATAATTATTGTAGTGGTACGAGAATCCTACATATCTCATACTTCACATTGACCCCACTATATGAAAATTCTGGCTCCGCCACTGCCAATTGTTCAACATGTAAAGGAAATATCCCTCTTTTTCCTTCTCTTTTTCTTATAAATCCATGGCAATTGGAGATAAAGGAAAATAATTGTTAAATCTAAGGCACATGTTTTACTTTATATCTTAAGAACCTTTAAAACAAAGAAAACCTCGTAAACTTACAAGAACCATCCAACACCAAGGCCACAGCACAGTAGGCTATCTACAGGTCGTCCTTCAGCAACAGCATATCCTGACAGCAAATATGTCATGGGAGTATCCACAACTAGAACAATAAATTTCTGACAACAAAATGCAGGCTTTGTTGAATGAAAAGTATCATTTTAGATCATGTAAAATTGTTAACACAATTATATACATGAAACCAAACTTGAATCACACAATGGACCAATCTTACACTGATTCTAGTAATACAACTCTTCACACGAATTTTAGCAACCTAAGAAATGAACTTTGTTCTTCCATCTAAAGATCATTTTGGCCAAATGTACAGAATTTCACCAGTTTTCTTCATGTTCAAAGTTGTTTGTTGATCCTTATAGGGAATTTTCTACAGGATTGTCAAAATACCATGATTAACCCCTGACATTTTATATATTTGGTTTATGAATTAATGACTTAATATATAAATGCTTTTATCTCTCTTCTTTCTCTGGAATCTACAACTTTTCTTCTTAAACTATTAAAATATATATTACAATAGCAAAAGCTTTGAATCTCCCTACCCCTGTTCATCAGACAACCAGCTCCAAATAATATTGATTGATAATGTACCTATGCATTTATTTATCTTCTTCCTCTTCAATAAAACACCTAATATTTGAACACATTTTCATCTAAAATGTCAAAAACTTAGATCATTCATCTTAAAAAAAAACATCATTATCCTTCCATCCAACAAAAACCCAAATCTCAAAATCCTTCATTTCGATCAAATAATCAAGAAATGGAAGCTTTTTTTAAAAACATATATACCCGGCACGGCCTGATAGCCTTGGGAGTAGTACTGAGGAGGGATAGAGGGAGGTGGAGAAGGCTGAGGAAACCCCATTTGCGCACGGTGCTGTTGCTGCTGCTGATGGTGGCTGTTCGGCCGTGGAGGGCGTGGCGGAGGGTAGTTAGCGACTCCTTGGAATGTTCCATATTGGTTATGCTGCTGCTGATCTACACCTGAACCTCTGTTTCTCCCTTCATCATTCATTTCTTCTTCTCTGGGAGAGTTTAGATTGGAAAATGGGATCTGGCTACGATGATCGATCGAATTGAAAAAATTAATTAAAAAAAGTTGGTTTCTGTTTTGAGCGGTAGGATCGGGTTTAGGATGCTGTCTGGTGCTTATCATAGCAGATTGACATGTTTATCATTTTAATACATGGTAATTAAGGATATAAACGCAATTATCTCTGTTTGTAACACTAAACTATTCGGTTCGGTTAGAATATAATACAAATTCGGTTTACTTATTATCAAGTCCAGATTGACTAATTGAGAGTAATTCAAATATCTTAATAATTTCCTTGAGTAGTTTCGAGCTTAATAAAAAAATTAAATATAATCTTTAGTTTTAGTTTGAACAGAAAATGTTTAATCCACCAATTAATTATCAGTTGTCTAATAAGATAAAGACGCCAGGTCTTTAAAAAAGTTAAAGATTCGAATTTTAATATTGGTCTAATAGAATAATACTCAAGATTAAAGGATATGGATGAACATCCCTATCAGATGTGCAACCTTGGTTATGATTTAAAGTTTGAACCATCAGAACTTGAAAGCATGTTTTGTCAGAAACCAAACATTGGGTCCATGAAAACCAAAGTTGTCTGATCTTGCAGTTGCTCAGCTCTCCAGTTCTTTTAACATGAAAACGGGTTCGGTTTGTTCGGTTCCGGTTTTGTTCATTCAATTAAATAGTTCAGTAACTTATAGGGTATGCATAAAGAACAAGTTTAAATGCAGCGAGAAAGATGACAGTCTGCGTGCTCACAACATTATATGCATATAGTATAAATTTATGTCAACACATGGAGTCTATGCAATCATGTCTGGCCATTTATTAATATCCACTGATATCAGGATCCAGAATCATGCTACAAATAAAATCTGTGCACCTATGGATGGTCCAGCAAAGCCTTAGTTGGCTTTAGATTCCAAATCTTGCAACCCACAAACCATATTTGCCGGCACTGCAACATCAATCATCTTAGGATATGGCAAGTTAAGATCTGTTGCACCAACAAAAAAAGAGGAGAAGTTAGAAAAGGCTATTCAAAACCACCCGTCAATCTTTTTTTTTTTATAGATTGGATTTATTGAGCATCGACTTACTCTGCATGATGCTTCTGAAAGTTTCCTGCAAAAGGGTATTCAACAAATAACATCATCAAACAAGCTCATAGGAGAAACTGAAACTAGTCTTATATGCTCACACGGTACGATGGATTGTTCCAGAAAGAATACCTCATTCTTCGTCAAGCGCGGATTATATTGCATCTCCTCTCCCACCGTGGTTACCTATAATCAATGAGTTTGACGTAATCAATAACCATTTATATACGTATGAAATGAGAGGGATTACGTTATAATCTTACTGTGAATCCTTTGTAGTCATGGGCCGGATATAGCAATGTCTCCTTCGGCAATGTAAAAATCTGGAACCATGAAACAAATATGTCCATATTTTTAATTCAAATTTTCACAATTACAAGAAATTTTTGAGACCTCAAAGAAAGTGCCCATAAAAAAATCCGGTCCTAACCTGCGAATGCACCGACTTGTAGAGTTGCTCTGAACTTCCACCCTACAAAAAGAGTTAATTGGCAGTAGTCAATTTCTATAGAAGCTTGGTGAGATAAAGAAAGTTATCTTAAAACCGGAATCACAACAAATATCCTGTAAGTTTGGATGACAATGTCGTACATATGAAAAGAAATTGCCATATTGCCGTTGCATATAAAAGCAGTACATTACGGAACTCAGACTGAAAATCAACAGCAAAAAGAATGCCCCTGATAGCTCTATATTTTAGTTACCAAAGTAACTGATTAGCCAGAATGTCATATTAACAATAACTGAGTTACCGATTAGTTTACCATGAAGTTTATGAATGAAAAATGAACTGCTAACAAGGCAAACATGAATATGCAGAAGACCAGATAAGTATCAGTCGATTATTGGTTCAAGAATCCCTACGTGGGGACAGATATCAGTGGATAAAAATGGACAATAGCAGTCCAAACATCACACGGGAACATAAAAAAGTTCTTAAAATGCATAAGAAACCCAAGATTGGTTTTCATTCTTAATATTTTAATTTATGCTGCTTCTAGTATCCTTGATGACTGTTTGTTTGATGTTGACAACATTAATCTCAGCTCCTTCCGTTTTTTTTTGCATCTAGGTGCGATAACATTTTCAAGACATTATACCTGAAAATCTGTCCTCCCACATCCCCTTATTAACAGGGCATCTCCTGTGAAAGCCATCCTTGGCTGAGGTTGATCAGGTCCATCTCCCGTGACATAGGTAACACAACCAACGGTATGACCAGGAGTGGCACGAACCTGCAATTATACATATAATAGAAGATAGTTTACGGTGTATTAGTCTATATTAGTGGGGCACAACTTCATGCACTGTGACATTAATACTTTCTACAATGACCACTCATTGTTCTTAAAACAAGTTCTGTGAACACTCAGCAACCAGAAACTGCAGGAAAGCAAGGTCTTGTCTCAAAATCCTGCAGAATCTTCATCAAGAATATTAATGAGAAATGTATGCCAAGTTGCATTTAATATTTATCCTATAAACATGAACCTGAAATAAATCAAATTTCATCACAAGAAAGCATTTTCTCCAATCTTGTTTCAAAATTCTGTTTCCAAGCGTGAAACCTATTAAAAGCCAGTTGCAAACAGGCAATTTGCTAAAGATTCAGCAACTATGAGAGAAAATTAAAGTTACACTTAAAGCAGTTCTAGGCATTTCTTTAAGGCAACATACCAGCTATGCTTACTACGATGTACTCAAGTTCATAAAGAATCATGATTTCTTTGCTAATGGATTATCTAGTTTAGTTGGACCATAAGTTTCTCATTCAAAAAGCGTTACACTGACAATGTTTATAACAGTAAGAAAGTTTCTCATCCAGAAAGTCGGAGTCACTTGTCTAAGCAAAAAACATAAAGAACGAACTTCAATCTCATGAAAGGTTTTGCTCTGTATGATACTTTAAAAAAATTCTGAACTTGATTTGTTAAGGTAAAATACATCAAGATTCTGGTTCTCAAACTAGGTTAAGAAAACCGGATTAAATGTCCTAGAAACAGAATTGTTGCAAAACACATGAAACGGGGTAAGGACAAGAAATTTCTCCAACAGTTATTGATGCAATGACCAAGAACTTAAACAGAATACAGTACTGCAGTAGACCTACTGGCCATTACTCGATAGTGCCCATTACAAAGCAATAGAATTCTAGGATCTAACCTAAACAAAGCCAAATTACCAATCAAATAAGGACGCCGCTAGGATGCTGCTAATGGTATCTACCCGATGCACTAACATCTCTAACTCTACTTTTTTTTTAAGAATTCATACCGTACCAGCAATATGTAAACCACCCAAACATCAAAGCTATATTCTCCAGAATTGTTCAAAAGATCCATACAATAAAACCGGCAAAACAAGCATGTTTGCATACACAGGCCTACCTCAAGAAAGAGATCGCCAAAATAGATTTTATCACCATGTTCAACAAAAACATCAGCCTTGGAACCACTAGCTTTCGAAATAACAGATTTGACACCGGGCACCTTGCCCTAAAAGAAACAATCACATTCAAATACATCAATCAAAGAGCCATAAACATCCCCTGAATAGTTGGAACCTGAAATATCCAATTCAACAGTCTAAAGTTTGAAGTTCAGGAATAAAAGATTGGGTTTTTATGATAGGAAACAATCAAAGCAACAATAGTGGAATCACTGATAATAGTAATTGTTTCTCTCAAATTGAGATAGGGAAAACCTTGATGAGGCCAGTTCCAGTGACATGATCAGCATGTACATGGGTGTTTATGGCATATACAAGTTTCAGCCCCAATTCTCTAACCAAACTTAAATCTCTATCAACTGTCTTGTCCACAGGGTCAATCAACTGCACACCCATATATCATCATATCAAAAACTAATAAAAACCCAGAAAAGAAACGAAACCCAGACTTTATTTTTCATGGGTAAACACTTACGAGAGCTGGTTTATCAGGGTGAGAGGAATCAGCGAGGAGGTAAGTGTAAGTAGAGGATTCTTTCTCGAACAGCTGACGAAACAAAAGCCTTGAAGATGATTGAGATAACGTTGTAAAAGAACCCATTTGTGATCGTACAGCAAAACTGATGGTTTGCTTTTGAAAGAAACAGAAACAAGAAGGAGAAGAAGAATGATTGATAATTGAAGGAGAAAATCGACAAGCCGATGATCTTATAAATCCCAAGGTCAGCATTGTCAATTCCGCTATGCGGGGAATGATGGGTTTCTTTTAAAAAAAAAGAAAAGAAATGAGATTGAGAAACGATTATTAGATCAAAGCTTAAAGATAACCTTTTTGTGATATGAACAATATCTTCAAGTGTAGTTTTAAAAATAGTATCTTTTGTTTTGTTTGGTGGTGTCTGCCTTGGAAAGCACAGCAGGGTTTGTCTATACCGTCATCTGCCATTTCTTGAACATCATTTTCGCAATTTTGCTCTCGTGGTTTGCTGGAGAAACGGTGGATTCATTGCTCAAAAATATTTTTATATCAGTAAGTTGAATATTTTTATTCATATCTTAAGTCATTGATGAATCAAATGATTTTATTTCCTTATAATACTCAAGCTTGACATAATGCAGTTAAATTAATTATAGCATAAAGTCGTACTGTCTTTTTTAATTGCATATCAGACCAAGTTTGAGCCAAGAAAATTTGATAAATTATTACAATGCCTTGTGTATCCATCTGAGAAAACAAGGTGCTCAAAGGTTTGAACTTTAAGGCAACTATCTCAAATTATGAATCATCTCTATCAACTTCCAAAAATAATAATGAATGGAAAAGAAGGGTTAAAAGTATTGCATTTAAGACTCGGGTATAGTTCATGTACAAACTGTTTCCATTTTGGTAGGTTACACAGTTGATGGATTTGTATAACAAAGACAAGAAAATCAAACATGGAGATTTACAAGGAACAGAACAGATCCATATATGTATTCCTTTCCGCCTAAAACTCTATATTGCTGTACCATGACACTGTTCTTCAAAACTCAGAAGTCTTTATTTGTTAAATATCAATGGATACTCTTGCCTCAGTTGAACCTAAACTTTAGTATCAGTCTGAAGAGTGTCTTCTACTTTTTTCTCAAATTTCAAGTTTCCTTCAGAAGGATTTGGCTTTGGGATTGGCTCGTTCATTCGATTACCGAGCTTAACGGGACTGTCGACTTCATTGTCATCTATTTCGTTATGGCCTTCAACAGTCATTCTCTCTACTTGTTCATCGACATTTGTTTCAGGATTCAATTGGTTGTTTGAATCTGCTAGAATGACATACTCCTGAGCATCATGTGGATCATCATTGCGTCTGGAGCTGGATATGCGATTGGAAAGAACTGTCGTTCTATCGACTCCGGGGGATGACGAAGAATCATCATCGTCATTAGAGTCAGATTCTATTGGATACTCTTGTTCATCCACGGCTGATAGATTGCTAGATTTTTTTGAACCTTAACGAGAAAAAACATGTTTTATGCTATTAGCGGAATTCCATGCATGTTTTAGGATGCTCTTGGCCATACCTTTCATTTTTCTAGGGCTTTCTGCACTGCTTCCCCCAGGACTCAAGCTTCCCTCATTTGGGGCCTTATCAGCTGAAAGATTGTCATCAACAACAAATTTCACCAGAACATCCTTGTCATTTACTGCTCTGAGGTTTTCATGGGGAGAAGGAACCGCCTCTCCGAGACTGCTGAGTAACCCTCACTTTTGGGACTCCTCTGAAATACCCGTAAACCCTGCTTAACGATGTTGACTCGATTCTTCGAATTAGGATTTTCTTCAGAACTGCTGTCATCACTTTCAACGGATCCAGATGCTGCTGAAATGGTGTTGCCAAAAGAACCGTTAGGCATTCTATGAATCTGTGTCTCAAGACTTCTACCTTTCCCTTTCCTAGGTTCCCAAGTTTGTGACACTTCACTTCCAGGGTGATGGACCCATATCCCAGTTTCTTCTTGTCCTTCGACATCTATCGGTTCTAAATGATCCGGCAGGGTTGTAGACTTCTTCGAAGACATAGGGGAGAATTGACCATTATCAGCATCTTTAGCTGCAAAGGAAATTTGTATATCTTCCTTGTTTAATGCTTCCGCATCAACTGCATCATCACTTCCCCGTGTAAACTGTTCGCAGATTATTTTTAGTTTCTCTGCAGATTTTAACTCAACAATAATTTCATGCAATATTGTAAATTAAAACCCTTCAACCAGTGGATTATATAATAGATTACCTTAGCGCTATATTCAAGCACAGTTATTGCGAGATGCAATCTTCCCATTTTAATATTTTGAAGAGGCAACCACATGTCATATCTCTAGCCACCCCTAAGTTCAGTAACATTTACCGAGCAATTACTGTAAACACAGCAAAATCAGTACACCATATGAGACCGATAAACAAGTTATAAGGAATTGGGAAAATGGAACCTGTGGAAAATATGACTAAGAAATGAAAAACATGGTAGTTTCTAACCATAGCTAACCCGAGTACCAATGGCAAACTAAAAGAGAACAAAGATTAAGAGCACAAAAGCAACAACTTGTGGTATCAAATATCAGGATTACAAAAGCTAAACACATGCTAGTTTAAAGATAAACTAATGTGTAAATTAGAAAGGGTTGTTAACAAAGTGCACAAACTGCAAGGACAAATAGCAACGAGCCTCAGAAAGTATACAAGGAGTAACGAAAAGAAATTTTGCTTGAAGATTTGAACATGACACGCAATATGGTTATTTTAGAGATTCAGAGACGAACCCAAGGGTATCATCAAACAAATGGTCTTTGTCCCAAACTTCTATGACCATTACATTAGGTGTCTCCCAAGAACAGATAAGGATCATATATTCCTCATGCCATTTCGGGGACAAAGTTTTCTTGTGCGTCTTAGTCCTGAATATATAAGGGCCAAGTGTACCCTTCATGTATGGATGAGCCAATCCTGAAAATTTAAATCCAGACAATGACCTTGAAACCACATATTTACATGATAGATTAAGCAACTGGATCTAAACTAACCATTTAAATCTGATGGTTTCATATCAGATGCTTCAATAACTTCAACCTTGGCATGACCAATAGGTTTCTTCTCATCAACAGAAAACCAGTTTTCTGTGGTATACAATCAACGATGAGGTGAATGAGCAAAATAGAAGTGGCAATAACAATATTAACTCGTGAAAATAGTTAATCGATAATATGTTATGACCTCAGAATGAGCTATAAGTAAAACATAAGAACAACGAAACATGAGATAATAATGACCAAATTACCTGAACTGGGTGAAGCAAACTTCTCAACATCTACAACCAGCATAATAGGCTGCACAACAAACAATATTTAGAGCTAAAGTTCGATTGTCAGAGGCATATTGCTGGTAACTTAAACCTGTAAGTACATCCTAAACCTGTGGTGTGCATTTGCAGAATGTAAGATTGAAGATGGTAGGACAACAGGGTTAAGAAAAGCTAACCTCAACAAGTGTCTGCTCAAATGCTATCGGGAGAAGTTTATCCTATCCAGCAAACGAGCATACACAATAAGATTAGGAGAACAGAAGAGATGATAAAATAGAAGTAAGACTTGTTCAGGAAAAAGAGTTATTACAAGCCATCCAGCAATCCCCGGAAGTTCTGTAACATCAAGTCCACGAGTAAAGACAGGTTTCACAGTCATCTGGAAGTATGGAGGTTCAGCAAAGCATACTCGCAGACGGCCAAGGAAAGGCCAGTTCAGGATAAACTTCACCCCAATCAAAACCTGCAAGACGTAGTAAATGACAATTAATTATGCTAAGTCAATAAAATAAGCATTTGCAGGGGGCAAGCTGGGTAATATAGCTATACTATAGCAACTGATGCAAATTCCTCCACAGAAGTACTGCTTAGCAGAGACAAACTCTTTTCATGTGCGTCAGAACTAATACAATAACAAAAATAACGGTTCATTTTTATCAGTACCTTTCCTTCAACATGCATGCCTGTTACGTGCAACTTTGCCCACATACCGCCCAGTCTTTTCCTTAATTTCACAGCAAGAATTGCACTCATGTCATCTGCTGTGAGAAAATTCATTCCCAACTCCAGTACCTTTCAATCGGAAAATAAAACTTCTATCATCCACAAAATTGAAATGAGAAATCAATGCAACTACGATTTTCTGTCGGGGAGGGGAGGGGGTTAGGGAGAACACATACCAAGTGGTCATCATCAGAGCATTCACGAAGAACTCTCATTTCCGTGAACAAAGGAGGTGTTCTCCCCAAGCATAAGGGCTGAACCACAGTCTTTTTCTGCAAGTACAGCAATATCATCATCGGATACTCACAAAGTGGATAAGAATACAATCATCCGCTGGACATCTCAAGTAACTACACGGAAGTGCAAGTGTTGAGACTGTTATTCTTCAAGTAACTACGCATTTTTGTTCACGCCATAAGAATGACAGAATTCAGAAATTGAAGCCAGAAAAGAAGAACAAATTGTTCATAATTCTTGCACTAAATTGGAAATTTCACTAAGTCAGAATCTTCATGTCATCTAGTGATAACTTTCCAGGGAGATTTAATAATGCATAAGTACCAAGAAAGCACGATTCTTACAGCAGTCCACGGTTTGTACTTATGCAAGAACCAGGGTATGATAGGAAGCAATCTTCTGTGATATAATCTGCTCCATACTAATAGGCCATATCTTTTCAACAGCATGGTTTAGCCACAGAACAGATTCGGAATCCGAAAGTACCTGAACATGAATTAAAAGGCCAACAAAGCATTAAAGGGAAAAACTTTACCAGGTCAAAATCATGAATCTACCTATATAAACATCACAAATAGAATAAAACATAAAGTTGCAAAGCAGATGCTTCTTCCTCCTTCAATAAAGGGGGTTTCCATAAAGAAGCTGATTCTAAACATTTTCGGGGTTTTCATAAAGAAGCTGATTCTAAACATTTTCTCAACACCCATACAATGACAATCAGAATAAATCAATATTCTCAATAACTTAAAAAGTAAAGCAGAAAAAGGAAAGGAATTGAGAATCACCCTTCTCCTAAAATTTTGAAAGTTTATAAATTGTTCTGTATTTTTCTAAAGTTTGGGATTGTTTTCTAATTTTCTAAAACTTTAAGGGTCATTATGTGATTATTCGGAAATTTTAAGTCTTTGCAATTTTGAAAAGTTCGGTTCTTGTTTTGAAACCCAAAGGAATCCGGGAACCAACTCTCAATTTACCCTTTCTTTTGTTTGGGTTAAGTGTATAAAACCTCTTAAACTTTCATCTGCCGCCCGTTCATTGACCCCCAAATCCTAGCTTCGGTGAACAACCTTCCGTCGCCTTTCCCTCCGTGAACAGTCGAGTGTTTGGATTGAAGTTAAAAATAAAGTTCAATAGTATAATAATATCAGTTTATAGTTTAATAGTATTTTCGATACAAAAGTTAAAGTTTAGTGACATTTTGTGTAGTTTACTCTAAAAATAATTTATAGCACAATGTTGTATTAAAAATAATTGGTAACTTGAGTATATACTTAGTTTTTGGCATAAATGTATGTAATCGTCTGTACTAATTATTAATAAAAGTTGTGATTTTATTATAAAATACATTAAGAAATCAAAATAATTTAGTGTTTCGATATTTGTCAATATAACTTAGAGTAGATGGTTAAAGACTCATGTTGACATTCAATCTTTTTCCCTGAGTCTTAGGTTATAGTTCCAATAGGAGCAATTTCCTTCCCTCCCCTAAATTGAAATTGTTCAAAAAAAAGATATTTGTTGTAATTAAATCTAATCTTTTGTTTCTAATTGGTCTCAACTACAATAGCTCGGCTTATTTAGATGTACTAAACTGCAGATCATTCCATGTGGGATATGTCATCGGATATTATTTGGCCTGCATTTTCTCCTTCTATGATCGCCGTGCATATGTTCACGGTATGACTTGCAGATTTTATTTGTTTAGCTCATATTTTGCTTTTTTGTTGGTTTTTTCCCAAATAAAAGGAATATCAAACAATTAAATTTACAAATTAGTGAAAAATCTGTGTTTTAAGGGAGCATGAAAGTAAATAAATTTGCATAAATTATTCCATTACTCTGTTTTGTTGTTCTCACAAAATACTAGCGTTCTCCATTACCTTTTTTTCCTTCTTAAAAGTTGGAGTCATCACACTGAGGACTTTGGTTGGGATACGTTTTACTCGTTGGTTCTAACTATACTGCAGATTGTACCATATACGATATGGCTTGGAAGAGTATTTCCGCTTCGTTTTTTACTTCAATGATCACAACCAAATTGATTACTGTATGATTTGTAGGTTTTATTTGATATTTTGCCTTTTTAATCCGTAGTAATATTGATGTATCTTCCTTCTTTTGTATTTTTACCGATAAGGCTTGTTGGTTATGTATTGGAGTACCAGGTATAGTTAGGGTCTCAGTTTTACAAGTGTTAAATGATGCTTTATATTTACGACTTTAGATAAAATTATATTCACAGAAAAAAATATATAAACACTTTTGGTTGGAAAAAGATGTTTGATATCGTGCTTGGGGTGGCTCGAGGAATTGACTACTTGCATCGAGGGTGTGGCATGCAAATTCTGCATTTTTATATCAAGCCACACAATATTCTTCTAGACGAGAATTTTAATTCAAAAGTATCAGACTTTGGTCTTGCTAAATTTATTCAGTAGATATGACAGTATTGTCTCGCTCACTGCTGCACGGGGAACAATACGATATATTGCTCCCGAGTTGGTTTACAAAAACCTTCGGGCATCTCATACAAACTCGATGTTTATAGTTTCGGGATGTTACTAATGGATATGGTGAAAACGAAAAAGAATGTGAATGCATTTACTACAAGTCTATAACAAGTTCAAATGTCGTTTGAGGTTGGAAACATTTCCTTTTCTTTCTCAACGTTATAGCTTTATATTATTCGGTTTTCAATTTTTTTTTTGGTGAATTTGGTATGATTTCATTAAGTGAACAAAAATCACACACACAAAATATTATCACATGCCTCATTAAAAATTCTCTAAACTTAGTCAGAGAAAAAAATTACATGCCAGGGAAAATGCTAACAGTCCAACAGAAACTCAAGCTAAAAGCTATCAAAGCAAACAAAACAAGGCTACGAACAATTATCCAAAGCTATAATCATGTATCAAATCATATAAGCCTAACCGGCAAATGTGCCTCATTAAAAATCTCCCTAATTCTAAACAAAACAAGGCTACGAACAATTATCCAAAGCTATAATCATGTATCAAATCATATAAGCCTAACCGGCAAATGTGCCTTATTAAAAATCTCCCTAATCCTAAACGGAGGAAAAGAGTACACATAAGCCGGGAATTACAAGAAATAAAGTTCACCGGTAAAGCAAATCAAATACTGATAAGAAAATACAAGTTTCACCAAAGACAATAATCTTCACCCAAATGTCAAAACCACCATTTACTAGAGCTTCCATAAGCCAACAGAGAATCCAAACACAACACTAAGTTTTCGGTATGCCAGCTCCAGGCTTTGACAATTTAAGTTTTCGACGACCCTGCTTTCGCTAAACCTCCAACCAGGCCACTATAGGCAGTAGCCGAGTGCGCAAACATGATAAAGTCGATCTTTCACTTATAAACTCCATAACCCTTTGCCATGACACCCCCCACCTACTAATTTCCTTCCAGAAACAATCTGCGAAGTTGCAGCCAGCGAACAATGATTTGTATAAAATTAGCTACGGCACTCGGGGTGCGAGATTGTCCCTCCCAACAATGTGTTTGAACTCGTATCATCTCCTTGAGAGCACAATATGCCTTATCAATGCACCCAACACTTGTTAATAATAAATTTAAATATTTTAATAGACTGGAGTTAATATTTTTTTTGACCTAGATCAAAATATGTGTTATATGAAATATTAATATCCAATCTCTAAGGGTGTGTTTAGTTCACAGAAAAGATGATTACCAAGAGTAATAATTTTTTCTAAACTTGCATTACAATGTTTGGTTTAGGAGAATTCCCATGTTTGCTTGTGAGAGCTCTAGTGATGAGCCAAGTACATCCATGGATGCTATTACTATAACCAGTTCAAATGTGGTGTGAGGTTGGAAACATTTCCTTTTCATTCTCACCGTTGTAGCTTTATATTATTTTGTCTTTTATACGTACTGGTATTTTGTTATAAGTGAAGCATATGCACACAATATAAGTTTAGTACTGAATCTTGAACAATTTTGATAATGATAGTAGCTTTGAAATATTAATTTTGCATCAAAATTAATAAAATATAATTGTAATTTTAATACAAGTCAAAAGTACCAAAGGTGCTTATTTTCCATTGATTGATGATAACATGACATCAATAGAGGGATGTCTCTCAAGTCCATTATGTTTCAAATTACCAACCGAAAAGAGATGAACATGTTTGGGCCGGTCCAAATGAGTCCCAAAGTGGGTCTATGATGCGGGACGTGGTTAAGAATTCTGATTTGGGCATGAACTTTCGAAATGTTTCGGCCCTGAAAGCAATTCAGTTGACTGTGTACGGTCTGTTCGTTGTTGTCTCTGTTTTGATCTTGTACCAGAGAAAGTCTATCATAGGTCTATTTCATCATGTCATTTATAATCTTAATTAATAAAAATTATTTATTTTATTAGTTTTTTTATATAATTTTTTTATTAAATGAATTTTCACCCGTATTTACTGTAAATTAAATTTAAAAATAGTTTTTACAATGAAAAGATTTACTTTGTAAAAATATGACATGAAAAATTAATAAAATAAATGTTTTTTATTAATTGAGACAATGAATGATGTAGCAGAACGAATTATGATATAATTTATCTATTGTACTCAGTGTCGATTTTTTTTATTGTACTGGGTGTCTATTGAGAGAAAAGTGTTATGTCATTTAATCCTCAAAACTTTCATCTCAAACTTAGATTAACTTCATTTAATTTATTTGTATTAAAGTATTTTTTAAATTTGAATATAGTGGGGAGATTAAGAAAAAAAGAGAGAAAAAGAATATATCTTAGTTTTCTGGTGATCAAATGGTGGAGATTACAGATTGATCAAAATAAGTACAATTAGTTTTGAGAAAAACTAAAATGAAAAGAACAAAAAGGGTGAAAAGGGAATGTTTTGATGTCAATTATGTTACAAAAAATGATCAATAACGATTAAACGACGATAAAGAAAGATGTCAACAAAGAAAAAGGTTACAAGTTTAGGACAGCGTTTTAGTGCTCATGTTATACACTTTACGGTTTGCGTGACCAAAAAGAACCAAATTCAAAAGTTCAATGATACAATTGAACATTTCAAAAGTTAGGTGATCAAAACAGAAATACATTGAAAGTTAGATGACTAAACATGTAATTTTCCCTAATTAAATTTTATTGACAATCGTGCATAAGAAATTTTTTTAACGAAATTGGTAACAACATTTTATATCTATTTGAAGTTTGGTTCGATAAATTGAAAATTTATGTCTGATTGTAGCAGTGAATAAAATTGGAAGCATATAAACGCCAAGAAATTAGATTCCATCAATAGCAGAAGGCTTTACACTTGAATTAAACTTAAATGTACATTTTTGTTGATTTAGAACAAAAAAAAACATATATTATACATATATACAATCTAATTGTATATAGCTGCATCATATGTCTCTTGCCACAAATTAACACTAAAGCCATTTTCTGACTGAATTTCGTAACAACTCAAAGGAAAATCATTCCCAAATTGAACCAAGTAGCCATCCATCTTCATCTCCTCAACATGATCTTCCACAAGCCAATTCATGTCATCGCTTGGCGGTGACGGTACCTTTCCCATTTCAGCCCATTCGAAGCTACCGTTGTGTTCAATGCCTCCTTCAATACTGCAGGAACCATGGTTAGCCATTCGAATCTCTGCTTGTAGAGATTCCATCAAACTATTCACTTGCTCCTCATTGCAGTACTCCTCACACTGTGATTCCATTTCCTCTAATATCAACATTAGAAGCGCAGCATCGATTTTGGGGGTTTCGATTCCTTCAACGGCATTACTTCCATCGGTCAATACTGGTTTTTCCTTCAACGTGAGAGCCATGATTTGCAGTGTTCTTGGTGTAGATAAGCTAAGACTTTAAGAAAATGTTTCAAACTTGGAATGGTTCAATCTATGGAAGCTGTAACCCTTTTTATAGGCCAAGTGATTGTTACTTGTTGAGACCCCATGGAACGTGTGGTCATGTGGACAAAATCATAATCGTTTAATAATGGATGGTTGTGCTAGACAGGTGGAACAAAGAAAGAACATGAAATTATTTTAAGAAATGGTGACAACTCAAAGTTCGACTGATTGATTTCCACCACATTAATTTAAGTATATCTTAAGTGAAGGATTCCAATAAGGCTAGGAATAGAAAAGTCACCCCACTTTGTCAAGCAACAACTCTCCGGGCATACAATATCTACCTCCAGGGAAGGATCGAGCGGTGCTGGAGAGAGCAAGCGCACCCTTCAGAAATTTAAAATTTTCATATAATTTATGTTTTTTCTATCAATGACCTAAGTTCACATCCTCTAAAATTTTATAATTTCAATTTCTAATATAATTCTCTAACAGTTCGCACCCTGACATAAAATCATGCGCCTGTCCACGTATACATCAAACAAACAATCAACTCAATAATAGAAGTGGATAGACAATGGTGCATTATTTTGTTCATAAAAGAAAGCTTTTCTAGATGCACGAGATCTTAAAAAATGCAAAAGACATTGTACACCATAAGCCACCATTGGTAAGATTCACTGCTAACTTCGTAGAGCCTTGAATAATGCATGAAAGAAGTGAGTTTCTGTCACATGGTCATGTTGGGTGTTGAGGAAGAAATGGGCTGTCAAATAACCTGTATTAATCAACATTGCATTGGCCTATATTTTCTATTATGCAACCAATGCCTCGGTGCACGTGTTGCCACCACAAAAATAAGAAGTTGAACAACGGCGTTATTACATAAAAAACCCTTTTTAATAGTTTTTTACGTAAATGACCCACATGCAATGTTATGTAGAAAAATGACTCACAAATCGGCCACGTAAGGGTACCTCGCGTTTAGGGAAAAGCGAGTTCTGACCTCGCGTTATACAAACAGCGAGTTTTGTCCGACATGGCGAGACTTTTCAGTTGAAGTAATTTAAAATTAGTGGATAAGACCTCGCGTTTTGAGAAATGCGAGGCCCCCAAGGTATTGAATTTATCGTGAAAGAAAATTGAGGGACCTCACGTTGTGCTGAAAGCGAGGTCCTCCTAATCCCCGCTGAAATGCAAGGGTGTATAGGCATGTTCGAGGAATTTTATCCTGCCATTAGCCCGATAATTTTTAAGTTTAGAGACGTAGTATTGAAACTTATCTTCCATTTGAGACTGATATTGGCTCGTACGAAACATTGTAGAATGTTTAAAAAATGTGTTCAAAATGGTTCAGGCACTAGTTTTTGTCCAAGAATATGAAGTTGAAATGGCTTGATAGGCATGTTGGAAGTGTTTTCCCGGGTTATTATTAGAATAATCTTCGTAATATTTTAATTGAGAGGCCTAGTATTGTATCTTATATTTCATTTGAGACTGATATTGGCATAGATAAACATTGGAAATGGTATAGAAATGGCCTTGAAAATGGTTCCAAAGCTTGTTTTTGGGCATGAAAATGGCTTCATAGGCATGTTCGAGCTGTTTTCCCGGGTTGTTAATCCAAGAATTTTCGTAATTGTTGGGGTTGGAGGTGTAGTACTGGAACTTGTCTTCCATATGAGACTGATATTGGCACGCACGATATGTTGTAAATAGTATAAATATTGCGCTAAAAATGGTTCCAAAGCGTGGTTTTGTGCAGGAACAACGAGCTAAATGACATTTTAATTGAAGTTAATTGTTTCATATTTCAACTCGTTTATAAAATAAGTAAGAGAAAATAAAATTATTACGTTTCAAACAAATACATGTGGTGCTCTTCTTTAAGCTCAAAAGACGTATTTAAGGTGCTCGACAAAGACGGTCAATTCTACCATGCCAATTCAACCCTAAACAACTGGGTTGTTCTTCAAGCTCAAAAGGCGTATTTGGGGCTGATATTGGCATAAGGGCCTCTAGACATTGTAACCGGTCAATAGAACCCTGAAAAATTCTTCCACAAAAATGGACGGAGATCAGAAACTTCGTGCGTCGATCTCAGACGATCGCTTTGAACCACTGATCCTCATCATCCGCAATGGTGGGAGGTTTGACTACAGTTACATGCCGTGGTCTTCATCTAGACTCTACGATTGAGGCGTAAAAATAAGTTACCCGTGTCATCGAACAAAAGATTAAGAAGGTTACATGCACTTGAGGAAGACTAATCATTTCCCGATATTGTGATTCGTCGTTGGTCTCGTACGAAAACACCAAAGACACATCTCACCAACATTGTTAACCCGACAAAAGCTTGTTGTGATCATGTAAATGCAATTGTTGGGGCTGGATGGTGGCTTCTTTGCCCTCAGCACCTCTATTTAAAGGCACGTTGTAAAAAGACCTCGCGTTATGCAAAACACGAGGTTCTATGGGATTCCTAACGTGGCAGTAGAGAAGCAGGCCAGAGATCTGACATGGTAGTGGACCTCGCGTTTTGCAGGACGCGAGGTCACATTTATTAATTTTATTTAAAATCCCACCAGCAACGTGCTACGATTAATTGGAACTTAACTTTACATTTTAGAGTGATATTGGCACAGAACAGATACTGTAAATGGTATAAAAATGGCTCTGAAAATGGTTTGAAATTAGGCTTGAATAAAAAGGTACAATGCATTTAGAATCATGTTTGAAGGGTATATCTGGAAAGTTAATTGTCGCATTCGCGTAATCCTAAAGCTTAAAGGCGTAGTATTAGAGGCGTATAATTGTAATTAAAAATCATGGTGCCAACGCAATTTTTTTGCGTCGAAATAGTTCGAAATACATAAGATGAAAAAAAATTATTGGGTTAGGACACTACGAGCCAAAATCTTACCTAAATACGCGGTCACTTGTATCCCTAAACATGTAGATAAAATAAATTACATTGGAATTGATTTAGAGGTGCCATAGCTTGTTCGAGTTGTATGGCCACCGAGAAATGTGTTGTTGATGTAGACAAATGGCGCCATAGATTGTCCTAGATGTTGGAGCCCTCACGATGTAGGCAGTCGAGGATTTGCTTTGTGCATTTCTTGAGTACCCAAAAATCATCATTATCCACGATTTAAAGGCTCCAAAGACGTTACATTCGATGGTCTTTCTGTAGCCTTCACGATGAAGGCATACGAAGAAGTTACCGGCAGCCTTGAAAAAAGATTAAGACTGATCCCGGCGCCTAAAAAAGACCACTCATTCCCTGATATTGCGATTTGTTGTAGATCTTGAACAAACTAAACCTATAATGAAAAATAAGAAATTGTAATTATAAACTTATATATAACATAGTTTTTTCGATTAAAATGCGGTCATTTTACATAAATAAAAAAATAACAAAAACATCATAATGTCGCTTATGTCCACCCGTACCGCACCGCGGTGGACGACGAACCCGAGCCGAATTCCTTCGAACAAGACCACCACAATTATCATCCTCGTCGTCGTCATCATCATCGTCATCGCCTTCCCCAAATACATTTGGAGTCTCACCACTCGTATTGTGACCGGTGTAGAATATGTTCTGTTGCGGTGTCTGATCAACAATACCAGATTCGAACTGTGGGGAGAATAGTGGAAACTGATAAACTGGAGGAACAGATCCAGAAGGCACTGTCGGATAGTAGACTAGGGGAACCATCATAAGCGGATGAAATACGTCTGTAAAAAAACCTTCTAGCGGACTCCTCATTTGATTGAACGATGGACTATTACCCGTTGGTTGAAATGACGAGAACGTTAAGTGCTGGAAAGCAGGTTTTGGCACTGGTGTATTTGGTCGGTAGGCTGACTGTGGAGGTGCTTGCGCTATTCCCGATGATAATGCCCCAGGAGCTTGTGTTATTCTTCTCTAGCCACTCTCACCCGTACAGGTACCACGTTGCATCGGGGGACTGCGTCAGTGGACAATTTGGGGGAGGCACATCTATTTCTCGCTTTTGCTCATCCAGGGATAGTATATGTGGCTTCCCATTTTGATTATACCACGGCATATAGCCATAGGTAACGCCATGGTCCTCAATGCGTTCCAAAATACGTGGCCGCCTATCAAAACGAATCAACCACTGATGCATCCACACTATGTGATGATGGCCCCAATGGACTTCAGTCTTGCCTTGTCGCGTTAATCTGTGCAATGCGTCCATATTTGGTGGCTCATCCGGAATTCCTTGGACATAGTTGAATTGACGTAGCACGTGGTCTGCAGGATGCCATTCAACTATCTCGTAGTGTATGAGCGAGACCATCAGAATCCAAACGGGCTCACTCAACATTATTTCAGGCAGAATGCATACCTGAATATCAGGATCCGCGTATGACGTCCACGGGAACTACAAAAAATATGTAAAATTAGTTACAAAAATTACAAAATAAATATTTAATTATAAGTAATCAAAAAAATATTTACCCCATCTATTTTATCGATCAACAGTCGATAATCCCGCTGCGTGGTCGGTAGTCCTACGTGTGTTAATTGACCTGACCATCTATGATTCAAAAAAATATTCCTAAGTATTCTAATATTAAAAAAATATTACTAACTATTCTAATATTCAAAAATAAAATTAGAAAGTAAATATTTATTAGTACATTCGAACAATTGGGAATTGAAATGGGGTCGGGTTTCTAGGTGTCGGGCTTAAAAACGACATTCGATACCATGCCCAAGACTGCAGTAACCAAAGACACCCCCCAATGGCACGTCTGTCTGGGTCGACGATTCTGCATAACTCCCGAAAAGGAAATGCTAAGACTGCCCCTCCCCAACATTTGTTTTTGGACTCCATAGGACTGAATAGATGAGGCAACCACATCAAATGGACCTTATTTCGGGATTTATCTAGCATCAACACCCCTCCAATAACTCGTAATATATGAGCATGAGAAAACCGCTGCAAAAATAATTTTTATCATTATGAAATAATTTCGAATAAAATACTAAAATAAATAAATAATAAAAATATTATACCATCGTCGTTACATCATCAACGTTCGGGAATATGTTTGTCAAATTATTGTCCAAGAAGATTATTTTCAGTTTCCCACCATCTAAAACCTCCGGCGCCGGCCTCAACCCAAGCAAATTTTCACACACGCTTGACCAGTCAGCCTACGCAATGCCGGTGATAATCTCGCTGTCAACGGGCAAACTAAGATGAAATGCAACATCTTGTAAAGTAATAGTTGCTTCACAGCAGGGAATATGAAATGTGTGTGTCTCGGGCCTCCACATCTCTTTCAACGCATTTATCATTGGTCGGTTCAACTTCGGACCTTCAAATAGGTGGGAAACATGGCCAAAATCGAACCGATGTAAAAACTCAACAATATCCTAATGTGGTGGTCTCGTACGGTTGATAAAACAAACCAACGCACGTTCATACCCCTTCAAATTAAAATTAATTAATTAACTAATTAAAATAATAATTAAGTAATAATAACAAAATAAACAAAATATTAATAATTTTAAAAAATAATTAACTAATTAAAAAAATTGTATCGCCGGGTTTGAGCGTCAGAAATCGAACACGTGTCTGTTGTCTAACCTCAATAATCCCGTCATAATATGAAAATTCAAAGATTTTATAAATAAAAATACTAAAGAATTGAAGAACAAGATGATAGAATATGATATGAAAATATGAAACACTGGGCCCTATTTATAGGACTCCTCGCGTCCCTTGCGAAGCGGTATCAATGGACCTCGCTATCTGCAAAACGCGAGGTCCGTTGAAAAAACGCGGCTTTTCAGTCCGAACCAAGCCAACTAATTTTAAATTACTTCAACTGAAAAGTCTCGCCACGTCGGACAAAACTCGTTGTTTGTATAACGCGAGGTCAGAACTCGCTTTTCCCTAAACGCGAGGTACCCTTATGTGACCGATTTGAGGGTTATTTTTCTAGATAACATTGCGTGGGGGTCATTTAAGTAAAAAACTATTAAAAAGGGTTTTTTATGTAATAACGCCTTGAACAACTCTTTTAGGTTGAGTGACAATGAATGGAACCACAACCACACCCATGTGGTCTGATTCTTCCTTTGAAGGACAAGCGGAAATGTCGGTTAAGAGTTTTCATATATATAAAAAATCAATTCAACTATTCCATTAGTTTGAAATTAGTATTAATTAAGATTACGATCTAAGTCACTAAACCCACTCTGGTATCAGTTTGATTTTTGTTAATTTTACTTAATTATATACATACCAAATATGGAATGTGCAGATGGTGTTACTTGCGCGCATGTGCTCAACCAATAATTAAATAGATAATCAATTGGACAATAAGAGAAAATAATTTGCTTAAATCAATGGTTGTACTTTGTCTAGCGACAAACTATTTTGCAGGCATTGGTTGTATCTGACTTAACCAAACACAGAGCTGACAATATCTTATATGAAATGGACATTTTAAGCACCATTGCCAACTTGGGGATTGCCTTGAATCTTAATTATTAAGTCTTTATATTCTAACAATAAATATACTTGCTTGATACGACGCAGCGCCGCCAAATTTATATTCAAAAACATGAAAAAACATCGGTAGTTTGAATACTGTTAACTTACAAAAGGTAAAAGTAAGACAACTAACGACTGAAAGTGGTAGCCAACCTGCGAAGAGCATCAGCAACAAAGTAATAGCAGCTGTAAATAGAATTCTCGATGAAATTAAACCACCTCCTTCGCCAGTTTGGGTTGAGGTAAAGAACAGCCCCCAAAGTCAACAAGACGACACAATACGATGTGACAAAACTTGCAAAGAAAGAATTACGATCCATTTCATACCATTTTCCTTTAGTTCCATCTGATGGCAATGGTGTCTCTATAACTTTGGTGCGGTTTTTCTCTGACGGTAGCACAGAAAGGAATGGATTTCCTTCATAACTTCTGGTGCCGAACGTTGCGAATTGGCCTTTGTCTGGAACTCTGCCTGATAAATTGTTATGCGCCACACTGAAGGCTTCCAAGAAGTTAAGATTGACCAACTCCGATGGGATCTTTCCACTTAGATTGTTGTAAGAAAAATCCAGACTCTCAATTTGATGGAGATTCGAGCATGAAACCGGGATAGGCCCTGTGAGATGATTATGTGATAAATTGAGTGCCTGAAGTGATGACAGCTTCCCAAGACTCTGAGGAATTGCACCTGTTAGATTGTTCCATGACAAATCTAAGCCAGACATCTGATTCAGACTGTCTCCTTTGTAAGAAAGGAGCATATTTTTAGTGACAAAGTCTATCTTACACGCATACTTGGCATCGAACTCGTCACTATCCCCGAAACTGCTAAAGTCGTAAAGTTCATGAAGGAGATTTTGAAAATCCATAGCACCATCAGAAAATGTTAATTCTCCAATGGAATCAATGGAATCACTTCCAAAGGCGGCATTACTCAGACAGCTTGGTATTGAACCAGAAAATGAGTTGTTGGAAAGATCCATTATTCTCATTACTGTTAACTGACATAACTGTCTTGGAACCAAGCCGTCGAAAAGATTATTTCCCAACAGAAGAATTTGTATGTTAAGAAGTGAACCAAGTTGGGAAGGAATGTTTCCAGACAATCTATTACCCTCTAGGTTTAACAAGAAAACAGGTGAATAACCATCAAAATTCTCGATTAAGCAGGAAGGTATTGGTCCCGACAGGAAGTTATGAGACATATCAATGACCTTCGCTTCATGAAATCCTTCGCATGGAATTTGGCCTTCAAAAGAATTGTTCTGTAGTAAAAGAACCTCGGCATCTATTCCATTAGGAATCTCACCAGTCATGTTGTTATTGCTGACATCAAAAACGCCTATGCCACTGTAGAATTCCGTTTCTGCTAGATTTCCGGTGAACCCATTGTTTCCGAGTCTCAACACGCGTATTCTACTCAAGTTAACGCGAGTGGAAAAAAAATCGCTGTGAAAATTGTTGTTGTTTAACATCAAACAAAGTAGATCAATGCAATTTTTTGCCAATTCCTTTGGAACTTCCCCTGATAAACTGTTGAAGGATAAATCCAACGACAACAACTTCACCATGGCTCCAACCGAGGGTGGGAGCTCGCCTTCAAACAAGTTGTAGGATAAATTAAGATGCTGTAAATTTGGAAGAAACAGTCCAAGATCCTTTGGAATATGTCCTTCAATATGATTGTATGATACATCCATATAAACCATACCCCTCATAGGATTCTTTGGAAGAGGATCAAGTTTCCCGATGAATGAATTATTCCCCGGGTTCAGAAACTTTAGATCGGTGTTATTTGCCAGCAACCAGAACGGCAATGCTCCGCTCAACATATTGTGTGAGATATCAACCCATATCAACCGGTGCTGGTTTAGCAAAAACCGAGGAGAATTCTTCATGTGGCAATTTGAAAGTCGTAATGCCTTTAGTTGGAACAAGGGAACCCCAGCTCGGTCATCATTATCAATCAGTAGTTTGTTTTCTAAGCTCCCAAGTACGAGTACCTCAAGCTTGGAGTGATTGAATATGAATCTAAAAGAGAACAAACCTTCAAAATCATTATTGCTAATATCCATGAACTGAAGAAATTTTTGGCTTGGTATTGAATATGGAGCAATGGGGCCGCTGAAGAGGTTATCATGCAGATCTAGAATCTTAAGAGATGTCAAATTGCTCAGACAAGGTGGAAGAGTTCCTTCAAAACTATTATGACGAATATCCAACACTTGAAGTCTCCTCAATTCAAACAACCCTGGCAGAAGGAGAAAATAGAATCGTTTCCATCATTTATAAGAAACAATAATAATTTCACCTCAATGTTTAGTTATACTCTTACCTGGGACTGGCAAAGAGCCATTGAAACCATTATCTGCCAAATATAGAGCTTTAAGATAGGATAGCTTCCCAATAGTTTGAGGAACACTCCCTTCCATGAAATTAGAGCGTAAATCTAATACCTCCAATCTTCCCAATGATATCAAATCTACGGACAAAGCCAAGATAATGTAAGCTTCATAAAATATGCTTTTTCTTTGAAACGTATAACATGCACATGAGTAAGAAATGAAATGAAACGTACCTAGATTCGACAGAGTTCCTCTCATTCCATTGGAGGAAAGGTCAAGAGACTTAAGCAACGGAAGTGACCCCATAAACCTCACAATATTAGTACCGTTGAGGGAGTTGTCATGCAGAATTACGTTCCTGAGCTTTGAGAAATTCGCAGAATCTGGATAATTATACAAAGCAACGATTGTCAATCACCATATATATCAAACAGATACTGGTATCATTGTGATTAAAGGAATGCTCAACGTTTATTTGCCCCATACCAAACTTCGTTGGAGAGTCTTGTAGTGTATTCCAACTTAAATCCAATGTCTCCAAGTTTTCAAAAGCTGATAGTTCTGCATTGAGAAAGATACATCAGAAAGAAAACAATTATTGTTGTAAATTTAATGTCTGCATATATAAAGTACGGATAAACTATCCACGTCACTTATGTTTAGTAAGAGTTTACTTTTACTCGCCAAATTTAAAAAACTAACATTGACGTCACTTACGTTTCTATTTTTTAAACTTGTGGCCACTGGTACATTTAGTGCCGTTAGCCTTTAACGGATTGCTGACTTGGAACGGGAATAAAATAAAATTCAATTCCACATGGAATAAAAATAAATAAATAAAAATAAATAAAGCCTTTATATTTATTATAAAGGCTCCCTTTTCTTCTTCATAACCCTAAAATTTACCATTTGTGTGGAAGAAGAAGAAATTTAAAATTTGTATGGATGTTAAGCGTTAAAACATATAGTAAAATCCTCCACTGTTTACCACTTAAACTAACTTCATTAGTTCAATTTTTTATTTGAATTTAATTATAAACTATATAAAATTATCTTTTCCCTGTCAAATCTGCATTCCTTCTAAAAGCTAATGACACTATCATTCTAGTGATCACAAATATATATATATATATATAAAATATATGCAAGTGTTTTGAAATTTATAAATAAAAGTAAACACTTACTAAACATACATGACCATCTCGATAATTTTACATCCAATTATTGTTGTTAGTGGCTACCTAATCCTATATATAAAGTAATTAAACTTAAAACTCCTACATATGTACCTCGGGCAGGGAAGGATTCGTTGAAGAAATTGCCGCTAAGATTCAAGTTCTTAAGCGATCTGAGTTTCCTCAAAGAGTGCATATGGCTGCTTGTTAAACTGTTGTAAGAAAGATCCAAGGTCTCCAGCTGCTGTAGCTTCAGCAAACCTTTAGACCCAATAAACAAGATATTATGACCCAAAAATCTAAAGATAACGTTCCATATTCAGAAAATAATGTAGGCTAAATCAATAAGTTATAAGCATACCTTGGTTCTCTTTCCATCTCATACAATTGTAGGCTAAATTCAGAGTCTTTAGATCTTTGAAGGACTGCAACAAGCTGATGTTCCAATCCGGTGAATCGAAACAGTAAAAATAATGTAAATCAGACTGTCGTATATTGGAGAGGGAGAGCCGATCAACCCATCCGGTGGTCGGGTTGCAGCTAACTCTCTCCCAACCACAGCAATCACTCCTGGGGTCATCAACCCATGAAGGCAGCACAGCATGCTCTGAACCTTTCATGACTTGTATCTTCAGAAAAGACTTCAGTTCTAACAGCCCCATCCTCTCTTCATCAGCACATGCTCTTTGGCCATCAGTTTGAGTGAATAGGATGACCAAATTCACCAGAAATATCAACTTTAGTAAATGCATCTCATTCATTTACGAAACCAAACAAGACCCCGAGGTGATCATTTAGTTGCCGGTTATGGCCTTTTACATCGTTACGTATAGCTGGGGCTGTCTCGGGAGATACAGGAAAATGATGCCCACGACTTCTATTCAGCATTGATCACGGCATAAAATTGATAGCATTAACAATCTCCACAAAATAACCCCTTTGGGGGACTTGGACAGTTCACATTTACATTTGCTTAGGTCTCCTCTAATTTTCCACAAATTAACCAATTTGAACGAAATGCTAATTAATTTTGTCTCCATAAATTAACCCCCTGAAGACTTGAGTAGATCACATCTCCATTTGTCAAACTTCTATTTCGTATTTCTTAATAAAAACAAAATCAAAACATGAATTAGTTTGGAATATGTGCTCCAATTTTCCACAAATTTACCCCAATGGGACGGCTTGGAGACTTGGTCATACCACTTGTGGAGCTACATGAATTAATGAGGTGTAAACTGACACCTCAAAATTTTAAGAAATTTTTTATATATGTTTTATACGAAATATATATATATATATAATTGATACCAATTTAAAAAATAATTGAGATCTTTAAAGAAAATTGACACCTCCATTTAACTTCATCCACTTTTAATAAAATATAAGTTAACATTTAAAATTTTGACACTGCAACATAAATTTTCTGGCTACATCACGCCGCTAATAATCTAATTTGTTAAAAAAGAAAATAGAAAATAGCGGGGCTACAGCACGCTGCTAATAATTTAATGATTAGCGACAAAAAATCAAATTTAAAACGTTTAATAATAAAATTAAATTTTTTATAATTTAATTACCCATACAAGATTGAACCTAAAATTTAGTAACGATATAATTTATATCAGTAATTTGCAACTTATGTTCATCAAACAAAAATTCACAACTTATATACCTAACAATCGGTTTCGGCAGGAAAACGGATGATGTTTATTGTAGGAGACTCGGGTTCAACCGCTTTGTTTGTAAGGAATGTGTGCATTGTCAAAGGGTTAAGAATATGTGTGAAAAACAACTTTGTAATCATCTCCAAACTATTCAAAAAAAAATTCACAATCTATGAATTTTAATCACAATAGAATATAATAATTAATAAAAGTAATTTACACAACCCTGGAAAAATTTATACAAACATTCTTTAAATTTTAAAATTTAAACTCCTAACCTTAAAAATCTAAATCCTAAATATAAATTTTGTTTACAAACTTATGTATCAAAATTCTATACTTCCACTAAACCTATTCATGAGTCTGATCATATCCTATCTCAACCAAAGAAAAAACTAATTATTTTACCCTTCACCGAAAGTTCATATATTTATTGATAAAAAATCAGAATACATTTCATGAAACAAAACCAAAGTCATGAAACATAGCTTTATGTGCATAAAACAAACAAAAAGAAATGGATAACATGGCAGCTAAATGTATCATAACATGCATATATATACCTTCATCTGTAATATTCATCCAAAACACATACAACAAATCTCCACGTCAACTTCTACTTGGTCGCCATCGACTTCAGCAATGGCTTCGGCCATATCTTTGGCTGCTTCCAAAGCTTCACCTACTCCTTCAACTGTATCTCTAACCCCTTCTTCCTTTTCCTTTTTCGCACCCTCTTCCTCCTTCTGATCAGCTTTCTTATCAGCACATTGAAATGCAATCGCAGACCCCAACACTATAAAGAACACGGCAGCAAAGATGGCTGCAATAGCCCCACCCCCAGACATCCTTATAATTCCTTATGTTGCTGTCTATACCAAGATTAAATGCAGAACTCAGCCAATCATTTATACTAGATAAAAAGTAGGTGGGAATCAGGTAGATGCTTGAGTATCTTTATTTTTATGATCTTTTCCTGTGATTATATTAATCTGTATCTGTTGTTCGTATTTGAGATTTGTACTTGAGTTTGTTGTCTTGTGTTTTATCTCTTGCTGCTGGTTTGGGAATTTTTCGTTTGTTGTAATACATTTGTCTTGGCAAAATAAATTAATTAATTCAAATATCATTTTGATAGAACTTTCAAGGAAGTTTAGTAGTTTACACGGATCAGCTTTGAAGGTTGGTTTTTGTTTTTCAATTATAGCTGATAATGAAAACTATATTTTATGTTCTGATTGTGTAAAATATTAGGGGACGGATATTCTTTTTGGCTGTTGACAGAATCAGGTTCTTGATTTCTTCGTCTTTGGTTTTTTCCCCCCATAAAATATTACGAGATACTATATTATATAACTATACTGTTGTTAGTGAAAATTTAAATATTTAAAGCTAGCACTCAACAAGTGGCCATAGTAATTATTTTTTAATAGTAATTATTTATGAACTAAAAAATCATTTATGAACTAATTATTTATGAACTAAAATAATTAAATACAATAATACAATCAAATGTTGGCCACATATATAGGCGTAAGAGATATTTTTCAAAATTACTTTTTAATAGTAATTATTTATGAACTAAAAAATCATAATTAAAATTGCCATATGTGGCAGCAGCTGACTTGACAAAACATCCACTTTATCACCAAACTAGACTGTGCAAATAGAAAAATTATTAAACGAATTCGGCTCATCACGTTATCTGTAATCTCAGTTAATAAAGTTTATTTATCTCATATTTTAATTTTTAAATAACTACCCATTTTCTATTGACATGTAGAAAAGAGATGAAATTTACCTTAAAAAAGATAAGATAAATGTGCTTTATTGGTTAGAACCACGAATGACGCGATGAGTCGAGTTCATCTAATAATTTTTTGTGGAGATGTGTGGCCTGAAACACTGATTCTTCGCAACAACAATAAAAGCGGTTTCCCACCTAAAAACTCATAAATTTTTAACTCACTTTCACTTGAAAAACCCTCCATCAATGGCTGCTTTCATCCCATTCAAGCTATCACTGCTCTTGAGTCTGCTCTCCAACATTGGTTTCCTGCCAGAAACCAGCAAAAGCAACGTTCAGATATTTCCACCATCGTGTAATCGAATCGAGTGCCCAAGTTTCGATGTGACTCAACAAGGCAATGGCTATGAGATTCGTAGGTACAATTCCAGTGTGTGGATGTCAACTTCTCCTACCCAGGATATTTCTCTTGTTGAGGCCATCAGGACTGGCTTTTTTCAGTAAGTTAATTAACCATTCTTTTCGTAATCTATTGTATTGTCTTCGATTCGAGTTTATTGTTCTCACTTTGCTTGCAGGCTATTTGACTACATTTAAGGGAAGAACAAATACAAGCAACAAATAGAAATGGCAGCTCCAGTGATCACTGAAGTTTTACCGAGCGATGGACCCTTCTGTGAGTCATCATTTACCGTCAGCTTTTATGTCCCAAAGGTGAACCAGGCGAATCCGCCACCAGCTTAAGGCCTCCATCTCCAAAGATGGAAATCGACGTATGTGGCAATAAGGCAATTCGGTGGATTTGTTTCAGACTTTAGCATTGCAGAGGAAGCTGCTGCTTTGGAAGCCAGTCTTGAAGGCACTGTTTGGTCTGCTGCAATAGAGAAGACTCGGAAAGATGATGCCACTTCGGTTTATACGGTTGCTCAGTATAACTCTCCTTTCGAATTTAGTGGCAGGGTGAATGAGATTTGGATGTTGTTTGATTTGGAAGATGAGTTCTTGCCAGTTTAAGTCTAAATCTCTGAACTTTGTATGAGAAAATGAGGGTCTGTGTTTAACATGTAGCATGGAAAATAAATGGTTTTTGATAGATCAATCTTTCTCCTAGTTTTTCCTTTCACTCCTAGCTGAAGTTTGATAAAACCAATGTATGTATACATGTGTATGTACTATGTATATGCATGTGTATGTATATATATACATGTATATGCAATATGTATGGACTGTCACTTGAGTGCCTGCAGACTAGGATTAAAATGTTGCCAAATATTGAACATTGCCTAAAAGAACCCAAGACAAATGCATGCACTATACAATCATAAAAAAAAAAACATTTTCAGAAAATATGAAATAATCTTTTCATTTGGGTTCTTTCGCATGATCCAACATGCCTACAATGCCATTGAAAAACAAAAATTGAGGCAACACTTTTAACTTGGCTAAGTCACTTTTTAATCAGATGGATATTCCACGAACTACCATTCACAATGATCATAAGTTCTATCAAATGTATTTTTCGGGTTACTCCCATATTTTACAAACATACCATGGTCAGTATCTATAGAAAAATCTGTCAAAGAATCACAGACCTGTTTGAAGTTCTCTTGATCTCGGTTCACGAGGTGGGAATCCAGAACATAACTCCTCTCCTCTGAGATGTACCTCGTATGGGGTCTACTAGTTGAAAACATGCTGCAGGAAACCGTGTTGCAAGAGGATGATTCTGGAGTGTAAAAGTTATTGAAGATTGAGAATGGATCTCCGTTGCTTGGATCGGCGTAATCGACGGTACTGAAAGAGTCTCGAGTATTCTCTGTCGTAAAAGATGCCTCGTCTGAGCTTGTGAAAAGGGACCATTCACTTGATGATGTAGCATCAGAGAACTCCAGATTGGTTGGTTCGGCATACATCTCTACCACTCGATGAATGTTACTATTTGCATTCTGCCGGAAAATGCCATTAGAGTTGCGGTTCATACAGCCTGTGGCAATTTCAGGCCTGGAATCTGGGAAAAGATTGGGGCCAACAGAGTGGCTGCTGGATTTGCTTTGTGCTGGTTGTGAAGGCTTTTCCATTTTCGAAGTGATGTGCCTAGCAGGAACTTGCTTGGTCTTTTCAGTGATTGCTCTTTGAGGCCGAGGGTATGACCTTGAAATATTCACATACTTTCAGAGCTAGAAGAGAACATTAACACGGAAACCAAAAGTAACATTCATACAACAAAGAAACATCAAAAAGTATTGTACACATGAAAACTGATTTGAGTTTCAGCACTTAACGCTATGGCAAGATGTATGATAAAGATGACACCATAAACACAATATCACATAACCAATCTTAGTATTTCAACAAAATCCAACTGATTACATGAAATAAAAACCCAATAAAAGGAACACAAAGGGAAGGGAGAAAATTGAGACAGGAATACAGTATTTCTAAAGTTTGCTACAAAATAATAGATGTCTACCTCATGTAAAATAAGATGTATGCATCCTCGGACATCACTTGGTTCATTGAGACCGAATGTACCTGAAAAGGGGTACACCAAAACCGTGTTTCAATTCCATTGCAGAAATATTTTCAAGGAGCAGCTGTTTACCGAAGAGATATTCAACCAGTGAGCGTTCGACATGTAAAACTATTACGTTCATGCATATAACCAATAACCATCCAGTGAACCAAGGGGTGCTAACTTTACCTCGGTATCATCTATCCTGAACCAACCGCCTTGCAAATCTTTTATGTATGACACAGTGTCCAGAGAAAGACGCATTGAGTGTATCCAAATGCACCACAACACCATAAAGCATGTAAAGCGGAGGGATGTCACCCTTTCCAGTCATGAAAGGAACCATATCCAGCATGTCAGAAAAAGTGATACACTTGTTTATTTTCCCATATTTTCCCTCCTGAATAAGTAACAGAAACATCAAGAAATAATAGTGTAAAATAGTTAACAAACCAAAAATCAATATACTCAAACAACAGATACAAATAAAGGAATGAAATGATGAACCACTCGATATGGAAACCAATTATGGCTAAATTCTTTCATAAATAAACAACAGAGATGCCTTTAGACAGGACATAAACCAAAAATTCTTTCATAGTTGAGGCCAATTTGTCTGCTGTTTTGTTGAGTAGTGATTATATAAGTTGCTCTGAGATACACTGTTGAATTTATGACATGACATTAACGGAAGACGATATAATGTAGAGCAGAGTAATACCTGAAACCTCTTTAAGACAATTGTCAGGATGTTAGGAGCCTCATGTATGTGCAACTGCTTCCTAGCTCGAGCATAACTAGCACACCTTTTAACAGAAATATTTGCAGAGCCAATAAATTAAACAAGTTCAATCAAATCAGTTGATAATTCTAATAAAATGATAATGCGATAACACACTGAAACAATGCTTCATACCTTCCACATCTGTACATGTTTTCTCCATCCAAATCTTCAGGTGTTGTAAACTGAGTTAATGCATCTTCCAGTGACTCAACCCAACCATATATCTCCAAAGTAAGATCCATAATGTTTTCATATCTTTCTGACTCGTGAGAACATCTTAGACACTTCACCTGGTTACGTAGATATTCAATATAGGCTACAAATAAATGTACATATACATATATGAATCAAGGAAAGGTAAAATGGAGCACCAATAAAATATACCGTGATATAAAGTAAAACAAAGTAAAATAATTAAAAACCTTTGACCTAAGGCGCCCTCCAAAGGTATGTTGTATAAATGTCGTCTCTTGCAACCTGGGGTCAACCTTTTGTTCCCCACCTAATCTCTCCAAGCATATAGATTGCATGGAAGCAACCAAGAGTCTGAAACAGACAAGAATTTAACTTTCAGAGAGGCAAGGTGATGAAAATCCCATTCTTACATCAAGTAAAAGCATCAAATTCCAAATCAAAACTAACAAATCTAGACACATAAATAAGGGAAAAGGAAGGGAGCCAGGGGATATTGGCTCATGAATTCTGTAGACCTCAAGAACTCATGTGCATCTTCCTGACTTCCATCACCCATCTGGCCATTAATACTTCGAATGTGTGAAAGGATCCTCCTAGGTGACAAGGGGCCTCCAGCATCTCTTAACAACATAACATGTTGTTCAAGCTCACACATAAGACACCAATCTTTCCCATAACCTATAATGTAATACGAAGTGAGCTATGCATGTGATCGAAAGGTGTCAATATTAGTATGTAAAGAAAAAACAAGTAAAACACATAAAAGCAAGTACAAGTTTTTGAATGAGATCCATGTAACAAATAGATGCTGAGAGGCTTCATGCAGGCTAAACATTGCAGAACAGCATTGGCATAGCAACTGCAAAATGAAAACTACAACGAGTGTATAAAACATGAGCTCCTATGACCTTCTTTTATATGCATACAAACAAGTCATTCTCTGAAAATCCAAAAAGGCATCCCCAGATAACAGATAGAAATATTGAAGCATAAAGTTAAAATTCTCATATGATGTTTAACATACTGATCTTTGATTACCAATTGGTCTGATGTAGGAACATATACTACTACACAAATTTCCTAGAAGGAATACCATATTCCAAATATTGTGGAAGGTAGGACCATAAAAGTAACACAAGTGACACACCTGTTTCCACAATTTAGAAGCCCCCTTGGTGATAAGTCAAAGACTTCACACAGGAAGAACTTTACAAATTCTTCATAAGGAAACAACATCTGAGACAAATGATAGAACATAGAGTTTTTCATTAACAATTCAAGAGCCCGATGAAACAATTTAACTCAAAAACAGAAGAGCAGAATAGATAAAAATCGTGGATAAATGTATAGGAACTGACCCTTATCTTCTTATGTCTATCACCATAGAGTGCAGGAAAATCCTGCCTGGCAAGCTTTGATGACTTCCGTAAGCCCATCATCTCCATAGCTCCAATGCTAGCTGCTCCATTGCTTTCTGGACCCGGTATGCTACCTGTCATTCCAGAAACTTATGCATGAAAATTGTAGAAAAAACTACAAATAGCATGGCTAAAATATCACGAAGAAATATCAAAAACCTACTTAATTCATCAGGAATTTGTCCTTTTCTCTCCATTTCAGGATGCCATCGTTCCCCAGACACTTTCACTGTTGATTTAGGCGACTTCGAGATTTTGGGTCCTACAAAATGCAATGAACTTCTACCTTTCGTGCATTCTTTTGCTGCTGCCATGCCGGAACAGTCTAATTCTACTGATTTACCGCTGAAAGTATTTTCCCCATTGACTATATTCTCTGAACTCCAGTCAAAGGCATTTTCAGCTTCATGTGCACTTGTCCCACTTTTTACAGAATATGGTGGGCCAGAAATTTCACAGTTGCTTTTGGGTTCAGACATATTTCCACGTTGGCTTTGATGTTTATGACTCTCATGAATGGCATGTAGATAATTCTGATATGGGGGAAATACAATGTTTATTTCTCATAAAAATGAAATTCTCTGTTCTGTACAGCAGTGTTAATCCTATGTTAAATAGGCAGTGATACAATGGGTAAAAGATACCTACTGGAATTAAATTACTAGAGTCCTAGTTAAGATTAATCTTATCGGATAAGGCAGATCTAATCTCTATTTGAATAGATTACACACTTAAATAAAAACTCTATTATCCTATCGTATATAATCTACACTCCCCCTCAAGCTGGTGAATATATGTTGTATATTCCCAGCTTGGATATAAGTTTATCAAAGTTACTTCTTGGAAGAGCTTTAGTGAGTACATCAGCTAGTTGCATCTGGGTAGGAACGTAACTTAGTTTGACAGCACCACGGTTAACTTTCTCTGAGATGAAGTGCCTGTCAATTTCCACATGCTTTGTTCTGTCATGATGGACAGGATTTTTTGCAATTCTGATGGCAGATTGGCTGTCAATTTGTACTTTGAACCCCTCATTTGATTCAACTTTCAATTCCTTTAGTAGCCTCTGGATCCACATGCCTTCACAAATCCCAAGTGCAAGTGCTCGAAATTTAGCTTCAGCACTGCTTCTTGAGACAACATTTTGTTTCTTGCTTCTCCATGTTACAAGATTGCCCCACACATAAGAACAATACCCACTAGTTGATTTTCTTTCTGTCAATTCACCAGCCCAACTTGCATCAGTATAAATCTCCACTTCTCGGTTCATGCTCTTTTTAAAAATTAATCCATGACCAGGAGTCATCTTTAGTTACCTTAGAATTCTGTTGACAGCTTCAAAATGCTCTTCTCTAGGATCCATCATATGCTGATTAGCAATGCCAACTGAGAAGGCAATGTCTGGTCGAGTAAGAGATAGATAAATCAGCTTCCCAACTAGTCTCTGATATTGCCCTTTGTCTACTGGTTTTCCCATTTCATCCTTCCTTAGCTTAAGGTTGGAATCCATAGGTGTATCAACTGGCTTGCACCCAAGCATTTCAGTTTCAGCAAGCAAATCCAGGATGTATTTTCTTTGAGAGATTACCATTCCGAGTTTGGATCTTGCAATCTCCACCTCTAGAAAATACTTAAGTGATCCAAGGTCCTTGGTTTCAAAATCTGCAGCAAGTAGACTCTTTAGTTTGTTGATTTCTGATGTATCATCACCTGTGATGATGATGTCATCAACATAGACTATAAGAATGGTCTTCTTCTTTTCTGGAGAAATTTTTAAAAACATTGTATGATCAGACTGACACTGAGTATACCCATACTTGATCACAGCCGTATCAAACCTATTAAACCATGCTCTAGGCGACTGTTTTAAGCCATATAATGACTTTTCCAGTTTGCAGACCTTGCTCCCATTAGATTCATTTTCTAGTCCTGGAGGAATCTCCATGTAAACATCCTCCTCGAGGTTCCCATTTAAGAAGGCATTTTTTATGTCTAGTTGATGTAGCGGCCAATCTTTATTTACTGCCAATGATAGAAGAACACGAACGGTATTTAGTTTAGCCACTGGTGCAAAGGTTTCCTCGTAGTCAATGCCGTATGATTGAGTGAACCCTTTAGCTACCAGCCTTGCTTTGAGCCTTTCAACATTTCCATCAGCCTTATATTTCACTGTGAACAACCATTTACAGCCCACTGTCCTTTTTCCAGGAGGTAATTCTGTGAGAACCCATGTTCCGTTATTTTCTAGTGCCTTGATTTCTTCCTCAACAGCTTTCTCTGGACTTTCCATCGCTTCTTGTATGGTGCTGGGAATTTTTATTTTGTCAAGTGAAGCTGTGAAAGCTTTAAAACCAGACAGCAACTTCCCATATGCTATGTACCTCTCAATAGGATGGCTGGTGCATTTTCTATCTCCCTTCCTCTCTGTGCAATAGGTAACTCATAGTTATCAATAAAAGGAATGAGAAGTTCACTGGAAGGAGGGTCCATACCTGTGTTAATTTCTGTGGCAGTAGGAACTAGTTTAGGTTCTTGACATGTTTTGAGATGCGTAATGTCCTCTTGGTGTGTATTAGGACGCCCCTTCCTTATATAGACACGAAGCTCAGGATTTTCCAGTTGTGCTCTTGAAGGAGTTTGTGTTTTGGAGGGGGTTTTAGCTGTGGAAGGAGTTGTTATTTCTGGTGAAGGGCTAGCAGATTGTGGTACTGTTTTTGGTGAAGGGCTAGTTGTTTGTGGTGAAGAAGGAATTTCTCTGTCGGAGGTTTCAAGTTCCTTGTTTTGTGAAGGAAGGAAGATGGGTGTGATAGGTTGAAAACTGTCCCAAAGATGAAATTCATTTGAATTCTCCCTCTGAATATCAGATTTGGGGAAATAAGGTTTGTGTTCAAAGAATTGGACATCCATAGAAGTATACATTTTCTGAGTTTCAGGGGAGTAACATTTATATCCCTTCTTAGTAGAAGAGTAGCCAAGAAAGACACACTGAATGGATCGAGGATCAAGTTTGGTTCTAGACTGATTATGAATATGCACAAAAGCTTTACATCCAAACACTTTTAAAGGAAGATCAGAGGAAAAATACCTAAGATGGGGGAACTGTTGGAGAAGGATATCACGAGGCCTTTTAAAATTGATCACTCTACTAGGCATTCTATTAATGAGGTATGTCGCAGTAAGAAAAGTTTCTCCCAAAAATGTTTAGGAACATTGGTTGAAAACATAAGGGATCTTGTAACCTCTAATAGATGCTTATTTTTCCTTTCCGCCACCCCATTTTGTTGTGGTGTCTCAACACATGAACTTATATGAACTATACCCTTCTCTTGAAAAAAGAATCCTAATTGCTTGGTGAAGTACTCACTCCCATTATCAGATTTGAGAATTTGGATTTTGCTTTGAAACTGATTTTCAATCATTGCGTAAAAGGTTTTGAAGATGTTCCCTGTTTCAGATTTGTCTCTCATTAAGAAGGTCCAAGTTGTCCTAGAGTGATCATCTATAAAATAAATGAACCAGCGAGAACCATTGATATTTTTAACCCTTGAAGGGCCCCATATGTCACTGTAAATAAGAGCAAAGGGATTTGAAGGTTTATAAGAAGTGCTAGGATATATGGTTCTAGTGTGTTTAGAAAGTTGGCACGTTTCACAAAAGAAAGAACTTGGGTTTTTATTAATGAATAATTTGGGAAACAACTTAGCAAGATAATGAAAATTTGGATGTCCCAAGAGAAAGCGCCATAACATTATATCATTTGAAGAAAGCTGAGAAATAGAAGGGAATGCGGAAACAGATTTCGATACACAACTTGTGCGAGCTTGTCTTTGAGGAGAAGTTTTCCCTTTGAGTAGGTAGAGGCCACCACGCATCTCAGCTCTGCCAAGCACCTTCCCTGAATCCTGTGCCTGAAATTCACACATATGAGAGTTAAATTTAGTGCAGCAACTCAGGTCTCTAGACAACTTGCCAACAGATATAAGATTGCATGATAAGCGAGGGACATAAAGTACTGAAGATAAAATTAGATCTTGAGTTATTTGAATGTCCCCAATTCCTTCTACTTTGGAGAGAGAGCCATCGGCAATCCTGACATTGGAGATATTTTCTGGTGGGCTGAAGGTTGTGAACATTCTCACATCACCTGTCATATGATCTGACGCTCCAGAGTCTACTATCTAATTTGAGAAGACATTACCCTGTTGAGCCATGAAGCTACATGAATCACCTAGGTTTGACATCTGCCCAAATAATTTCTGAATTGCTCCAAGAGTGTGCGGAGAGGGATTTCGGTCAGATCCTAAATTGATTTCTAATGAAGAATTGTGAGTCATTTTGGAATAGGTTTCGAAGGAACCTAGCCAGATACCATGTAGATAATTCTGATATGGGAGAAATACAATGTTTATTTCTCATAAAAATTAAATTCTCTGTTCTGTACAGCAGTGTTAATCCTATGTTAAATAGGCAATGATACAATGGGTAAAAGATACCTACTGGAATTAAATTACTAGAGTCCTAGTTAAGATTAATCTTATCGGATAAGACAGATCTAATCTCTATTTGAATAGATTACACACTAAAATAAAAACTTTATTATCCTATCGTACATAATCTACATGGCAATACTTACATTTTGTCCACGAATATGCATGTTAGAGCCATTGGCATTTTGCTGTTTTAAGATTCCATCTTCGGATACAACAAAGCCACTAGTTCTCGACTGCAGCAATAGTTTGAAGCAATTATCAGAAACAATGTGATTAAATAAAAGTTAACACATTCTACATAAAAAATCTTAAGATAAGAACCTTCTGCCTTCTATGAGCCTCTTTCGAAGAAATATTATTAGGTGTCGAATTAGTCACTCTAGCTCTCAAGGTCTCCTCACAAGAATCAAATACAGCTACATCCTCTCTTCTTAGCATTTCTCCATTGGATTTACGAGAAATTCTTTTGTCTGCACGCTCTGGTGCACAGACTTCAGAGGTATCGATAGTAGAACAATCCCCATTATCAAATAATCCAGTGGTTATGGGACAATGATTTATATTATCTAAAGGTGCATTTTCCTTGGCAGCCTGCTTATTAATGTACTCTAAGAACTGTGAATTCATGTTGTCACTGAGTAGCGCAGATTCTTCAAATGAGGCAACACTAGGAAATGAGCTCGTGCTTGAGCTTTCACTATTCAACTGCAGGCATTCTTCCTTATGAAATTGCCTCCAATGAATAATCTGGCACCTCCCAGAACTGCATAAACTCAACAGTTTTAAAGTAATAAATATATGAAAGTTAGAATGATTGGGAGACCTGAAAAATAAAATAAAATTCAGGAAACTTTTCAACAACCAAAAACAATTTTCTAAAAAAACAACCGAAGACAATAATAAATATATCAGCCCATGGCTAGGGTTCACAAAAGATTTCCCACGAATGAATAGACTATACTTCAGGAAATAAATGAATCCAAAATTCATTTAAGAAAGGCAACCACGAGGGAGGCATATCTATGTTTGCAGAGTGATGATAAACAAGAGAATGCTGCATTCCATATTTTACTTCCCCGAACAAGTAAACCATTCAACGACAATGAAGTAGAGCAACAAAAGATGCATTGCAGCTGCTAAGGGAGGAATATACCAATATCTGACAGCCTTGCACCTCGAACAGCGAGTTGTTGCTGGACCAAAACACCTAGCACACGCATGTAATCCCTTCTTCGGAATAGAAACAACTGGAATAACACCGGAAGCAGCCATTGTTTCCGCTCTAAGAGCTTCTTCAGCGGCAAGATGAGCAAGTAGACTTATCTTCTCTCGTTTCTTTGAAACATCACTCCATTTCCCAAGCAAGAAATAAGCAACCAGAGGAAGCACCACCAAAACCAGAAACAACGAGGGTATATCAGCTTCTCTTGGCTCGAGCATGTTCCAACAAGCATTCTCATGACCAATTTGAGCGCAGATTTACCATCCAAAAGATATTCTTCAAAAGCAACATAAGCCCATTGAAATCAACTTCCACGCCAATAACAAATGACAACATGAATACAATGCTCTGCCACTTAACCCTGTCAATATTTCCTTGACACATTAGGTCACACATAAGATTGCTATATAAAGAACTGCACTATCATACATGCACACAAGTATAAAGAGAGTCGATTGGCATTCTACTTTGTATATTTGCATCAACAGGTTGCATCAAAATACAAAAGTGGATTACTTGCTTCCTGACATTACGTACGATACAAGAAATAGTGCAGCCAAACCTTCAGGGGCAGAGCCAAAAAATTATTTAAGGGGTGTCATTTTTCTTGAGTTATATTTAAGGGGTGTCAATTATTTATAAATGGGTGTCATTTATTTAAGGGGATTGGGGGCGGAGATTTGATCGTTAGAGGATAACCCAAGTTGGGGGAAAACTTCGCTCACTTTATACCTATACATACGAAAGCAAAGACAACAAAACTGAAAGTGTTAAATATATATATATGTGTGTGTGTGTGTGTGTGTGTGTGTGTGTGTCATTCAGACAAAAATGGCAGAAAATGTGACAAGATTTCTAGTTTTAGCTATCAACAAACATGAAGATAAGTCATGCTTCACCGGTTTGAGTCTACAACCATATGAAGATAAGTCATTCCCATCACCCTTCTGTCTAATTTTTATTTCTCTAATAATTTGTAAACTTATATATCCATTGTGTTTCATTGTAAGGCAATTTGTTAATACACTGAAGAATCTAAACACCTTAAATAAGGTTGAGTTCGGAAAAGGCTCAATTGTATCAGATTTTTACCGAGGGTTCATTGTGACGAGCAGTTTTGCTAGACAAATGACATGAGCTGATAAGATTTCCACACTTTGCTTCCATAGAAAGCTACAAAATAGAAGGAAATGGAGCAATATGGAAGAAGGGGCAACCTTCTTTCTACTAACTTGTAAGAACTAGGAATGACATCTGAAACCGTTTTCCGCTCACAAAAACAGCTAGATAAATCATCTCACTTCGACAATGCACCGAATATTAGAACTATAGTTTCAGGTACAACAAGCTAAGTCATTGAAAAAAAAATCAACTTGTACTCCCCCAAAGCACCAGCTTTTTAGCTAGAGTTACTTGAATCAAGCACACGAGATAAAATATTATTTAAAAGAACAAAACCAAGAGAATGTCACTCAAATCTTTCCCACTTGAAAATGTCTCCATTTTCAGGTCCTTATCTACACTTATACCCAAAACGGCAAAAACAACACAAAGCAAATCCAGCATTTTCTAGGACAAAGCTAGTAGAATAAGTACAGCTTAACTGATCATTCTTCTGCCCAAAAAAAAACAACTTTATTTTCAAAACAGCAAATTGATTGAAACCCAGCATTTCAGCAATCTCACATTCAAAAACCCAAAAAGCTAAAACAAGCAGTAAAGCAAGTACAAGTTAATGAAACCATGGGCAAAGTTGAGTAAAGCTTAAATCTTTCTTACCTCTCTTTCATGCAAGTAGAAGAACACATTTAAACCCAAAGCAATAAAACACCCAACAGACAGTTTTTCTTTTCTTCTTCAAAACTTGGGTTTTTGTTTTTCCTTTCCCTGAAAAAAAGATTCTTTGATTCCTCAGATGGGAAGTCTAGAGACAACAGTTTCTCTCTGTTACTTTCTTTGCATTCTCATTATTTTTTCATTTTTCCAGTTTTTAAGATTTTGGCCAAAATTTTCTTTTGTCTGCTCTATTCAGACCCAAAGCACTGTACTTTTAATCACTTTAAACACGTGGCACGTGACAATTTGCTATCAACTGGACACGAGGTAGGGTCCACTCCTTGTACTGTTTATGGGGAGTGGTGACGAAATTTCTGTGATTTTGTTATCCACCGTTGGATTTGTGGAATTGGGTATGTTGAACTGTACCTGTTTTGCTTTGCTTTGCTTTTTTTTTCTTACTTTTATTTCATTTTTTCTAGGGAAGTAGTAATTTTAAATTAATTTATTGTACAATATTATACTTTTAACTTGGCTTAACTATAAAATATATGCAAAAATTTTATCTTTTTAGTAATACGTGTCTAAATTATTTTTTGGTTAAAATAGATGTTTAATATTTTATTTTTGTTTGTTTTAAAATTAATCTGTCAAAAAAATTATCACCCAATTATAGCTTTAACACGTGAATTTTATTTTTTTATTTTTAAAAATAAACTAAAAATAAAATAAATTAAAAATATTCCAAAAATTTTAAAAAAAATACAAAACGGTCTCAAATTCCTAAAAACTCAAACCCCAAATTCTAATTGGCGTCATTATTGCCGCCGATAGCGTCATTGGACCTCACCACCGCCGTAGCCGAAGTCCCTCGCCCATTTCCCCCAACCACCTATCGTCGGTAATCGGCGAGAAGTGCCTCAACAGGACGACGAACGTGAAAGGCTCCAACCGTTCAACGTTCGATTGGCACGCCTCTCGCCGTTACCGGCGATGGGTGGTTGGGAGAAATAGGCGGGAGATTCCACCGACGGCGGTGGTGAGGTCCGGCGAGGCTATTGGCAGCCAAAATGACACCAATTTTGAAATTTGGGTGTTTGGATTTGGGACTATTTTGAAATTTTTGAGAAGTTTCGGATTTTTTTTAAATATTTTCTTTTTTCAATTTTTTTGAAAAATTAATAAAATAAAATAAAAGAATACATGTCAAATTCTGATTGGGCATTAAATTTTTTACGGCGATTTAACGGCGTTACCTTAAAACAATCACAGAATGAAAGTTTAGGCACCTATTTCAGACAAAAAGAAACGTTAGGCACATATTTCAAAAAAAAATAGTTTAGGCACCTATTACAAAAAAGTGACAAAGTTTGGGCACCTATTTTATAGTTAAGCCTTTTAACTTAGACATTTTTTTTATTAGTTAGGGGGAGTATTACCAAAGCCTCGTTAAAAAAACTCCTTAAACCTAGTCAAAAGAAAAAAGGTAATTACAAGGTAGTATATGTTCATAGATATTCTTAACTCTTTGACAATGCATATACACCTTGTAGAGGAAGCGATTTGAACCCGTGTCTCCTAAGATGAACATCATCTGCTTTTCTACTGAACACTTATTGGCTTCAAATTTTAATGTTTTTAAAAAGAATGTTAACAAATTGTATAATGTTTTAAAAATATAATAATTGATATTTAATCTTATTTTTTAATGTATTATAAATGATCTTATTTATTGAAATATTTTATTCTCATAGTACTTGTTTATTTTTTAACAAAGAATATAAAATCAGATTTTATTTAAAGTAAATAGGATTATAAAAACACAATACATTTCAAAACATGAATACTTATGATATGTTGAATTTTAAATAAAATATTTACTAACAACGTTAATAAAATAATTAATTCATAAAAGAACAATATTAACTAATGTCTAGTTACACTAATTAAGGGGTGTTTATATAAATTATTAAATCAGTTATTTTAAAATCAATATTGTTTAGATATAAATATCTATTAAAGATAAATTCAGCAAAATATGTCATTAAACTAGGTAGTGTCATAGTGAAGAGTTTTAAACATTTTGGTTTTACCTCGAGAGTGGACCCAAATTCCGAAATGTAAGATGTGATTCCCAATTGTCACTATTGGAAACGTGTAGGAATGGGATCAATTATGGAGGATAATTGTTGAGAAGGGCAAAACATATAAATAAATTTTGAAATGGGGTTTCTTTTGTTCTTAATTAGTAAGAAATAAAAATAAATAAATAATTGTATAATCATGTGCAATTGGAATTATTAATAGGCATAGAGTATATAGGCAATTGCATACTCCATTTTCATGTAGGGAATTTGTGAGTGGTAGGTATGATTTACCACTCAATTAGATAATAGATACACAACAGTAAGTACAGTGCATGGAATGAGAATGAAAATAATGAAAGATCAAAAAGTTTTCGGTTCGAATAATTTTATTTACATGATATACATGAGTTTATTAAAAATTAAGAAACAAACAAATGGTTAAAAATTATCAGTACTTTTTTTATTAAATAAAAAATATTACTTTTTAAAATAAATATTGAGATTTAAACTCATACAAAATGTAATAACATAAATATTTTATCATTCAATCGATTAATAAATTTCTTAAATCAAAAGTTATTAAGCTAATAGACAAAGGAAACGAGATCTATATATATATATATATATATATATATATATATATATATATTCTAAAATGAATGAACTTTCACGATTTAAGAAGAAGGGCTCACACTACGTACACCGTATCACATCAATCAAATAATGCTATATCTAATCGTCTGCAGCAGAATGTAAACATAATTAATTTATCATTAAGCAGTATCCAAAACTGTTACAAATATTATGGACTTTTTTCTTATGGCTACAATTCAAAGAAGTTTATTTCGAGGGTTTTTTTTTTTAAAAAAAGTATATCAATTAGCCAATTGACATTGTTTTATATCATAATTCTTAGTGTTCAAATCAATTTATTTAAATTAAAACGAGTTCAATTTATAAAAAAATTTATGGCTTTTAAAATAATAAATGATGGTCTAATGATAAAGCACATTATATTTTATATTCGGATTTTAAAATTAATATTATTGGAAGGGACAATTAAAGCATAAACAGTGAAGCGGACATAAAATGTAATAAAAACAATATATATAGGTAGTAAACAAATATCATTTCATCATACAATTTTGTGCACACAAATATGAAAATGTACAGAAATATTGCTTCAAATTATCAACATATTTTGGTGTTTGAACCAATATTTTCCAGGTGCTTGGAGAAAGCAATCTGGTATTTGGTTTATAGAAATGCACAAAAAACTTTCAATGGATCAATATGCAAGAAAATCACAGTAAAGAGTATATTTGCACAAAAAGAAAAACAACTTGCAAAAAGTTCTAGAAAACTTATGGAAAATGATCCTAATTTCCAGAAGAAAGATGCATAAACCCTAGCTAGGAAAATATGACAATGCATATTTAAATACACTTTATATGATCTTGAGACTCAATTTTATAAGCCATTCATTAATTTCTCAAACTATATATATATAAATATATAATAAACCAAACCTTAGAAAGAAACTAGATGTCTTGAACAATAGAGAATATATACTTATTTTGGAAAAAAAAAAAAAACTTAGTTATGGATTGGAGGCTTCCTTCTTGCTGGCGTATAGTCCATAGCTACTAATTCATCAACATCGGGCGGTGCTCCGCTTTCGATCGTCGTAACCACCTGACCGTCGAGACCTTCCTTAGTTTCTCTAGCATCCGGCAAAATCTGAGCTGCAAATATGAAAACAAAAGTTAATTGAAGACGAATATAATCTTCTGTATCCAAAATGGTTTGACTAGGATCGAAGGGTTTAAGGTTTTAGTTTACTTGTTGGAGTTGTAGAGATGAAGCAAAGGAAGATGAAAACAATAAGAACATGCTGCAAATATCAAATCTCTTTTGTTTGTCTCTCTTATATAAAACCAAAGCTTGCAGTGGTTGCTGTCTATATTCGCAGGCAAGTGGTGTAATCGACAACGACATCAAGTTTTTTGTGGTGATTTATACATGAGTAATGTTGTCTTTATAGAGTCAACATCATTGTCTCCTACCGTCTGTGCATGATAATGCCAGCATAAGTGCTCAAAAATACTAGCTATCCGTCTAACCATTGTTTCAAAATGATTAGACTCAATAGTCAAATAAATGCCCAAGTTATATTTTGTTCACTGTTAGGTCCGAGTATTTTTTGCCCAAATAATTGTGTAATATTTCATTTCGTTATTTAAATAACGTTTTTTCGACTACGACCGTTAAAATTTTTTTATCATTCAACTAGAACATGACACATGACATGTTTTTTATTTATTTATGAATTTCTTTAAATATTTCAAAGTTTTGATTTCTTTCAATCAAACCCTCAAATCACATCTCTCTCAACGTCTAACATCCTCCACACATCTGTAGTTCACCGTTCACCGCTCAAGAGTCGAGTACCTCACCGTTTGACATCTCCCACCCTCTAGTCGTCGGTCAGAACCCAATCAGCCTCTTTCTTCTTCATTGTTGGATGTTCTTCGACGGTTGATTCATCGGTTTTTTAGGACGGGATGGTGGAGTTTTCAGTCGTGAGGGATCCGATGAAGGCAATAGTGGTCGGTGGTGGTTGAATCGGTGGTCAAAGGGGAGGAATTTAGGTATTTAGGGTTAAGGTTTGTGTTTTTAGATAAATTAAGATTTTTTAATTTTTTAAAATAAAAATTAAAGAAAATAACATAAATAAGTTATGTGTCTTGTTTTGATTGGATAACGAATTTTTTTTAATGGCCGTGACAAAAAAAAATTATTTGAGTAATGGAATGAAACGTTAGGCACCTATTTGGGCCAAAAAATAGCTTAGGCACCTAACTGGGAAAATAATATAATTTAGACACTTATTTAACTGTTAAGTTATATGACTAATACGATATGTTAAATATATGTATCGTATTTGTATTTGTATTCAGTAATTATATTCGACATGTGTAAGGTGTATGATCCTTGCGTATATAAAAGTTTTTTTTAATAATAATACCTACATCTTTTATTAAAAGTAAAAGTTCCCAAAAAAAACCAATAAAAAAAACAGATAAAAGTGTCTAACACAAAAGCACTTAAAATAAGAACGTCGGTCGGTTCCTCTTTCACAAAACTTCGAGATTGAACGACCAACGCCATGGGCGAAAGAATCATTGCCTTTCTTCTCAGTGTTTTATAGCATTATTCACTTGATTAGATTGTGATTTTCTCTAATTTCATTTAATCATGGAAAATATAAGCACCCCTACATTAATCTATGAAGGGAGAAATTTGGACAGTGGTAGGGCGACAATCATTTTCAGATAAGATAATCCCACGAAAAACCACGTGGAGGGCTCTCAAATTTCTCAATTTTTTCTATATAATGGGTCCTTATTTGTCCTCATATAATCAACACACACTAAACATGATTTATACTGCTAATTAAGGCTTCAAGAAAAAAGCACGTTTTGATCTCAGAAATTTTAATATGATTTAATGATTGTGATCTTAACTGGGCTGCTTCATCCGTCTCGGAGCTAAAACTCGAAATGTTCTGAATTTCGAACGTAACAGATGTTATCTCAATTAATTGGGATGAATATCGACCAAGGGTACAGCCACCAACCAGGAGAACCAAAATCTCTGCAACATCTTTTTTCCCATGAAACAGCTCTGCATTTTACTCAGAGCTTGAGGGCCATTCCAATGTTGCATGAGACATACCGGTTTCAAATTTCAAAACCAACCAACAAGATAGACCTAACATCCGAATTTTTTTTTTCTTTCTTGAAGTATCTGTATCTAATAAATATTCAACTCTGTATTATAAAAATTAAACGCACCTATATTTAGTACATTCCTTTTACATATCAGACACTCGAATTCAGATAACGTAGTGGGGATTTGAGACTCAGACAAAACCCGACTTAATCAAATAACCGTAGTGTAAATCAACATAGTGAGAAGATAAGCCTCTCTGCATTGAAAAACTGTGAATAAAGAGCCAATGTTTCAAATCATAAAGGTTGGTATGTCAAAGGGGACAAAATAAATGTCATTGGGGCCTTCGTTGTGCCCAAAATCAAGACAATGTCAAGAAATAAACTAGATAGAGGGATTGTGACATTGTCCCAAAACCAAACCCCCTCCCCCTTGTTAGGGCCAAACATGTTCTCCATTCACCACATGTCCGTTCAACACCTCATCGGACCGTCGAGCTTGAAAGCCGGCCAACATGTATCAGACACAAGAAATAAATGACTTGAAAGGATCCTTTAGGAACAGATGATTGTTATTATGTATGTTTGTGGTGTGGCATTGAGCCATGGTGTGGTAGGATATATTATTGGGAGACCATCACGTGAACCACCCGGTGACTCGCACCTTGTAGGCGAGGGCTATCGAGCACTTTGGAATTTTTTGTATAGTTTTGTAGTGAGGTTTGGTGCCAAACATATGTACCCAATCACAACAAGATTATATGATATGGATTTCTTTTGTTTTGATGGATTTGGTTTTTAGGGTCAGCTTTGGATTCTTTGCATTCAAAACTTGTATGTGATTTGAGAGTATCAATGCAAATAAAAAACGGAGAAATATGAGATTTATTAATTGACTGAGTGATAAAAAATGTTAATATTATCTCATCTTATATGAGTTTAAATTTCGATATTTACTTTGAGAATTTAATATTGTAACACCCTTAACGTATACTTGTAAGCCGAATATACATTAAAGATGTCACAGTATTGTTTAGCTAAATTCCAGGCTTGTAAATTTTTTTATGCTAAAACAATTCTCGAAATTTGTTTTACAGTTTCATCTTTTTCTTCGATTTTCAATAAAATTTTGTCTTAATCAAACGCAGCTAGATTCAACCTTGAATTTGTTTGTAAAACATATAAGTCAGTTAATAATATGAAAATATGATTCAGGGTGAAGACTATATGTGCTGCCTAGACCCTTTCTAGATTTTAAATTTTGTTACACAATAGACGATAAACAATATTTAAACTGTTTAAAACGTCATATTCGAGTTTACTAACATCATACATCTAAGTCATATTATTAAGGTTAAACATTTGTGTAGCTTATAGCTAACTTATAGGTTTAATAATACAAAACAACTGCTAATCAAAATACATAAACATGCCCACTAGTCTAGGATGTATAAGTACATATTGAAGTTTTGCAGGCAGTAATTTGATCCCAAAAGTACAGCTCTTTTTTCCGCTAATGATATTCCGAAACCTACGTGTGAAAAGAACATACGCTAAGTATAACTTAGTGAGGCAAAAACAATATCATATAATTAAATAACATAACAAGATAACACAGTTCCTGCAAAATGGCAAGCGAGTCTCAGAACAGTTTATATCAACTTATCATATCACTGAGGTACATGCAGAGTACAGATAATTATGTTTCTAAACATACCAGAACGTATCAAGTATCTGAGTTTATTCACCTGCAGATTAATATTTTTTTAAGACAATAGCCCAAGGTATACTATATGAGATCAAGGTACGCGAGTCATCTGAAATAGACATCGTAGTGTCGAACTGAATAGACAGATGAGTACGTACTCGAGGACGCTCTTTGCTCCTCATATAAGCACCTCTTTAGTGCACTTAGCACCATGGGCTTAGATCCCCAAGGTGTATGTGATACCGTAGTAATCACAATAACAGACAGACATCAGAACTGAAAATGCAGCTGCTAAGACTCTATGACATGCCAACTATACTCGAGTCTCATGATGTAATACTTGGGCAACAAAGATAAGATCAAAGGTTATCAGATAAATAGAACGGGCGGTTTATACCCTAAATAAATCAAATATAATGTATCAGGTAAACATACCATCATAAGGACAAAATATTATACATATCACTTGTCATGTCGTTTCCATAAATCATAATATAAAATTTCAGACAATATATTATCATTACTAACTTTTAAGGTCGACATATCGCAAGTCTTCCTAAATGCTTTTAAAACATATAAATGCACTCACCTGAGTAACACAAAACCAACCTCACTAAGCTTAATTATGTTCTTTTTCCTTGCCTCTCGTACCAGTACCTCCTTTAGAATTTTTGAAAACTGCAGAGTTTTAATCGAACACATGCACATTACTTGTTAGATTCACATCTAACATCACTTAAATATATTACAAAATATTCTTAATCGAATATAAAATATTTCTAAATTTTCCTTTATTATTTAGTGATTGCCGAAAAGGTCCTTAGTGACCATTTTGGACAATAAACCAATTATTCAAGTTTGAATAATAATTTCCCCATGTTTCCATTACTATTCATCTACTTTGAACCTTTACTCTTCAATCACTAACCTTCGCTAAGTGACATTTTTAGTCACCAATATTACAAATACTTGCAAACATGTACCAAATACTTAATCCAACATTCCTATAAATTTTACAAACTACTCCAAGATTTCTTCATTTGACCGAATTGGTCACTAACGTTCCAAAGGTTTGATTTTCATTCAAAAATCATCCTAACATATTTAAATTAATTTTTCTCATCATATATTCTTCATTTCCATCATCAAACCAAAATTCAAGAATAAACCCTACTACTTTTTACCTTTTTTCGAAATGGCCCTTTATTATTCAAGGACTTATTTTTGATCCAACTGACAAATTTAAGCTTGTATAATCTTAATCTCTTCAACTCCATCACTAGAATAAAATTCAAAACAAATCTCCTTCATTCTTCCTCCAAGCCAAAATGATCACTTTGGTATCTAATAAAGGACTTTGCATTCCTACTTCATATTCATACTCCATGTTTCATAAACCATCCAAATTCATCCTTAATTCAAACCCCTAAATAAAATCCTAAATTCTAGGGTTAGGGTTTCCAACTTTGAACATGGTATTAAACTCAATCCAAGCTTGTTTTCATCTCTACGACACTTGATTTACTTAAATCAAGCTTTAATCCTAACATGGTTCATGAAATTCTAAATTCTCTCTCTTCAAGAACGTGAATAACTCTTCAAATTACCATGCAAAATTACTATAAAAAAAAGAGAGCATTAAGCATAGATAATTTTTTTCCAAAGCAACATATTCTAACTTTGAAGCCTTCAAAATTGCCAAGATTTTTTTTTCTTTCCCCCAAGCTTCTTGATCTCACGAAATGGAGAGAAAAAGATGAGCAATTTTGTTCATCTTTGACTTTTAATATTGAATTTTATCAAATTTTGCCACTTGTAATTAATTAAATGAATTTTAATTTTATTTAATTAATTAATCTTAAATCTAAGGGCTCAAATTGATCCTATCATAAATCAATGGATAAGATTAAATCTTAAGATAGGAAATTACTAAAATGCCTATGCCACTTCCTAAATATTTCAAAATTGCCATTGGTGGCAAATTGACTAACTTGTCCTCAACTATTCACAATTTCTTCTAGTTTGCCATTTTGTAAAAATTCAACTAAATCTAGTTGAATTCTAAATAGACATATTAAAATATTCATAAAATAATATTTTATGAATTTTCCATAACTTCTGGAACTGTCTTGAAAATTCTAGTTCGATCCGATGTACCGATAATTACCGAGAATTTTATCGGTTACTAAATAAATTCCTTAATCAAAATAAATCATAGAATTCATCCTAGATCGAACTAAAAATATTTTCAAAAATTGGGAATGATTTTTATATCCTTCTTCTATCATATAGTAAAATTTCATAAATTTACAGTATGATCTGGATACCTGAATTCCACTTAAACTTTGACTGCGATTTCCCAATAATCAAAATATCATATCAAACCAGTTATTCCACATTCAATCCACACCCTAAGGTTCTCTATCTATTTATGAAATAAAACCCCTAAATTTTGAGAAATTACAACTTTGGTCCTTCAACTTTTCATATTTTGACTTGTACCACCCAAGTTTTGAAAACTTGTCATTTTGGTCACTAAACTTTAACCTTGAATTCCTATTCAAAATTTCCTTGGATTTTCACCAAACTTTACAAGTACCCTAATTAGCTTGCCCTCTATCATCTGATGCTTTTAAATCTCATAAATTCTTTTTTCATAACTCATAATCGAAGAAATCCTAAATTTTATATTTTTATCATTTTAATCACTAAAATAACTTTTAAGCTATTATATTAATAGTAAATGACCTTTAATTAACATAACAAATGTTAGGTATTACAAACATATCTCTTTTCAATAAAAAATAGACAACCATATTATTTTTCATTCAAAATTCAATTAATCCTTGTAGCGGTACGAGTAGAGTAGGGTACACAGTAGGTATAGGCTTGCAAGAAATAAGAATGAATGGGTCTGGGTCGGGGCTAGGCTACCACTGTCTCATGACATTTGACAATCAGTCTTTTTAGCATTCTATCAATCCATGTCATTTCGATAAAAAATAATCAATCCATGTCACATGAATTTTTTATAAAATCTTCTTCAAGTTAAGGCACGTTTGTGGCAATTATCTGAGAGAATGTCAATCCATCGTGGTTAAACAAATTTGGATCACATAGATTGGTGGAAATGATTTTAAGATATAATTCGAAGCCTATTTGTTCATATTGTATATAAAATCTAAAATCAATTCATTTTTTATTTAAATACACTTTTAATATTATATATAAGACGAGTTTTTAACCTAATTTAACTTCATTCGAATTGCATAAATCATGTTGTGACTTGTGAGAGTGTAAATTCGGAATTATTCTCTTTAGCATCTCATAGGTACGGTAAAAGTTTGCAATCTTGAAATGACAAAGTCGTGTGAACATGTTCATGTTAAAAGTTTTATTCTTGTATTCATTAAGAATAAATTTCTCATTCCCTTTCCCTTAAATAAAAATTATTAAAAAAAATCGCGCCAGATTTTACATCCTTAAATATAACTTCAGTATTTGAAAACATATCACAGAACATGCATTAACTTGTTGTTTTGCTATAAAAGGATACTTGTTTAACTGGAAGAAGTCGATGTGGATGTTTGATATTACGTGATCATTTTTATATGAATTTAAATATTGTGGATCCAAAAGACTCTTTGAGTAGTTATTGTAAAAAAGAAAACGGTGTTATATTCAAGAGATCGAGATTCGAACAATTTGTCTACACATTAAAATATTAAAAAACAAATATTATGGATAAAAAAATATTTTGTGAATTCAGATGTTAGATTTATTAGTTAGAGCGAATTTAAATGTGTTTATATATAAATATGTAGATAATGATGTCTGAATTCACTAAATCTCAATTTGTATATAATTTTATCTATACCATTATTCTATTATGAAGTAGTTTGAGTTTAGTATTATTCAATTTAGTGATATCAACTCAATTTAGAAATATATAAAAATTTGTCAACAATCTCTAGAGTAGCTGGTTAAAACTCTTAATTGACATCATCTCCTATTTTTTAAATTATGGGTTCAAGATCCGGTAAGAACAAAATTTTTCTTCCCCTCCTAGGTAGAAATTGTTCAAAAAAACATAAAAAAATAGAATTATATAATAAATATAAGGAAAAAACTTTGATACATAAGCTGTGTAAACTTTAATTTATACATGTTTTTTAGTTTTAGATATTAGGATTTTAGTTTAGGGTTTAAAGTTTAGGGATTTAGGTTGTTGGGTTTAGAATGTAAGGTTAGTGTTTAGAATTTAAGGTGTAGAGTGTAGGTTAAGTTTTTTAGGGTTAGTGTTAGAAATTTAAGATTTAAATTTTACAATATAAATATACGTGCTTATATAAAATTAATTTTACAACAGCATATATATCAAAATTTTATCCTAAATATAATATGTTTATGTTGTACATTCGTCTTCGAGTCCTCTACAATTGCTCCCCTGTCGTCGCTCCTCCGCTACAATAGCTCCGCACATGAGGTCCTAAAGTTTTTAGAGCTTTTATAACACGATTTTGTCAGAGAACTACATTACTATCGACATAATCACTGTCAAGTTCATTTGATCCAGGAGTCAAAATTCTATTACCTAACAGTTTAACCTGCACTGTCAAATTATTATACCCACTGACCCTAGGCCCGACACTACTTATCATAAAAACATTTATATATCCGTAGCTCTTTCAAAAAATTTCTTTGGCCCTGTACACATAACTTTCACTTAGCACGGATCTTCATAAAACTAAACTAAAATGAACAATCTAAACTATCATTATCCCATTCTTACCACCAACAATTTATAAATTTATATAAAAATTAAATTTACAAAATAAAATGATCTCTTATTAGCCCCTCCTCCCACAATCATTCTTCTAAACAAGCTTCGAAAAAACCCACAAGTATAGTTACTTCAATTTCAGATGTTATTTTCTTTGTTTCACTCTAATTATCCTTTTTTATAAATGAGAAAAACTTCAATACATAGGCCGTGTAAATTGAAGTTTATACAAGTTTTATAGTTTTAGGGTTTAGGGGTTTAGTTTAGGGTTTAGAGTTCATGGATTTGGATTGTAGGATTTAAAATTTAATGTTAGTGTTTAGAATTTAGGGTTTAGTTTCTTAGGGTTTAGGTTTAATTTTGATTTATAGTATAAATAAACAGGCTAAATTTTACACAACCTGTGTATCAAATTTTAACCCTAATATATCTTTTAATTTCTTGGATAGTTACTTCTAAACCAAATCCCTTTTTATAAGTATAGTTACTTCTAAACCAAATCCTAATATATCTTGAATCACAGTGCTAGTATTTTTTTAGGCCTAATAACAAGTTTAACCCTCAAACCTCTTAAAATAAATCATGTTAGTCTTCAATTTTTTTTGTCTCTTTTGGCCCTCAAGCTTTTAATTTTTTTGTCAAATTGAACTTGTTGACAAAAAAATATCATATTTGTTAAGTTAGCGTCAATTGTTTTGTTCTTTTGTCAATGTTGGAATCAATTATTATTTTTAAAATACTAAATATGTAAAAGTATATAAGAAATATATTAAAATTTTGTCAAATTTATAAAAGAAACCAAGTAAAAGATAAAATAGTTGACATTTGTTTAACAAATTTGTTATTATATCCATTAGTTGGTTTAATTTGTCAAAAGATAGTAAAGATTTGAGGGCCATTAAGAGGTTAAAAAAGTTTAAGAACTAAAATATTTTTTAAGTTTGAAGTTCAATATGTCATTACACCTTTTATCAATAATTTTATTTCACACATTAATTCCTTTCGTTAGTTTTTATGGGTACCATTTTATTTTTGAAGTAGTCATAATCTGAATTACTACTTTCTATGCCATAATCTGTATAAACAGGTAAAATTTGACCAGATAATTTGTTTTCGGTTTAATCGATCGAACCATTAATTTAATAACAATTTAATAAAATAAAAAATTGATCCAGTCAATATAAGTTGTTGATTTTTTAATCTCGATTTTTATTTTTTATAGCGCACGAGGATGTGCATAATTTTTAATTTGACCATGCCAATTCAACCAGCCAAATCACTTATTTATAAAACTAATCAACTTATCCGATTCGATCCGATCCGATCTATTCATAATAACAACCATAATTATAGCAATGTGTCATTTTTCCCTTTTATTTATGGATTATTGTAATATGTGATTTGCAGAATGTGGACTTTGGAACTTATAAATGTGCATAATATTCTGTGACCTGCCAAATTTGGGCTTTAATATATAGCCTTTAGCCCTTTACCTGATTTCCATTTTTCTTTTCTTTCCCCTCTTTTTCCAAATTCCAAACATTTTACCAATTGGGTCCTTTTCATGTCCCCTTGTTTAAAGCAACTTGTATATCTTTGGGGTTTTTGGACATTTTTGAGGTTTATCATTTGCAATCAGGTAATGATAGTATATTACATGCTTGCCGGTCTTCATATGGGCGAGTAAAACGCGACTCGACTCCAAATAATTTTAAGTAAAGTTTGAGTTAAAAATAAGATTCGAATAACTCAAAATTTTTAGTAATTAGTAGATCAATTTTCAAGTTCGAGTTTAGTCCTTCAATTTGGCGTCAATTATTTTGTTCTTTTCTACCTTGTCATAAAAACATAAAAAATATTTAAAATTATAAAAAAATGCTAATATCATCAATAAGAACAAATTAGATATTTTTCAATTTTTTACAACGATAATAATAATAATAATAATAATAATAATAATAATAATAATAATAATAATAAATAGTTGACATCAGCTTAAAACGATATTATTGTTGTTTTCACATGTGGATGAAATTGACAAAAATAAAAATTTAACCACTTTAAGGTCAAATCAATCAACAAACTGATTAATGAAAAAACTGTTAAAAATGATAGTTGCTTTGTTTATCAATTTTAAAGTGGTCACATGATAGTATTTATTCTATTTTAATTCTTAATAAAATTCACGCACATTTTATAAATAAAATTGTCCGTACTCATATCTAACGAAAAGATCAACATTTAGTTTTCCAGTAGATCGAGTTCACAAATGGGCTACATTTTTAGTTTATCAGTTTTTTAAAATATAATTATTATTCGTTTTTATGGGATGACAAAACAAATAGAAGAAAGGTTCCTTGCTTCTTAGGCTTCATTTAAGATTTGTTGGCTAAGGCTGTGCATATAGTCTAATTAATTGCATAAAGCTTTATCTCCCAAAGAAAGAGGAATAAATATATGAAGGATGCATACATTTATCGAATCAAATATTGTTTAAGTGCACAACTAATTTTTTTTAGATAATTTCCATTCAAAAAATCCCATCACCAAAAATCCAATAATTTCCATTGTCTTTCTCTTTGTTTCTTAATTTCATCAACAAAAGAGAAGCAAATTAGCATCAACTGACAAAAACAATGGTGGTGTTGTAAAAACCAGCAATTGAACACTTCTCTTACATCAGAAACAACAAGCCAACCGCTGCATTGTTCACTCAAATCCCTCTGGTTGACCTCTCAAATCCCGATTCAAAGCACCGGATAATCAAAGCCTGTGAGGAGTTAGGATTCTTCAAGGTGATCAACCATGGGGTTCCACTAAAATTCTGTCATAACCAATTTTGTTCGGGCCTAAGCCCAAACCCAATTTTAATACCCATTACAATATTAGACTTAAAAATCCAGCAGCCCAAAAACCAAATATTCATTTTAATTAAAAATAAAAAACCTAATATCTTAAATTACACAGTTGCCCTTAACCCTAAAAAAATAAGACCTCCTAACCCTACACTGAGCTGCCGTCGCCGCCCTCACTGCCCACCCTCCGCGCGCGTGGCCGTCACGCGCGCCACCATTGGCCACCTTGCCGGCCACCGCCCAAAAGCCTGCAAATAATCAACTAACTTGTTAGTTTTATTATCTATACATGCATGTAATCGGGTTATAAATACCCAACAAAAATCAAATGTAAAGGAGGAGATTTTGATTCGAATGTTAAAAAAAGAGGGTTTCGAAATAAAAAAATACGTTCTATCTTTTTACTTCATTTGAACACAAAGAAGCAACCGAAATATAAAAAGGGAAAGCAAGAATCGAATCAGAAAAGGTACAAAAAAAATTAAATTCACCTTACTTTGTGTCTCAGATCTACGCGTATAGGATGGTATTTACGAAAATCTGACCTCAGAGTTGACATCGGGCGTAAAGGAGAGGCGGAAAGTCCTGGCCGCCGTCGACGGCGGTGACCACCACCGGCGACCGAAAGAGTGCGGCAGCGCGCGAGAAGCCGGCAGCTAGGCTCGGCCGTCAGGAGGGGATATATACTCTCTAGGTCCCCAAATTTCGAAAAGGTTCTCAATATAGTCACTAAATTCGTTTTCAATCTGATTTAAAAGGGAAAATAGCGCCCTGGTCCCTCCACCCCTTTTTTATTATTTTCGTGATCCTTCCTATTTCATATTTATTTCAGTTTCGTCTTTATTTTGCTTTTTAGTTTCTTTTTTCTTTTAATTTGGTCACTTTTATTTATTTATTATTATTACACTTACACGTCTTTGTTATTATTAATATTATTTTTTCTTTCTTTCCCTATTACGTATAGTATAGTGTGCTTTTATATATATTATTATCTTAACATCATTTATATATGTATATATATGGTATAATACTATATATCATATGTATATTATTATGGGTAAACTACACGTGAGACCACCGATCTTTGGGGTTGGTGTCGAAATGACCACCGATCTTTTAATACGGTTCTAATATAGCCACCAGCCGTTAAAACCTAACGGAGAGAATGACGTGGCAGTTAACAGAAACTTGTATAATTACATATTTAGTCCCCACAATTTTCACATTTAATCAATTTAGTCCTACTTTCAATTTAATAAAATAAATTAATTATTCAATTAGGTGGTGACAAAGGACTTTATCTATTTTTATTTAATTAAATTAATTTATTCTCCTCCTCCAATAAGGTGGTGACACGTGTTACCACCTTATTGGAGAGAAAAATCAAAGCATTGCGCACAAATGTAAGGGAATCGAACCCACATTCCCTTTGATGTAGGGGTAAGCCTCTACCATTGGGTTAGGCACATATTTATGTCATGAAACACAAAATTTAATATATGAGTTATATGATTGTTAATGCCACGAAAAAATAATTAAATGTGATTTTAGGGGATTCGAACATGACACACTTATGATGCATAAAAACATCTAACCAAAAATTTTATAAACTCTAACCCTAAACAATTTTATAAACCCTAAAACCTAAAAAATTATGAACCTTAAACCCTAAAAATTTTATAACCCTAAAAACTATAGTTAGTGCGTGATTTAAAAAAAATCTAAACCCTAAAAATATAGTTAGTGCACAATTTTAAAAAATTATAAACCCTAAACCCTAAAAATTTATAAACCATAAACCCTAAAAATTATTAATTAAGTTAAAAATTATAAACTGTGCATTAACTATAATTTTTAGGGTTTAGGATTTATGGTTCATAAATTTTTTAGGGTTTACGGTTTATAATTTTTTTAAATCATGTACTAACTATAATATTTAGGGTTTAAGAGTTAGGGTTTAAAGATTTTTTAAATCATACACTAACTATAATTTTTAGGGTATATGGTTTAGGTCTATAAAAAAGTTAAATCATGCACTAACTATAATTTTTAGGGTTTAGAGTTTACATATTTTTTAGGGTTTATAAAATTTTTAAATCGTGCACTAACTATAGTTTTTTGGGTTTATAAAATTTTTAGGGTTTATGGTTCATAATTTTTTTAGGTTTTAGGGTCTATAAAATTTTTAGGGTTTATAAAATTTTGGGTTAGGTGTTTTTATGCATCATAAGTGTGTCATGTTCGAATTCCCTAAAATCACATTTAATTCTTTTTTCACATCATTAACAATCATATAACTCATATATTAAATTTTGTGTTTCATGTCATAAATATGTGCGTAGCCCAGTGGTAGAGGCTTTCCCCCTACACCCGAGAGAATGTGGGTTCAATTTCCCCAACTACATTTGTGCAATGCTTTGATTTTTCTCTCCAATAAGGTGGCAACACGTGTCACCACCTGATTAGAGGAGGAAAATAAACTAATTTAATTAAATAAAAATAGATAAGGTCCTCCAATAAGGTGGTGACACGTGTCACCACCTAATTGAATAATTATTTTATTTTATTAAATTGAAACTAGTACTAAATTGATTAAATGTGAAAATCGCGGGGACTAAATGTGTAATTATACAAGTTTCTGTTAACTGCCACGTCAGCCTCTCTGTTAGGTTTTAACGGCTAGTGGCTATATTGGAACCACATCAATAGTTGAGTGGTCATTTTGACAAAGTTGAAAGATCGGTGGTCATTTCGACACCAACCCCAAAAATCGGTGGTCTCCCGTGTAGTTTACCCTATTATTATTATTACTATTATCATATATATATATATATTATTTTTTAGTACCTATTTTTTATTTTTATATATATATGTATATCATTATTATTATTATCATTATTATATGATATATATTACATTATATGTACATTATTATTTTTTATATTATCATTTTCATTATATATGTTCACTACATTTTATTATATTGTTTATTTTATTTCAGATATATTTTTTAAACTCTTGGCCAATTTAAGGGAATATTTTCCACTTTATTTCAGAATCTGGCTAGGAAGTGACATCCTAACTCGTTCAGGTGTCATCTCTCAGTTTCGTAAATAAGGAAATGTTCTCCTTAGACCGTTCTTTTGGGGATTAAAATTTAAATTAAAAATTGAATTTTTATTTTTTTACAATGACAACACTCAATCAACTCGGTACCAATTTTGGGCGTTGTGGGGGTGCTAATCCTTCCCCACGCGTAATCGACTCCCGAACCCAAAATTTTGAATCTTTGGTTACCTTTTAACGGTGTCCGACCTACCAAAGTGGTCGGTGGCAACTCCACCCATTTTTTCATATCCATCCATTTTTCACCCATTTTTATATTTCCCACCACATTTTCCACCTTTCACAAATTTCCATTATTTTCCATTTTTAAAACATTTACGGTATTCTGTTGGGAGCGTCATCCCGATCCAGGTGACGTCTCATTTGGCTCCGTAAAGAAAACATTTTTTAAAAAACTTCATATTTTTCGTAGAGGGCAAAACCCCCGTTACGACAGATGGTGACTCCGCTGGGGATATTTTTAAGAGAGTCAGGTCAATGTTGATTTTGTGTTGTCTTGTAAGAAATTTAAAAATTTGATTTGATTTAATTTTTAATCCCTCGACATTCATGCATGAGCTTTCTACCCGAGCTCCTCAACCCTTAAGTGGGAGATATTACTTTTTTCGTGGGGTTTTCACCTCCGTAGTGTTGTAATGTGCTCCTGGAGTACTGGTCCTTATATTTCGTGGGGTTTTCACCCCGTATGGTATAAGGGTCGTATTCCCCTGAATCGATGTCCTCGCGACAGTTGAGGTACCTTTTCCTTTAGATCCGAACAGCATATAGTGAGCCGTAAGAGCCAACCTTTTAAAGCCATGCGAAACTCTGCCCGTTTAGCGGTCACCCTTTTTAGGCTTTAGAGCCTTTATTTGTTTTATGTACAATTTTTTTTATCTTTTTTACAGTTTAATTTATTCATTCAGTTATTTTATTTTGAACTGACCTCATTTTCTTGTTTAGATCGCATCATATTAAATTCACAAATTTTGCATTAATTGCATGACGCTATCATTTTAATTTTTTGCATTTCACCGACATGAAGTATTGATTCACGATTGGTTCCTAATTTGAAAAATTCATTATCGGGAGAAAATCTAGTACCCTATATATCAAATGCAACGTTCAAAGTTGTGAATAAATCCCGTGAGTTCGAAAGTTAAGCCACAGAAACCATTTTTGAATCAGTACCTCTGCATCTAGGGCATACACCTTGCATTTACATGCATACATTCACAATTTTAAAACTGGTCCCCAGGATGTCATGTGCCAGCAATGCCTAATAAAGCGGAAGTTGATCGATCCAACACTTTATCGAACCTATGCAAAAGCCTAGTCCATGGGCATTTTTAAGAATGATCATCGCGTATACCATGCTTCTACAAGGCCCCACGTCCAGGGGCATTTCCAGACGAAGTTCAATGGAAATAATTTTGGGACATGCACCCGGGAAAATAGAGGAAGATGATCGAAACCAAGGGAGACTAGGGGCATCTCCACAAAGCAAGACCGAAAGCTCAACATGAGGTTAGGGGCATCCCTTTGAGGGGCAAAAAAATCATTTACACATTCATTAAGATCGTTTGGCATCAAGTGCATACATCATACATTCATACGAGTTATCATGCATTAGGCATAAATTTAGGGGCATATATCATGCATTCATTTTTGGCTGGAACCCATAAACAGGTCTAGGAAAGAGACCGATAAACCTCAATCACGGGGGCAACAACATGATGATCAACCTCTGGCTCTGAAGAAGGCCAAACATGCAGACAAGCTCAAACGTCCAGCTCAATGACAAAGTTTTGAACGTTTACTAATTATTGTTCTTCTTCATTTTATGATCTCGCGCTACCGTTGATAGTGCAACAAATTAAAGTTTTCTCTGGATCTTAACTCTTCGCAAGTGATGTAGCAAATCCTACTTTTTCCCAATCTCGCCTATCCGTCAGTGGTGTTGCAAGATCAAATTTTCCTCTAGATCTCATATCTCCGTCAGTGGTGTAGTGAATCCCATATTTTTCAAATCTTGTCTCTCCGTCAGTCGTGTAGCGTATCAAACCCTATCTAGATCTCGCTTCTTCATCGGTGTCGCAGCTAGACCAAACTTTTTCCTCGGATATTGTATCTTTCGTATAGTTGTAGCTCAAAAAAATAAAAAAAAATCAAAAAAATAAATAAAAAAAAAAATCAAAGCTTCATCCTCCGATCCTACCCATCCGTTGATGGAGTGGTTAGGTCCAAATTATCATCATCTGGTTTGGTTCCTCCATTGATGGTGTAGTCAGGTCCAAGTTGCTCTCATCCGATCTTGTTCTTCCGTTGATGGTGTAACAATGTTCAAATTGCAGATACCTAATCTCACCTCTTGCTTTAATGGAGAGGTTGAGTACAAGTTGTAGCAGTTCGATCCGCCCCTTGCGTTGATAGAGTGGTGAGTCTAAGATGTTTTCATCCGGTCTTATTCCTCCGTTGATGGTGTAACAGGAATCCAAGTCACTGTTATCTGATTCTGTCCTTCCGTTAATGGAATGACTAGACAAGTATCCCAAATTTCGATCCCGCTTCTTCATCGGTGTTGTGGTTGGATCAAAACTTTCACCTTTAGACCGTGCCTCTTCGTCGGTGTTGTAGCTCGGTCAAATTCAGGTCTTGCCTTTTCGTCAGTGTTACAGCTAGACCAAATTTACTGATTTCAGATCCTGTCTTTTCGTCGGTGCTGTAGCTGGATCAACCTTACTGAATGCAGACCCTGCCTCTTCGTCAGTGTTGTAGCTGGGTCAACCTTTACTGACTTCCGGTCTTGCCTCTTCGTCGGTGTTGTAGCTGGACCAAATTTACTGATTTCAGAACCCCCCTCTTCGTCGGTGCTGTAGCTGGATCAATCTTACTGACTTCAGACCATACTTCTTCGTCGGTGTTGTAGCTGGGTCAACCTTTACTGACTTTCGGTCTTGCCTCTTCGTCGGTGTTGTAGCTGGACCAAATTTACTGATTTCAGATCCTGCCTCTTTGTCGGTGTTGTAGCTGGATTAACCTTACTAACTTCAGACACTGCCTCTTCGTCGGTGTTATAGTTGGGTCAATCTTTACTGACTTTCAGTCTTGCATCTTCGTCGGTATTGTAGCTGGACCAAATTTACTGACTTTTGATCCTGCCTCTTTGTCGGTGCTGTAGCTGGATCAACCCTACTGACTTCAAACCCTGCCTCTTCGTCGGGGTTGTAGCTGGGTCAACCTTTACTAACTTCTGATCTTGCCTATTCCTCGGTGTTGTAGCTGGACCAAATCTACTGACTTCTGATCCTACCTCTTCATCGGTGTTGTAGCTGGATCAACCCCATTGACTTCAGACCTTGCCTCTTCGTCAGGTGTTGTAGCTTGGTCGAACCATACTATTCTTCGGTCTTGCCTCTTCGTCAGGTGTTGTAGCTGGGCCAAATTTACTCTTTCAGATCTTGTCTCTTCGTCAGAGCTGTAGCTGGATTAGACATCAGAACTCTCATCTTTCGATCCTGTCTCTTCGTCAATGTTGCAGCTGAATCAAACTATTTTAACAAGTCCGACAGAAATGTCTGCACAACGTGCTTAAACACGGTAAAGTCTAAGACAATGGATAATTCAAATATCCATCAAAAATCCATTTTTACGAATGGTCGAGGGAAAATAAATCATTTAAAAAATTCAATATCACGATTGGTATAAACTGATTGTACCCAGGGGAATGGTACAACTAGCCCGGAGCAAACGACTATCGGTAAAGGTAACTCAAAACCATTTTTTCATATCCATCCATTTTAACGGTGTCCGACCTACCAAAGTGGCCGGTGGCGACTCCATCCATTTTTTCATATCCATCCATTTTCCACCCATTTTTCACATTTTCCACCTTCCACAGTTGCCATCATTTTTTTTTATTTTTTAAAAATATTTACGGTGTTTTGTTGGGAATGTCATCCTGGTCTCCGGGTGACGTCTCCTTTGACTCCGTAAAAACCCATTATTTTTTAATTCTTATTTTTGTAGAGGGTAAAACACCTGTTACGACAAATTCATTTCCCTGCTGGAATCTGAAGCCACTATGTTCTTTGGTTTACCACTTTGTGAGAAACAAAAAACAAGACAACCCTAGCCTTATGGTTATGGTAATAAAAGGATTAGCATACATGGTAATGTTGGTTGGGTTGAATATCTTCTCTTGACAACAAATCAAGACCTCAATCTCCATAGATTCCAAAGTTTCAGGTATGCCACTTTATCAGACACTCCAGGAAAATGGGGTTTCTTTTTTCATCAATGTTGGTGACTCCTTACAGGCAAAACCAAACATTTTGGGATCATTTCCATCTGATTTGGAACTTTGAGTCTTGTATAAAAAGTTTCATTCTTTGGTTGATTTTTGTTGATGTTTTGCAGGTGATGACCAATGGAAGGTTTAGGAGTGTAAAGCATAGGGTATTGACCAACAGTGTGAAAGCTAGGGTTTCAATGATTTACTTTGGTGGACCACCATTGACTGAGAAAATAGCACCTTTGCCATCTTTGATGAGAGGTGACCAACAGAGCATGTACAAAGAATTTACTTGGTTTGAGTACAAAATATCTGCTTACAGTTCTAGGTTGGCCGATAACAGGCTCATTCACTTTGAAAAAATTGCTGCTTCATAGTCTTTAGTTTACACTCTGAATAAGAAATAAGATTAGGGAAAGTTTGCAGTATAAAAAAATTCATGTAGCTGGAAAGAAAATTGTGTGATTTTTCTTCTTTGTTTCTACTCAATGTAACTATCCTTATTGTTAATATGGTACAAATTTCATTCCATCTTTTTTAACAAGTAAAACTCAATATTCCTTAAACAACATGAAAAAATAAAACAAATACTATACATTAAAACTCAAAAGGTGTGAAAACAAGAAAAACAAAATCTATCACTTTCTAGTAGAACTTAGTATTCGAAATAAAATTCAAAAATCATCTGCTTCAATCAGAATGCTCCATGATTTATGTAAATTTGTTCACTGCAAAATTTTGGCACATCAACAAATAACCACAAAAGGACAACAAAATCTGAAGAGATCATTTATATTTTCAAAAGAGAGAACTGTCACAAAGGACAATAACGTATCACAAGGACATACTAAAACTGTCATAAAAGCATACAAAAAAACTTACATGGAAGCAAACTATAAGCAAAATAAATATAAATTAAAAGAAAATACACACACTCATAAAAAGAAGAAATGCTTATTCATATACAACCAAATTAAAAATCAGTCGACGACATGACAATAGCCGTAAGAGACGATAATATAAAGAAAAAAACAATAATTATTTTTCAAAAATAACTAACCGAAAAGAAAATGGAAATAGTGGATATTTTTTGACAAACCTTAATTCTAATCTTAATCCTACCTAGAGGGAGGAGAGGGAGACTCTAGAGGAAGGAATGAGAGTGTCCCTAGTAGGTCTAGAGCCTATGACCTAAGGAAATATGAATGAACAAAGATGAACAGTTTGGTCAACCGCCAAATGTACTTGCTCGAAAATAGTGGACATTAAGTGAATTGTTTTCATTTAATATCATTCCCAACTTAGATACTATATAACGTCACATGCACTAAAATATTGTAACATGACATACTATGCTTTGAAGAATCCATATAATTTTTTTTTGATAAATTTTAATCTTAATCCTACTTAGAGGGAAAGGGGAAGAAAAACTCTAGAGGAAAAAAGGGATACTACTACCGGTCTAGAATCTATGACCTAAGAAAATGTGAGAAAACAAAAACCATTTCAAAAATTATAGATTAACTTGTTAGTCATTTCAATGTTTAGTCAACCGGTCAAATATTTTTGCTCTGAATCCATATAGTTCATTAATTGTCATAAGTCTTTTTTATAAGATTTTATTACAATAATAGATTAACTTGTTAGTTTTATATTAAAATCAAATGAAATACATATTAACAATTATTAAACATAATTTAAATAGAAAAATTATCCTGTTTAAACTGAAAATAAACAGTCTAATCGATTCCATGTCTTGATATTTAATTAGGTGGAGTGGGGTATGGGAACGCTGCCTTTCCAATGTTTTCATTGTTTGTAAATTGATGATGCACAAAACCGGGGCTCTTCCCATGCGGCCCAAACAAAAACCGTGTGCAGTGAGTGTGGGTCTAATTTGCTGTGATTAATTGATTATGACACTACCCAAGTTTTCTCTATAATTATACCTACCCTATTTCCATCATCCTATACATTTTTTCTCAACAACAGTCGCTTCGAAAATTAATTTAAGATAAATTATATCGTTCATTACTCAATTATTTTTTACTTTTATTTTGATCACTTAATTTTTAAAATTTTTAATTTACTAATTAAACTTTTAATATTAATTTTTTTCATCGTTCTACCGTTAACTGTGCGAATCATTTTCATGTTCATTCATGTATCATAGATTTTCACAGGCCAATCACAAGCTTAGGCATACTCGTATTTCAATCCATCAACTGTTGCTTTTCACAGGCCAAAGTTTGATATAATCTTTAGCCTTCACCAAATTTGTGGTTTTACAACTGTACTGAAATTTCAGTTGTCAGAATCAGAGGTAGAAGATGAAGAAAAAAAAAGGTGTGTTTGTATGTTTTGTCATTCGTAGATGAAATTACTATTGCAGAGCTCCTCGTCGACGACAGTTATGGTAATTTGAATCATAGTCGGCAGCCATGATAATTTGAGAATAAATTGTTTTGGAAAATTTTGGGGAAAAGTTACTTTGACTTTTCTTAATGGTATTTTTTCTGACATGATTATTTTAAATATTTAAAATTTTATTTTATTAGGCTACGTTACAATGGTGTTATAAATTTAACGGATGAGTGACTAAAAATGTCCGATGTATAAAATCCAGTTAGTAAGTTAAAAATTTAGTGACCAAAATAGGAGTGAAAAATAATTTAGCGATGAATGATGTAATTTACCCTTAATTTAATTGATCTTATTAATATTATAATATTTAAAAAACATGTAAAATTTCAAGTATATTTAAATGTATACTAACTTTTATTTAAAAAATTTAATCATTATATATAAATCATCCCATTGGAAAAGATCAATTACTTCACAGCATTGAATTTCTTTTTATATAAGTTGAAGTTGTTGAGAGATAGGGTCCATTTTTTATTAGTAGAACATTTTCTAAACAATTAATTAAATATTTTTTAATAGTCTTAAGATGATTAAAAGATAATATCTATTTATATATATTTTTAACTTTTTAATATTTAAGTCTCTTAGAATGAGCATTATTCATTTTTTTACTGTAACCACTTGTTGGGTTCTATCATAATTCAATGTTGAATCATGTGGTTCTACAATGATTATGATAGTTTAATGTTTTCAAAATATTGGAATTTTTTACTTTTTAATATTTTCATTGATCGATTATATCACAAAATATTGAGCGTCGTCCATAGCGGCTATGGCATTATTTTCGTCAAATTGATACAACATGTCGTCCGTTGCCGTGCGTTTGTTTTCACAATATTTTTTGGGAAGTTAATGGGATGACCGATGTGTTAGTTAAGAGAGGGGTTGATTGTTCCTCATGGTTCCGAGCCATTGAATAATTTGTGGGGTGTTTTCTCAGTGTTGGCATGATTTGGATTCGTGGCGTGCGAGAGTAAGTGTGCGGTTACTAAATGGCATGGAGCGGCATGTGTTTGGAGGTTGGGTGATGGTGAATCAACTGGGGGGATGTGTACTCTGTTTTGGTTGTGTTTTAATATTTTGTATGATTTCACTCTTTAATAAATTCATACTTGAGAAAAAAAAAACAGCATAATACACCTTTAAGTGTTACAATCATTATGTAAAATAAAAAAATTTCATTAAAAAATATGACACTCTAATTCGACACTACCCGTTATCTTTGTCATACCATTATACTGAAAATTTGTAAAAATAATGCCAACACAAACTTGAAGAATCCCATTATCCCAGGTTCATCTTCATCCCAAGTATATTTGTTTAAGATGAAATATGCCAATAATTCTAAATACGTGTATATTTGTTTAAGAACTGCCAACACGAACTTGAAGAATCCCCACATGATGCCAAAAACCACTCATCCCACATCGGGCACCTTCCATATTTCTTAGGGATTGCAATTTTCATAAAAATTAAACTTAAATATGTAAATATGTTTTAAAAATCTAAATACGTGTATTCATTTAAAATTCGAGAAATGATATTTGAATTCAAATCTAATTTAATTTATTAAATGTTCGATATTAGTATATGTTATATTACATGTTATTTTAAATTCTTTTATTTTTTACTGTTAATCTCAGTCATCTATTTACATTCATTAAAACTCAGTTTAAATTAAGATCCATTTACTTAGTATAAAATTATTTAATTTTATAAAATTTTAAATCATTAGATTAATTGATTTTAATGATAAGGATAATTCACTTTCTTATCATTTTTACTCTTAAATACATCCATCTATTTTTACTCCTAAAAACATGAATCATATCTCTACAAATATTAATAAAGAATAGTTAAATCTGAATATTGTCTGAATCTATAAAAAAAAATTGGAAAAATATCCAAATCTAAATTATGTATTACAATCCTCGTCATTCTTCCATGTAGGATTGAGTATGTCAAATCAAAAAAATTGAAAATTAATTCAAATTAAAGTGTTTAGATAATTTAGGGTTCACAAACTTAAAATTTATGGTTAATTGAATTGAATCAAATTTAAAATTTTATTTAATTTATAATTAATTTTAAGTATCTTATAATACAAAAATAATTATTATATATTTAAAATAATGAAATAACTTTAAAAAATATTATATATGAATTATTAACTATTTTTATATTTACTCGAAAATTACTTTTTAAAGAATATTTATATTTTAAAATTTTATTAAGTAATATTTAAAGGTCATCAAATAAAATTATTTTGTCAAAATAAAATATCAAAATTTAAAAATTAATATACAAAATCAATAATCAAAATTAATCAAACTAAAAACCGAAAAATTATTTTTTGGCTCAAATGAAAAATTAGCCCTTAAATTATTTATTGGTCAAAATAAGCCCCTAAACTATTTTTTGTCACTTTAAGTCTTTGAACTGTTTTTTTTTAAATAAGTACCTAAACTATGTTATTTTTCTTCTTTCAGTTCCTAAACAATCTACTGGTCTAAAAAATTTTATAATATGTTAACATCTTATTAGTCGAAATAAATTTTTTTGACTTAAATAACTATCGGGCATAAAGTAATAAAAAATATTAATTTAAGAGCTTATTTTGACTAAAAAATAATTTAAGGGTTAAAAATAAAAAAATATAATTTAGAAGTTGAATTTTTTTTACCAAACATACTTTCATATAAATTTGAAATTCAAAATTTAACCATGACCGCTATTTGCCATAAATTTATCATCCCATCAAGTAATGCATGCGCCAATGGCTAAGAATCCGAAAGCACAGTTTGGGTCTCCGCCAATGGGCTCACGACTTGGTTATTGTACTTAAAGTCTTCGCTTTTCAGTTCTAAAACCACTTTCTTTTTTGACAAAAATTGCGCTGTTTTCTTCTTCCATGGCTAAAAAAAGCTCCAAGAACCCCATTGATGACCCGCCCACTGCTTCATCTTCTTCCTCTGATTCCTCTTCAGAGGACACTTCAACCCAAACCCCACAAACCCAGAAAAACTCTGCTCTCAATGTCAAGCCAATTGCCACAAAACCCATGGAGGGGACTTCAAAGGCCAAAAAACCCAGATCCAAGCCCTCTGCTTCTCCCGTCAAGGCTGTTTCTTCAACGAAACGTCCAAGCATGTCCGACCAAGAACAGCCCAAGGAATCGAAACGTCCCAAGAAGAAAACCGGCGAGGAAGGGTCCGATTCCGCCGAGGTTGTTGAGGAGGAGGGGAAGAAGGCCGGAGAAGACGAAAAGAAGCAGCTTTTCCAGCGACTGTTTAGTGACGACGATGAAATTGCTGTCTTGAAAGGTTTGTTGGATTTCTTGGCCAAAAAAAGGGTTGACCCATTTGCTGATACGCATGCTTTTCATGATTTTGTTAAGGATTCAATTCACGCCGATGTTTCGAAAGCTCAGTTGATGTATAAGGTTAGGAGGCTGAGGAAGAAGTTTGAGAACAATGCTAGGAGGAGTAAAGACGGTGAGGATCGGACGTTTTCTAAGCCCCATGAACAGCAAGTGTTTGAATTGTCTAAAAAGATTTGGGGTAAAGAAGGAATCGTCAAAAAAATCGATTCTTCTGCTACAAAAGCAAAGGGAAATGGCAAGGCGTTGGATACATTGAAAGCAGAGCCGGTTGCTTCAGTTGATGAGAAAGTGGATAACGGGGAGCTAATGGAGGTTGATATCAAGTCGTCCAAGAGTTCGGCTAGCTTGTTCGATAAGAAAGAGGGTGTGGGTAGCTTGGAAGATGAAGTTTTGAAGCTTGGATTGGTTAAGGCTGATGAAGAAAAGAGAGCTGATTTGGAGGAGAAATGGAGGAAATTGCAGGTTGCTGAGTTGGAGCTGTTTTTGGAGAGGAATGAGTTGGTAAGGGAACAGGCCAAATTGATGTTGGAATTTTACAAGTCTCAGGATGAATAGGTTGTGGTCGTTGCTGGACAAGGTTCTAGGCACATTTTGTCTTTAGGTTTGCTATAACATTGCAGTATCTGTATTTTGCATGTTGCTTCTGTCTGAGCAGCATGTTGTCAAATGTAATCTTTAGTTTTATATCCAATGCTTGTATTTGCTTTATCTGAATCTGTAGTTTCAATTTCCCTTCATATGCTTGCGTCCAGATACATATTCGGATATATCGAATAATTGTTCAAATGTATGAAAAGGTCTGCAACATAAATGAAACATAGCCAAATTTAAAAGGAATGAAACATATGTCCCCATACCTAATTCATTAATAACACTACAACATATTAAAGATCACCATCCTTGGTAGTTTTACATAACTTTGCAGGAGCAATACTACCTACCGAGCATGAGATATGGCACAGCCAGACCTGCTGCAACAATCGAAACACATGATCAACAATAACCGAAACGGTGAGCAACCATTTCACAACAATTGTATGAGCTGCCATTAAAAATACGATATTCGGAAGTGCTTTGGAAGTTCCAAGTTTTATTTCTGGCTCTTCTTTTTCCACAAGTCGCCGAACATTTTAATCCCGGACCCTTTGCGCTTTCCACTTCCGAAACCATCATCCATATCGTCACCTAAGGCCGGTGATCCAACATAACCTGCAAAACCACCAGCAGCTGGAGTCTCGAACACACCACCAAAATGCTTGCCCATTGAGCTACACCGGTTTGAAATCCTCCCATTCATTTCCATTCCCCCAGAAAGAATAGCTGCTGCAGCATCCGCTGCTTTTCTCCATTGATCTGTCTGTACCCTTAGCTTCTTCATCTCTGCTTCCAATGTTTCTTTTTGCTCTTCAACTAATTGGAGCTTTTCCTTCAATTGAGCGGCATTTGTTTTACTTGCTTCCAGCTCCTCCCCTACTTGGCCCAACTTCAAAGTTATTTCTTCTTCATTGGCTTTAGCACTCGAAATGTTCGAGGTTGCTTCAATGAGCTGCTTTTTCAGGTTCTCGTTTTCTTCAGCAAACAGGCTAAGCTCCTTTTCTTTATCTTCTAGCTTGGACTTCAGCATATTTATCTCATCATTTTTCAAAGCCAAGTCATTCAAAGATGGTTTCTCCAGCTCGGATTCTGCCGGCAGGGCAGTTGATATTTCTATTGCTTTGGTTTTTACTTCTGCTTGTTCAACTTCTTCAACATCCACCTTGGACTCAATTGCTGCCTTTTCCACTTGGATTTCAAAAACATCAGTTTCTTGCGGATTATCATCAGGAATTTCATCTCTGATGTTGCAGTCTGATTTCTTAGAATCTCGAGTTCCTTTTGGAGAAATATTTTCATTAGGTTCAACAGATTCCGGAGCTTTCGGCTTCTTGAACTTATTTTCCAGCTCTTGTTGCGCTTCTTTCTTTGCAGCTTCAGCTGAAGCCAACTGGTTCTTCAGAATCTTCAGCTCTTCTTGTGCTTGTCCGAGTTGAGATTCTAAATCCGCAATGCGAGTGCCGAGCTTCTTCTGGTTCAGTGGATCTGATTGCGGAGCACCTCTTGGGGAACGACGATCACCAACCTTGGGACTACTCCGATCAGTAATTGGTCGATGGTGCGAAGGGTCTGAATCAGAACTTGATGACCTAACCTGATGTGTTCCTCGAGGTGATTGCCTTTGTGGCATTTCCGAGCTCCTAGTCCTCATAAAAAGAAAGGAAAACACAAATTACATACAAAAGCAGCAACATCACCTCAGGAAAACAGAAACATGCAACACAAGCGGATCAGGTCTTTTTGCTTGAATGCAAAACACTGTTTAGAAATGCATGAATGTCAAGATTCTTCTTCTTATTAGCGTCTTTATAGTAATAAATATTAGAAACCGAAAACATGCCGAATTTAACCGTCAGGAAGTTACAGAATCTTAAAATGACAAAAATCTTAATTTAGAAGTACTAAAACATGAACTATATTCATTAGTTCATGGCAGATTAGATTCTCACCTTGACCTTGGCATTTTTGGCACTTGAGTGTTGAAGAGTTTGTGATCGAAACGGAACTAGTTAGTTGAAATCTTGAGACCTGCAGAGCTTAAAGTGCACCAATGGAAAAAGTGAGAATGGGGGATGTAAATAGACGACAGTCACGACACACGTATAACAAGATACAGACCCTCAATTGTAGCATCTTGCATGCTTTGAGAAATGCAACATATAGTTATGTTGACATAAGCTCAAAAACCGGAGAACTAACAAGAACTTGCATTCAATGCGACAACAACACAATGCAGAACATATATCTTCAAAAATCACATTACACTGCTTAGGCCTTAGTGCTTACTACAGACAAATCCAACTTCACTCCAAGCAACTAAAGACTCGCATGTAGTTTTGAGACATTAGAAGCAAACTATTGAGGCGTATGTTATTCGGATTCAAGTATGTAGTACGAGTATATGTTAAAAACGGATATTTTTTAGCATATACTTTTTTCAGAGATAAAAGTAGAAAGTCTTACTGATAGTCAAAACAAACCAGATATAATCAAAGCACTATCAAACAGAAGGAGAAATTATATCATAGACTCGGCTCGCCACGTCATATATGGTCCGAACTAATAAAAAGCATCAATTTAATTAAATTTTTCGATATCATCTTTTTACCAAGTGAATCTACAATTGGTAAAAAGTGATTTTTAATTTAATTTATAGTAAATCTAAGGTAAAAAGATGACATGAAAAAATTTAATGAAATATATATTTTTTATTGGTTGAGACCATGAATGACATGACGAGCCAATCCTATGATATAATTTATCCAAACAGAAAAAATATCCTCTAAAAATGCAAGAGAGTTCCCAAAATAGTTTTTCACTTTCCCAATACAATGTCTTTGATTCCTTGTATGTTTCTTTGCTACTTTCCCTGGCATTTCTGGGGCAGCGCAGAACTCCTCCTATGCACATCAATACATGGACAATTTAACCATGACTACAATAAAAATATATAAAATTTTCAAGGGCATTTTTTGTAATTTGAGGAATGCAATGTATGATTAAAGGGAAGCCAGGCATCCGTTTGCCTTTGCCCTTTGCCTCCTGTCAGGATTCCTGAGTCAAAAAACCAATGACACGCGCCACCGTGAGCGTGGTGGTGAGGTGAAGCAAATACAAATAAAATACTTTGCTTATCATGCAGACAACCAGACAAAGTTCATAGTTTGTTTACTTCAAATTAGTAGAATTTGAAAACAGATCAAATTCCAAGAACCAACTCAAAACATATTATACAAAAGAAACCAGTTTGAGAAACTGCATTTCTAAATAAAAACAATCATAAAAAAAGAATAAACTTCAAAGCATTTTTACAGCAATAGTTAGCTAACAGAACAACTGTGTACCAGATCTTTAAATATACATACACACAAACACATTAAAGCAGCTTCAAGATGCTGTTGAACCCAGTTTTCAAAATCTATTTTCATGTAACCATGGCAAGGAGATCAATCAAAAGATCAAAACTTTATTGTCTTTTAGAAGGAAATTTGAGAAAAAGAGAGAGTGAAGAAGAAAGGGTATCTTACCTTGTAAAAGAAATGAGGGAATCTTAAGCCATGGGAGACCAGAGAAAGCTTTTAGTACTGAAACTGAAATGCAAAGCAATGGGAAAAGGGAAGATGAACCACAAATTTGTTTAAAGCAATGGAGCAGCAGAGAGGAAAGAGCATGGAGAGAAAGAAGGGTTCAAAAGTTTAAATAAAACATGCAAATGGAAAAGCGGCATGTACATTTACTCCATTAATATCACTCACAAAGAGGAAGAAAAAAATACTAGAATTAGTTTATTTATATAATTACTTTTTTAAAAAAATATATAGATGGATTTGAATTTGAATGCTAATTACTAAAGCTAAGTAATTTCTTGTATTATTGTCAGCTTGTGATTGTTTTTTATTGAAAAAAAAAATTGAAGGGAAAAGGACGAGAGTGTAATTTTGAGGAAAAAGATGAATAGTAGAATCTTGGAAATCCTAACCTGTATCTTGAACTCTTGTCTTTTGTCTGTTTTCAAATCTTCAAACCTTTGTTTATCTTTTATTTTCCCACTTTCTCTTATCACTGTCCATGCACGTGCACTTTTTTTTTTTGATGAATAAGGTGATGCTACTATAATTATCGTTAAAAAATTTTAAACTTAATTAAAAAAATATTCATAATAATATTTACAGAAATAAATTACGAGAACAACTCGTCAAAGTCAAAACACATACTCCCTCTGTCTAAAAATAATGTTCATTTTGTGTTTTAAAATTGTCTCACTTAAATTGTCATCTTGAAAAACCCAATAACTTTTACTAAACACATTTTTTTTTATACATTTTTTTAGTTTTCCAATAAAGCAAATTTTAACTTTTTTAAGGATGAAATTGTCATTTTAATTAATTTACAACACACCTCTTACACAAATTTTTTCTTCATAAAATTATGTAAAAAGTCAACAATGAACATTATTTTTTGGTCGGAAGGAGTACAAAACAACATGAAGCAACTAAAAACACTTCTATTTTATTGTATAACTATTTTCTCCAAATTTTATTAATTACTCTGTAAACAATTTCGATATTGAATCTTAATTATATTTTTTATTATACGAATTAAAAAAATAAAAAATAAAAATATTTAAATTTATTTAATTTTAAATCTTTATGTATATTTTATTAGCGACTTATAGATCTAGTTATTTGTTCAACGGATTTATTCATTTCTATGCAACATGTTGACAAAAAGTTACCCCCCAAAAAACTGTAACTCCTCACACTATTCGTCTTTACAATTGGTTTTTAAATAATCCAATTTTTTATATGCACGCATGAATGCAAATCAATTTTCTATTTGTTCTTTTCTGTTTGATCTCTTTCGGTTTTCCATTCCAGTATAAAATATTTAAAATCCAAAAAATGGTCTCGGTAAAAAAATGTTACTCTTATTAGATGGTTTAGATTCGAGCAGTTTTATTTGTACGTTGTAAGAGAGTTTTATGGTTTATAAATGAACAAATATGAATAGAAATTCTGTCCCTTTTCGGTATCCCTATATATGCTCTCATACTAAAAAATTAAGTTTAGGGTTAAGAGTTAAGGTTATGGTTTAGGATTAGAGTTTAGGAAATTTAGGGTATGCTGTATTTTTTAGGATTAGAGTTGAAGGTTTATGATTTAAAATTTAGGGTTAGGGCTTATAATTTGATTTTTTAGTGTTGGATAGAAAGAGATACCGAAAAGAGAGATCTTATTAAGAATGATAAAAAAAATAGTTAAGTGAAATGAAGTTTGGTTTTATGATAAAATTAAAATTATGGAGAGAAAAATTGAAATATTAGATTCAAGTTTTTAGAGGCAGGGGTTAGGGGCCTTGGCCTCATAAAATAGAAAAATTATAGTTAAGTCTCTTCAAAACTACAAAGTTATAAGTTGCTAATAAAATTGAATCTCATATATCCACTAATTGGCCTGGTGACTAATGATACTCATATTGTCCTATCTTATATAGGTTCGAATCTCGGTATGATAATATAATATCTCTATTTAATCAAAAATAAAATTGAATCCCAAAAATGATAAAACTTCAGTTTAATTTTTAAAAATATTAAATTATAAATTATTGTCTTTATCTTGTATGAGTTTGAATCTCATGACTTTTTATAAGTAGGAATGTGTATGCATTGATTGTAATAATAATTTTATTTGTACACTGTATTAGTTGTTTCCGATTTTAATTATACAAATGTATTATTGTAATTGTAAAAAATAAAAGGGTTAAGCATGATTTAAATTTCTTGGAATCGAAGGATATATTCTTTCGCTTTTTTATTTTTTGAAGGAAAAATATTTCATGTATTGGCAGTGGAAATGAAATTTTTTACAAGCGCCTTAATTTTAGAGTTTAGGAACCAGTTTAAGATTTTAGAGTTCAAGTGTAGGGGTTTAAAATTTAAGGGTTTATGGTTATAATTTAAAGTTTAGGGTTTAGTTTTTATGATAATATGGTTAGGATTTAGGTTTTAACATGCACACCCAAAAATTTAACTCTAAACTCTAGATTCTAACTATGCCCTTTAATTTCAAAACTCATAAATATTAGACCATAAATAAAATCTTTAAACCTTAAAATTAAGACGCTTGTAAAAATAAAATTTACCTAAATACTTGTGCATGAAATAATTATTGTTTTTAATTCTTCACATTTCTCACTCTAGTCTTTTGATTGAAAGTTTGAAACTAAACCAAAATTCTGATGAATCCATGGAGTTCATTAATTTGTCTTAAGTCTTCTTTAAAAGATTTTTTATTTTGAACTCCAAAGTTTAATTTATATTTTTATTTTTGAAAAGTGCCCAAAAAGGTAAAGAAAATTCATTATGGGTAAAGTAAGAATTTATTATGACGGTATGGTAGATCACTGAGGATGTAACATGCAAGTGCATAAAATGCAATAACTATGGTCACCTAATAAATAGCTAGCATAAAATTAAACCATATATATATTAATTATTTGGGAGCTTTAGTAATATTCATACTTTCTATGAAAAATGCAATAAAACACCAATGATAATGAATATAATTCACCCACCCTTTTTATATGTCTCTTTATATGTTTTATTAGTGATTTTATGTCACGTGTATTAGCAATAAAACATAAATAATTAATAAAATAATAAAATAAATTATTAATACACATAACATAAAATTATTGGTGAAATATATAAAGAGACACATAAAAAGAACATACAAATTTTGTTCAATACTAAAGACTTATGTTTGGTGAAAAATAAATATAACTGAATATATAAAAACCGGTCCATTTAAATTTATCTGAAAATAAGTATATGATCAATGTAACAATTATATAACACGCTATACTTTCTTAATTTTGTTCGAAATTTGACCAGATAATAGTTTTCCAAGAGACAATTACCTTTTTCCCCATCTATTTTTAAGAGAAATCCCAATCCTTGGAATTGGCTATCAACGATTTAACATAAATCAGACTTGTCTATTTGGCCGGTGTTCTGGAGGTAAAGGAAAGTCGGGGAATGTTGGAAATAAAAATTAGCTTAGATGCCAAGGAACTCAACAATGCCAGTAGTTTGAATTCTGACGATGTGAATAAAAAAAAATTAGATTAGAAGAGTCGTTGTGATATTAGCATATGCAGAATACGATTTAAATTAATGATAAATAAATTAGATATCGGTAGTTAAAAAAATTAGAATAATATTCTTTTTTATCACCAAACGTTTGAATTAAATGATACGAGATTATTTTAAATTAATTAATATCTTGAGTTCAATTTATTAGAAATGCAATGTTACTAAATACCGATAGGATTTAGAGTTTGATCTTTGTAATACAAACTCTTACTCTTATATTTATTTCGATATTATAGTTAATTTTACTTTTATGTCCGTGACTTTTCTGGCAAAAAAATATTCACGGGTGTTTATTATTACTTGGTATTTTCCTATAACAATTAGTCTCTATTTAAAATCGTAAATGGATATGTGAGAGACGCCTATAATTAAAAAATTTATAGCCTAAATTATTAACACAAAAAACTATTCTAATGTAACGTACTTTAGAAATATAATAAAATACGTGAACACAATTGTATTTTCTTTTGAGTCAAAGCAAATCTGTCAAAACAAATAAATAAAAACAGAAGTAGCTAGAAGAACTTTGAAGCATTCGGGAAAGAATCGACAATTATTGTCAAATTCAATGAAGAAATTAATGGCAAATTTTGGGTTTAATTTCTTTTTATTAAATTACTGTCACTCTCATATATTATAAATAAATTAATTAATTAATTCATTATATGAGTTGAAGGTAAACACCCATGATCAATAAACCAATCATTTGAAATTCGAATTTAACTATTCTTATTTGCTAGATACAATATGATAACTGTAATTATGAAAATTACAGAAGGAATGTAGGTGGATGTGGTCCTTCACATGTTTTTATGAAACAGGAGGAGGTGAAGTTATTAATAATAACAAAGCCAAGACCATGACAAGGCATGTGAAATGCAATGCAAGTTGATGAGCTTTCCTTGTATTAAGGTAAGACACTGCATGTGAAATTTATTTGTTTTCTCCTAATTTTCCAACTACTCTTTGTGGCTGAGGACCCCATTATAATCTCAATGTTAAATCAACATGTTGGTTCAAGCGGTAAGCAGTTTGAAATTGCTTAAGTAGATTTTGAGTTTGAGACCTTGTATATGCAGAAAATTCCTGTTAAAAAATTCACTCACAAAAACTAAGTGTATTCGCAGGTCGATCTGAATTAATCTTAGCAAGGCCTTGGAGCCGGGGGGACAACAAAAAAAATCCTAATGTTTAGCCCCCACAGTTGACCATCATGATGGAACAAGGCAGATCCAATGGTGATCATGTCACCCCAATCATAAATACTGGTATTCAATAATAAAATATTTTTATAAAAGGAAAAAACTTTAATACACATGCAGTATAAATTTTAGTTTACACGTGCTTTTTAGTTTTAAGAGTTAGGATTTTAGTTTAGGGTTTAAAGTTTAGGGGTTTAAGTTGTATGGTTTAGAATTTAAGGTTAGTGTTTAGAATTTAGTGTATAAGTTTTAAGGTTTAGGGTTTAGTTTTTTAGGGTTAGAATTAAGAATTTAGGATTTGAATTTTTATATTGTAAATATACTTGTGTAAAATTAGTTTTACAAAGTTTTACCCTTTATAAAATATAATATAATATTATGGCTTATTACAAGTTTCGTAATATGATTTTGTTTCTGGGATATGAAGTATGAACATGCTAAAATATTGAAATCCAAAACATTATGAATTGATTAATCATTCATTTGCTACAATGATTTGTTTACTCTTTCTGACATCTATATGTATGGAGTGAATTGTGTGAAGAGAAAATATCATCAATACATTGACCTTTAAACTAGCTTTTGGAGATGAGAATACTTGTGTGCACTTCGTCCCAGCCGGAGACACAGTTAGCTAAAGACGATCACTGTTAGCTTGACCATGGAACTAATGCCATGAAAATCCAATGCCTCTTGTCACAGCTCTACCTTCAGCCATTGATATAGTCATAGCCAGCATCATCTGCTCTTCGTAATTTTCGGGAACAACAGGTTCGGGGACATTATGAAAACCGCCCCTTGTTTCAGCTTCTTGTGGTATCGTAGAGATTGCACCAGCATATTCTGTCGCATGAGAGCTTGCATAGCTAATCCCTGCATCAGCCACTTCTGATTCATGATATATGCCCCATTCCCCTTCATCCCTTCTTGCTGGTGCCATCCCACCATTGGCTGACATGTCAACCGGATTTCGTGCAGGAAGATAGTACTCAGCAACTTGGTCCAAATTGCAACTGCTGCTGCTGCTGGGAAGCATATCAAATGCTGGCACATTTACATTATAAACAAGAGAAGATTCTCCGGTCATCTGCTGACCCTCAGCGAAGGCATCTACAGCACAAACAAGACCACCAGAAGCAGATGATGATGAACCAGCCACTGTGGTCGTGTCAGGAGAGGTATAGCAATCACTTGAAACGTATTGTACCAAAGAAGCAGCTTCTCTGCAGTTAGAATTTCCCAGCCTGCTATCATCCTATATCATCAGTTCAAAGAATCAAGTCAGATGGGATCAAATTTATGAAAATGAAACCAAATAAAAACACACTTTGTTTGAACTTTGAACTGACAAGTGTTGGTTTTCTTGCAGCAGCTAAATGCTTAAATTCAGCAGTTCGTTTCATAAATATATTTCATCAAGTTTAAAACATATACCTGAATTGACCGCCAAATTGCTTCTGTGACCATTATGTCCTCAAGATCCAAGTCAAAATCATCCCTGAAATTTTTGGATTTGACACAGGATAGTTATAGAAGATTCAATTCGTTCCTTCCTGGAACAAAAATTCAACAATGAATACTTATCTACGCCTGATAGTTCGGTACTCGTGCAATGTTAAACAACATAAATGTCTATACACTGTTTTTCCTCTTAAACACGAATCATGAATTCTATAATGCGCAAGGAAAGATATGTATAACTCTAACTACCTGTTTGCCTTCCTATTTGAGGGTTTTTTAATCATCAAGGCAGCTTGGGAATCTTGAGAAGAATCTACATCCTCCACATCCGAGGAAGGAGCTGCAAATAAGAAGAAAATGCGAGGGGGGGAAATCCAAATTAGAAGAATGTCAGACGGAAAATATAAGTGAAAAAAAGAATCACCATATATTGATACCTGCAACTGAACTATCTTGAACTTCTCCTGGTGCAACACCATTTGAAGAACTCAATGCTCGTCTTTTCTGCATCCTCTCTTCTTCATCCTGCAGTTCTCGTTGCCTCATTCTAAGTTGTGCTTCTATGACACGTTGTTCTTCCTGCCAAATTTAAATAAAAAAATAAATCCATTTTCTATCTAATTAAAACTGTAGGATTTACACCTTTCCGTGTTTGTTTGTGAGGGAGCAGGTGGACTTACAATTCGCTCTATCCCTTTTTCTTCCTTTGTTTTTGCACCTCGATACTCCACAGCGTAGTTTGGGGTTTTGCAGAAAGGACATCTCAAAGTGTCAAAGAATGCAAAGCACTGGAATACAACTACATGGACAACTAATTAAATTGAAATGTTTTATGGTCGATTTCATTAATGTGAAGGATACTGGGAAGGACGGGCCGAATTAGGATTCTTCATCTGCAGAAAACACTCTGGTTCAAATAAAATGTGTCATAATTCCAATCAGCGGTATAACTATCAGACAGAAACATCACTGATGGTTTACCTGTACAAATACTTTTCATGCAACATCTTGATCTGTTGAGACTTGGATAATACTAAAATCAAATGGGGAAAAAACACATCGAGGCAGTCGGAATGTATTATTTTCAAAAACTAACATTCAATAAAGAGCCAGGAAAAGAAACAAATACATACCAAAAAGCAAATCGGGCATTCTTCAAGATCAGAACAGCACTCTTCATCCCCGGGATAACATGGAGCGAGCTTCGACTCAAGTATCAGCTTTCTCAGCTTCTTAATGTCCACATCTATATCTAAATCCAACCCTTGCGGACGTGTATACCTCTCGTCCACCACTTGCCTCTTCCTTCCCAACTTATTTCCCATCAATAATATATCAAATTCGTGTTCTGGAAATTGTTCTATTCTTCTTCTCCTTCTACTTACTATTTGATCATTCTTCAAATTCTCCAGAACCAAAAACTAACCAAACAACTACACATTTTGTTTTTGATTATTTGGTTTACTCAAAATATCACACGCACTATGAATAAAAAATCAAATAGCACCTAATCCTTCAACATAATGGAACTCACCCCAAAAAATTCAAAATCTTAATCAAATTTGACAACAGTTCACTATGTAAAATTATGCACCAAGAGAGTCCTGCAAATTCAGCAAAATAATGCTAAAAAATTAAACATAGAAACGAATTAATAATTTCTAAAAGAATGCTTTCAGTATGTGAATACACTAATAAAATTCAGTAAGAAAACCCTAATCATTGGATACCTAAAAGAAATAAACTTACCAAGTCCAATTCTCACAACTGAAACAACCAAATCGTATTCCTTTCAGAAACATTAGCATTCCTATTGCAAAACCCTGAAAATAAAACATTAAGATTAAAACTTCAAAGTAAACCCATTTCGAAAAACGGCTAATTTCTATAAGAAACAATACACAAAGCTAACCAGAAAAAAATATAAACTTTAAAGAAGAAGAAACTTTACTAAATTAACTGTAAATAGAGAGATGAAAGAAACTGGCCTTCAAATGCTGTCAATGGAGTCTAAGGAATTGAAATTAGAGACTTTAAAAGAAAAGCAGAGATTTTGCAATGCTAATGAAAACATAAATCACAGCTTTCTCTTAGAAAAAGAGAGATATCCTCATTTTCTTTCTCTATATATTATTGGTGGTAACATTTTTTATAACTCCTATTTTTCTCTTCAGAGCAAATAAACTGACCAAAGACAATAATTTTTTTGGGTAAAATTTTGATAAACAAGTAAAATTAATTTTACATCTTTGTATTTATACTATAAAAATTTAGATCTTAAATTTTTAACTCAAACTCTAAAAATTAAACCCTAAACCTTAAACTCTATACACTAAATTCTAAACACTAAACTTAAATTCTAAACTATACAACCTAAATCCTTAAACCCTAAATCATAAACCCTAAACTAAAACCCTAACCCCTAAAACTAAAAGGCACATGTAAACTAAAGTTTACACAGGCCTATGTATTAAAGTTTTTCCCTATTCTTTTATAAAATAATTAGATTAAGAGAAAAAATTTAAGTACCTTAAAGTTTACATCTTTTAATTTTATGATTTAAATGTGTAGTTTAGAGTTTAAGAATTAAATTTTAAGGTTTAGAATTTAAGGTATATGATTTAAAGTTATGGTTTATTTTTTAAAAATTTAAGGTTAAAAATTTAAGATTTGAGTTTTATAGTGTAAATATGCAAGCTTGTGTAAAATTAGTTTTACACAGCCTGTATATCAAAATTTTACCCTTAGATTAATGCTTATGCTATAGAAAGTATATGCAAACAAATTATGAATAAAAAATATAAGTATGTAATATGTAATTTTATGAATAATAAGACACTTCATTTGTATAATAATCAATGTGAAATATTAAGCAAAAAAATATTAATTTTAAGAAAAATAATGGAATTCAATTTTAATTAATTTAATAAAAAGAAGAATATTATGGAAGAAAGGGATTTTTAGGAGAGGCGTGGAGTAGTAAAGGAGGAAAATAATCAATCTTCATTATACTTCTCTTTCAAAGAAAACAAAATCTTCTAAATACTTCACCCAGTATTCTTTTCTTGTGGAATTATTTATTTGATGTGATTATATATTTAACATTCTACATAGAGGTGGCAATTGGATTGATTTAAGTGGTTTGATATGGGTTATTTAGAGTTTTGGTTATTTCTGATTTGTTTTTTATTTAAATATTTTCGAGTTTAAATTTTTTTTGTCCAAATATTTTTTAGTTTGATTTTTTAAAATTTGGATCGTTTCAAATTTAGATTTAATTCATTTTTTGGGATTTAATTTGAGTTTTTTATATTAAATTTTAAATTTAATTTATTTTATAAGTTATATTTTAATACATAAATTGTGTAAAAAATTACACAACTCTTACTATTTAAACTGTAAAATTTAAAATCTAATTCTATACCTCTATAACTTTAAACTCAAAATTCAAAATATAAAACCCTAAAATTTTAACCTAAACCCTAAAATTAAACATGTGTATTAACATATTTTGCTTAATTTAGGACCTCTAATTTTATTTTAAACACAAATTTGTTGGACCGATATTCAAATATCAACTTAAGCCTGTTGGCCCATTAACCAAGTATAAACCCATTTATCCGAAGACTCAAAAATTTTGTACTTTAAGATGTTTTAGGGTGATAGTGCTAGGTATTTGGATTTTAAATTTTATAGTTTAAATATGAAAGGTTGTGTAATTTTTTATACAGTTTGTATATCAAAATATAACTTCAAATGGAAAATACTTTGATACACAAGCTTAAAGTTTACACATGCCTTTTAATTTTAGGGTTTAATGATTTAAGTCCTTGTTTAGGGTTTAAGGGTTTATGGTTATAATTTAGAATTTAGGGTGATATATCTTGGGATTTGGGTTTTAGATTTTATAGTTTAAATATGAAGGGTTGTAATTTTTTTTTACACAACTTATGTATCAAAATATAACTCTCGACAAATTTGTTTGTGTTAAATTTAGTATTATATTGTCATGTGATTTTCATAAGTATAAAGTGTAGTTAAAAATAATTACCACTTAAAGAATTGACAAATTCACCATGCATGCAGGTGAAAGGAAGTTATTGAGAGTAGTTAAAATGTAATAGTAAACATTTTTTTATTTTTTTTGAAATAGTAGTGGATAAAAAACGTTATAACTATATAATTTTAATTTTTATTAATTTTATTAATTGAATTAATATCGAATTAACTCATAAAATTAAACATAATACAAATTTGCATAGATGAGCAGTCATAGACAAATCCATGTTTATGTTGGGAGGAGCTCATGTCCTCTCATCAATTTTTTTTACCTTTAATTTAGATGATTTTTTAAATGATTTATTATAAATTTGCACCCCACTATTTAAAATTTTTATTTTGCCCCTAACTCTTAATTCTAACTCGATCCCTATAAACACTATTTTAAAAAGATTAGAACATACATTCACATGGTGGAAAGAGAAGAAGATAAAGTAATGGAAAATTTTACAACGGGCGTTGAACACCGCTTAACACCACTAATATTGAATACAATTAAATTAATTAATAAAGATTAAATATCTCAAGGACTCAACATTTAATTATAAATTATTTAAAATAAAATTTTAATTGAATTATTTTTCATATATATTATAGATTTTTAAATTTTTTTAAATAATTGAGTCAAATGTCAACCATAGTTAATCCCTAAATTAAAAAACTCTAATTTTTTTTTCTAAATTAGAACCCTAATTCATAAATTAAAACCCGAATTTTCAAATCAAAACCCTAAATAATTGGTTCTAATTTGGGGGGAAAAGTCGGCTGGTTGACAACAAAAACTACTTTCCCCCAAAAGTTGAAAATGAAAACCCTACAAAATATTTTGCCCAGCGGTGGAAGGTTCGGGTTCACTTATTTTCTTCATCTCGATTCTCAATTGCTTAATTTTATGACTTTTGGTGTGTCGACAATAGAAAATATTTCCCCCAAAAGGTTGGGATTGGTTCTAATTTGAGAACTTAGGGTTCTAATTTGAGATTGATTATAGTTGGTATTCAATTTAATTATTTGAAAAAAAATATATATATATATATATAAATAAATAATTTAATTTTTTTTTAAAAATAATTTATAATTATATGTTGAGTCATTGAGATTTATAATCTTTATTAATCTATTTAATGGCGTTCAGTAGTGTTCAACGTTAGTGATATTCAGCGGTATTCGACACACGTGGTAGACTCATCCTAAAGTAATAAAATAACTGTATAAAATATTACCAGAATATATATAGGATACACATATAGGTGAAAAATAATGAACGAGTATACAAGAAATACCTAAATCAATTCATAAATTAATGTAATTTGGAACTTATTATTTCACTCCATCTTCCACCTCAATTCATCCCCCGGAGGTATCTCCTTTACCAACATTTCCAACTCCTTGAATGACAAATTTTTCATCAAAACTGAATCACCAGATCTAGAAGAACTACTTCCGACTCCGGATCGAATCCCCGCAGTAGCTTGTTCTTTCTTGTTTATTTCTTCCCAGTAAAACCGGCTTCTCGTCCTTGTTGGATTGCTCGTAGCTTTCGAATCTTTGCCGGTCATCTCTTGTACGACGGACTTAAAGTTCGCAGCATCCGTTTCAATGTACTTGGTGTCGATTATCACGACCTTCATCGGCTCTCGACCATTTGCCATACGAAAATTTTTTAGAAATATTAAAAAGAATAAGTTGTTTTGTGATTTGGTGTCAGTTTATGTGGTTTCTATATATTTATAGGAGTAGATTACCTGAAGTCATGAAACTTGTACGAATGTAATGTATTAGTTGAAGGTGAAGCTATCAAGAGAGATGAGACTAATTGACCGTTATGTTTCCGAGCAGTCTAGAAGGACCAAAAATTTAATTAAAAAATTGATTGGGTCAAAAGTGTCATTATACATAATCAATAATGGGATTAAAATAGGGATAATGGCACAAATGCTCCTTGTACTTTACTAAATTTGTCAATGTGGGCCGATAGTTTTGAAGCGTTCAACGTGCCTCATGTACTTTGCTCCCGTCTTTTAAAATGCCCCCATTGACAAATTTAGTACATGAGGCACGTTGAACGCTTCAAAACTATCGGCCCACTATTGATTCGAGTATGTTAGCCAGAATGAGAATAACAAGGTCGAAGCAACGACAACGCTTGGACTGGGTTAACGATACTTTTGTCCACTTGCCCTGTTGATTCTTCCATCACCACCGCATTGCATTTAGATGGCTCATCCACCTAATTAGTTTCAACTCAAGTATTACAATCCTGAAAAGAAAATAACTTAAAAACTGAAAATATTGAATTTAGATTTGAATCATTACCATAATGGAAGCTTCTCCTCTATGGCCTTTGTGGAATTCAATAATTTCTTTGAAATGAAAACTCGTTGATAACATCACTATTAATAAAAAAAAATGGTTCATCCACATTCAGGTCTGGAACAAAAACAGTAACATAGAATGTACTGATAAATTTTATTGAAAATTAAAATTGTATTTCATACAGGTCTTTCGACACCCACATTTAATCCTTAACTATTACTGCATAAAAATTAAAAGGAAGAAAAAAAGATTCATTTTTACCCATTTTGATTCACGAAGTTTATGATTGTTCCAGCTCTATTCGAACGAAGAAAAAGAAAAAAAAGTCATAAAAAGTATATTCTAGAGCTGGTTAGATCTAACGGTGCAACAAATGATTTATGACATAATTTTCCAAATCTATAGTTTTGATTTCGTGCAATTTGTTTTTTTTAAGAAAATCTGAACAAAAAAGGATAAGCACTCCAGTTTGGTGGAGGCCATTGACTAAACAGTGGCAAAAATCAACGGCGACGATGATTTCGACAGTGGTGGAGGAGATGCACTTTAAATTTTTTATGAAAAGAAAATAGAATTTTGAAAACGTTAAGTAGGGAGGCAGACAAGATGAAATAAAAAAAAGGGTAAAACTGTTCATATATCCTCAATTTATTTCCATTTTGTGTTTTTGGTGTGAAAAAGATAAGGGTAAAATTGTTTTTAAACCCATGAATTTAAGTGAATTTTTTCTGGGAAAAAATGCCACGTGACAGTATAAGAGTATACCACATGTCCTTGCCACGTCATCAATTAATGACGTTAGTCTTAGGAGCATTTTAGAAGACAATAACAAAGTACAGGGGCATATTGAATGCTTTAAAACTATCGTCCCTACATTGACAAATTTAGTAAAGTATAGGGGGGCATTTGTGGTATTACCCCATTAAAATTCAATGGCACATGACAGGAAATTGCATGTTTAAATGCACTGTGTATATACGCACGTATATATACGATTACGAAGACAGTCACAGGGCACATGCAAGTCATTAGGTCAAAAGTGTCTTCATATAATTTTAATTTTAGAAAAATATAGAGTCAAATCGTAATTAAAACTAAGCTTACAACACTACACTTTTTATGAGATAAGTATTTAGAGTTTTTTTTTTACAAAATAAATATTTAACGTTTTATTTTTAATTTTTTTTAAACATTTATTATGATAAAAAAATTAAAATATTTATTTTAACCAAAAAAAATTATAAAACATTTATTTTAATATTAAGCCTGAAGATTATTTTAATTCAAGTGCCAATCATAAAGATTTCTTTGCAGAGAGGATATCAATAGAAAAGTCAACATGGCTATATAAAAAGGGTAATTAGGATGGGAGTACCGAGTAGCCCGCAATTTTTTTTATAAAAAAAATTAGGCCTCAACCTGACTCATCCCACGGGTAAACCCATCGCAATATATCATACTTGTTTGATAATTAGTGGATAGTTAATAGTTGATAATTAATTTAATTAGTAAATTATATTAGCTAATTATATAAAAGTATTTAGTAAAATTAACTGATAGCTAATAGCTGTTTGATTATTTAAACAAACAAAATTAGATATAAAAACCTGATTATATTCGTATTTATTTAAATAATTTATTAGTTATCAATATTTTATATCTATTAATATTAATCAGATTATGAAAAATAATATTTAATATAACATTACTAAGCATATTTAAAGGATCTAGACATTAATTTATTACTCATATAATTATTTTTAATGTAAATTAATTAATTATTAAATTTAAATACAAATATACATGTGTGAGAATAAAAACAAAAAAAATAAAAAGTATTAGCTTACAAATGTCACAATGTAAATATTTGAGGTTGAAGAATTAAAATAGAAAAAGTTAAATTTATGTTATTTGGAATTTTTTTATAATTTTTAAGGGTAAAAGGGTCTTTATAACTCTTATGTCAATACCTCTAATTTCAAAAAGCTCCTATTAGCAGTTTTTTTTCAAAATTAGAGGTTTCACCCCAATCCGCTATTTCAATCCACTCTTTATCAAACATCCAAATTAGCGAATTTGACTTATCAAACCTCTAATTGTGGCTCAAACCTCTTTTTACCAAACATGTCCATTTTTTAATGAAATCACAATGGCTATGTTTATTAATTAGTTGATAGCTTATTTGACTAGCTAATTGTATTAGATGATTGTATAAAACTATTTGGTAAAATTAATTGATAACTGATAGCTGCTTGATTATTTAAACAAGCAAAATGACATATAAGGACATGATTATATTTGATACTTGTTTGAATAGTTTTTTTAAGTGAAAAGGGGGATTAGTCTACATGTCTCATTAAAAAACCTCCCTAAACCTAAATGGAGGAAAAAGAGTGCATGTGAGAATAATAAATGTCAATACAACCAAAACCCATAGAACTAACCAATACTATCTTCCGAGAGAACCCCCACAATCATCGGTGGAGGTACCGGATAGTAAAACACATCAAAGCTACTAGAACTCGCTTCTTTAGTAAGGTCATCCGCAACCTTGTTCCCCGTACGACACAAATGTTGTAGTCGAACCGTCTACTCTCAGACACGTAACTTATATAAATGCAATAAAAGCGAAGACCCTCGATGAGCCTATAAATCACATTGCATCATATGCAAAGCTTCCAAACTATCTATCTCAAGTATAACACGTCGATACCCCCTCAACCATGTACTCTCTAAACCAATGAGCATGCCCCACAACTCAGCATCAATAGCCGAGCAAATCCTTATAAACTTATAAAATCCAAAAATCTATTCCCTGGTGTGATCACGAATGACCCCTCCATACGAAGCAACTCCTGAAGCAATATGACGAGCCATGTCCATGTTCAGTTTCACCCACCCTTGCTTATGTGGATGCCAAATTTCTAGCCCCAATTGTACCGACGGCACTGTAGTATTTGCCCTATGTTGCGCGTCCCCCGCTTCTAACACCACTGTAAGCATCCTCTGACTTAGCTGTACCACTAACTCACTTCCCTCCATCGGATTATTAAAAACCACCTCATTGCGGGCCTTCCAAAAATACCAAACCAATACACCAAATAGAATGTCCCAATTCAATTCATCACTTACAAAATAATCCTGCTTAGTGAGGTTTGCAATAATCCATTCCCGTGTGTCCAAACTAAAAAAATCATCAACTTTGTCATGTCTAACAAATGAACACCAAACTGTTGATGTAGAAGCATAATTTCGTAGGACATGGTCCACGTCTTCCGGCATAGTACGATATATCGAACATAGAGTATCCATGGTTAAGTACCAACGCCCTCGTTTGACATTAGTCATAATACGGTTTAAACAAACTAGCCACGAGAAAATATGAATCCGTTGCAACCCCTCGATATTTGTGGATCACTTCTCACACATTCTCGGCACCACTCGTATATGTAGCCGCACGCATATAATATGCTGATTTCACCGAGAACCGGTTTAACACACTAATGCTCCGGCCCACTCTATTATTCTTCACATTTCCCATGGGAGGCTTGATTACGGCAATGTGCAACAATACAGGCAACGACAACAAATGTTAAAATATAGGCCAATTCCACTCTCCGGATTCATCCACCATGGATATAGCCGAAACATGCGGTACTTTAAGACCATTCCCTAACAATATGTGATTCACTAACGATCCAATGTTACCCACCCAAGAGTGGAACAAAAAATCCACCGACTCCCTATTGTCGAGACTCCAATTAAGGTTTTACCTCACATCTTCCCAAACTAAGCTTAATCCTTTCTATAACCTGGAGCAATTCTGATTTTTTATCTCCAAATGCACCCTACCAATGCATTTATATTTCGCGTGGAGGAATCGCACCCATAACACCTCTTGACATGCGACTAAGTTAAAAGCAAGTTTTATTAGAAAAGTTTCATTTTGAGTTTGAATCTTTTTGGAACCCAAGGCCACCTTGCTCCAAAGGGCGACACACCTCATCTCACTTAACTAAATGAAAACCACCTTTTTCTGATGTAATTCCCCACACAAACCAGCGAATAATTTTCTCTAATTCCAAACATGTCCTTTTAGGAAAAACAACTGTTTGCGTCGTATATATTGGAATCATATATAACACTACTTTTGCTAGCGTAATTTATCCTACTAGTGAAAAAGAGGTCGCAACCCAACCACTCAGCTTCCCTTGAACTGTCTGAATAAGAAACTAATACGAAGCCGTTGTAACCCGCTGATGCAACAATTAAACCCCTAAATACTTGCCAAGGTCTGACACCTCATGAAATCTAAAACCAGCACTGATACACTGCCGAAGTGAAGTAGAAAAATTGTTAGAATAAAAAATATTCATTTTTGCTTGACTAACCTTGTGTCCTGATACCACACAGAACACATTCAAAACACGACTAATAACAAGCATTTACTCCATTGAAGCTTCTACAAATAGGATCATGTCGCCAGCAAAAAATAAATGGGAGATGGCAAGCCCAGACGTGATGCTCGAAATGGCTTCCATTCGCCCCTCCTGATCTCACACTGTATACTTTGAGCTAACCTTTCCATACAAAGAACAAACAAATAAGGCGAAATAGGATCGCCTTACCATATACCCCTCGATAGACACCGTAGACACGCATTGCATGATTAGTGAGCTCAGCCTATCTGGAACATCAATATCAACGAGAGTATCTTCAGTAAAGCCACACTCAAGACGATCGTAGGCTTTCTCTAGATTAATTTTCCAGGCCATCTATCCCTTTAAACCTTTCTTTCGTCTCATCGAGTGAATCACATCTTGGACAATAATTATGTTATCAATGATTGACCTATCAGGTATAAAACTCATATGATTTTTCGAAACCCATTCCAGAAGGCAAGGCTTAAAGCGATTGACAATTACTTTCGTGACAGCTTTGTAAACAACATTGCATAGGCTAATAGGCCAAAATTGAGTAATAGAATCTGGGACCCTTACTTTTGGCAAGAGGACTAGCAGCATTTGATTGATATTCTCTAGGACTAATCCTGAAGCAAAAATCTCATGAATAAAATTAAATACCGACAGTCCGACAATACCCCAATTCCTCTGATAAAATTCGGCATTTATACCATCGAGCTGGTCTAAAACCAACCGCGACACACAAGGAAACAAGCCTCGATTCACATACATACCCCTCTGGCTTGCCGCACTTATGAATAATGCCTTGTAATAATTTAACGCCAAGTTCGAAAGTTTATCTTACTCAAAGCACCAACTTCCATCATCCAACTTCAACCCAGAAACATAATTAGCCAGACGTCGAGCTTGTACCGAAGCATGAAAAATTTTAGTGTTACGATTACCTGCTAAATACCATTGTGAGCAAGCTTTTTGTCTCTAAAGACTTTCCTCATGTTCAAGCACCAACTCAAGCTCTTTCCATAATTTATTAGCAAGCTTGACGAGAGAATTAAAGTGACGCATTGCCAAAGCCAGATCAATTCCTTTAAGTCGTACCAGCAACCTATGCTTCTTACACCCGAAATGCCCAAACACATTAATGTTCCATGTCCCCACAGCCGATCGAAATTGTTCTACATTATCCACCACTGATAGATCACCTTTCCATGTTGCCTTTAAGAAATCTTAAAACTCGGGATGGTCTTGCCAAGCTGCAATGAAACGAAAGGGACGAACATGTACCCCCTCAATACTTTTCGACGTTCAAAGTAACAAAGGACAATGATCAGACCCAAGCCTCTCAAGATGTAACACATGACTATTATAAAAATAATTAAACCAGCTCGAATTCACTAGACATCTATCTAACCTTTGATAAAGATTCCCACAATTCCAAGTATAAGGATTACCACGGTAACCCAAATCGATCAATCATGAATGAAACATAAAATCGCAGAAGAGTCGACTACCACCACCATTATTCATCACCCCTATCGATCGTTCATCAGCAGCAAAGATGACATTGGAATCGCATCCCAAAATCTAAAGAGTAGCACCCCTCGGTACTAGACCCATAAGTTGCGACCAAACATGCTTACGAATCATGAAACATAGACTCACATATACAACCGTGAATTATACCCAGTCAGTATTACTATCTTGACGAACTTTCCCATTTATAAACTGGTTTGAAATGTGCAAAACATCAACAGTCACTGAGTTATCTCATAACAACCATACACCAACACTGAAACCATGAGCTTCCACCTTCATAGAATTCGCAAAACCCAACCGAGCAATCACATTATCAGCCATGAGGCCACTGATCATTGGCTCAAACAATGCAACCAAACTCGGCTTATAAAGCAAGCAAAACATCCGAAAATAACGCCTGAAATCAAAACTCGCTGTACCCTGGCAATTCTGAAACATAATACTAATCATTAAATAAAATATAACAAGAAAATAATACTTTAAAGAGCAAGAAGCTGCTCCCGCTCCTCCATATTTGTCAACTTATCCTCATCATACATATCAAACATATCCTCTTCATCAGAAGAATGTAATCCTAAACCATCATTCCTCAAAAGATCCCCTGGGTTTAGACTCTCCTTACCGCCCATATTCGTGGTTTGGCCATGAGTATTTTGTTTTAATTTGGCCAAAATCGGACAGAGCGAAGCACAAAATTCCCATGGCTTTTGAACCTTTAACCCCCGGTTAATATTTTTTTGCACCATTTCCTTTCAAACTCCCTGATCTGGCCCCATTCAGGCCCCCACGACCCTTAACTCATTGCTCTACAATCTTGACCGTCGAATGGTTGCCCGGGCCAACTCATGGGTTATGAACCACTACCTTCACACTTTGGCCAGCTACCGTAGATATTACCCCGCAGAAGAATTCATTACATCATCTTACGTCTCCTTAGTCACGTTATTCAAACGATTATTCGGATTGGATGCCATATACGCCGCATTCTTAGCTACACTAACGCCCCTTGTAACTATCTTTTGTAGCGTTATATGACCCTTCCTAACTGGTGCACGAGCCTTCGAAGCAATATTCAAAGCTACAGTTTCCACCATGCCTTCATCCGAAGCTGCCAGCGCAACAAATCGTGAATCACCAGCTGCTTTCTTACTAGCATCTATTAGCATTCGATGATCGCACAATCGACGACGCCTACACGTCTTAGCAACCATCCAGGGTCGAACATCTATTTTTTTATGCAGTCTCGTCTGAATAAGAATTACCCTGTTTTGAGGTCCTAACAGCCCCTTCATTCTCTCTGGCAATTCGTATACTTTCACATTACTTTTGAGAATGCCTATATGTACTACAACCGAAACAGATCTGTTGTAACCCTTCATACTCAAGCCGTTGCACCTTACCGTCAATCCAGATGCTAGATAACAGAGGCTTATTTAAGTTTACAAGAACGATAAGTCTTACAAATTTTCCATGTCATCCTCATTGAGTATTGTAATCAATTTTGACAACTCGCCCGATCAAAGCCGCAATACATTGGAACACATCTTTTTGTGTAAAAGCGGTACGCTAACCCAGATAAACGAATCGACGCAATAACTTGGGATGAATATTTTTCTAACGGAAAGAACAATCGACTCTAAAGCTGAACCGTTAAATAACTTCCATATATAGTCCATGGTCCATCTGTGAGTACATTTGTGCAATCCTAAGCATTAGAGAATCGAACAATAAAATAATTGTTCTCAATATCAATCAGTTGAATATCCCCAATAGGCTTCCACATCGCTCGCACCTGATTCAACAATGTAACATATCCAATCGTTCTCTCAAGTATGCGAACAATAATCGTATTGCCCATATTTTGATCAATTTGATCGTGTACCCTATCCGAAAATTGAATCTAGGGTATTGAATTTGATCGATCAATTATAACATCTTTCTCCAGCACCACAACTTCCTCTTCCACATACTGCACATCAGGTTGCTTCGAACCCGCCTGACTCGTTCCTTTATCAACAATCGTTGTATACGTAGCTTTTCCGGATGAATCTGTACCTGCTTGTGCCTGGGCAGCGTCTTTATCCTCTACCACGGTCAGATGGACCTGGACAACTTGCTAAACTCCCACGTTTGATGGACCAAAGCCATCAACCTCAATATCAGCGCTACCCCCTTCAACCATCGAGGCCATATCACTTCGTCCTTTCTTCGCCATGTTCTGCCCCTTATGAAGCATTGGCGAGGCTGGGCGTTCTAACGTCGAACCACCACAATCGGTTTTTCCTCTTTCGGTGGCCGGCCACTCGCACTACTATACGGTAGCGGGACAATAGGTATACTAGGGTTTTCGGTAGAGAGCATTAGGGTTTAATTAATAAAATTATTAAATGTTTTTTGTTTGAATAGTTTATTAATTATCAATATTTTCTATCGAATAAAAGTTATTAATATTTTTTATCTATTAATATTAATTAGATAATAAAAAATAATTTTTTAATATAATATGGAGTACTAAACATATTTGAAGTATCTATATATTAATTTATTATTTATAAAATTATTTTTAATGTAATTTAATTAATTATTAAATTTAAATACAAATATAAATAGGTGGGAGTAAAAAGAAAAAACAAAAAGTATTAGTTTACAAATGTCACAATGTAAATACGCAAGGAAGAAGAATTAAAATAGAAAAAGTTAAATTTAGATTATTTAGAGATCCTTAATAGTTGTTAAGGGTAAAATGGTTTTTATAACTTCATGTCAAAACCTTTAATTTCAAAAAGCTCATATTAGCAGCTTTTTTCAAAATTAAAAGTTTCACCTCAATCCACTATTCTAATACGCTATTCACCAAACATACAAGTTAGCGGATTTAAACGGTCAAACCTCAAATTTTAACTCAAACCTCTAATTTTAACTCAAACCGCTATTTACCAAACATGTCAATATATCATTTATAGGTTTTTATTCCATAACATTATTTTTATTTAAGTACCACCCGTTATGATGATCTCTAAGTTTGAATGTTATTTTAATTATTAATTTTATCGTGTTTTATAAAAATTAATTTTGATAATAATTATTTAGATGTATATATTTTTTGAATTAAATAGAGATATTACATTAAATGTTAGAATCCGAACTTATACATGAAATGAACAACTTAAATATCCTTAATCACTCGATCAATTAGGGGATTACTAAAACTTGAAAAGAGGCTATTCATTATATGAAGTTTTTTTTCCAGCTAACCGAGGAAAAATGGATTTAGTCAAACCTTGATTAAAACAAATAATTATTCAAATAATTGATTACTGATATGAAACTGTCCATTTTTGCAGGATTGGTTGCAGCCTTGGGCATACCCACCATTGGTCACTTACCTACCATAAAAAATTGGATAAACTATACCAGAGGTCACTTATTTATTAATAAAGTTATAATTAGGTCATTCAATTATTAAAAGTTACAATTAAATCACTCAATTAAAGTTTTAGTTACGCTCGAATCACTTATCTGTTAAAATACAAACAAACACTTAACAAGATTTGGTATAATGATAGTTTTAGTCATCAAACTTATATATTCTACTAATTTAACCATAATTCAAAATAAGTCAATAAATTTAACCCTTAATGCTTAAAAAAGACATCAATTTAGTCATTTTCTTCTCCAAATCGCATGTATTAACACTGGAGTACTTTATTTAAAATTATTAATTAATCTAGTACAAAAATTTATAATTGTAAATATATTTATAATTATTTTTAATGCTAGATCTATAATTAGTATCTACATTAAAATTAAATTCATTAAAATCTGTTTAAAATTATTTATAAAAACCTTCAGTTTTAGTTATTGCAACCCCGTAATTTTCTACAAAAGTTAAGGTTTTCGTATTATTATGTAGTTTTCGTAGACCTGACAAACATGGCCCGAAACCCGAGAACTAAACCGATTTACCCAATCCGAAACTCGAATATAATAGTTTAAATTTGATCCGAACCCGAACCGAATAGAACCGAACCAAACCCGACCTAATTTTTAGTTGAACCGAAGATCAACCCAAATCGAAAGTAACCAAAATCGAAAGGAACCGGAACCGAAAATAACCTGAACTGAAAGCAATCCGAACCGAATATAACCCGAACTGAAAGTAAACCAAACCGAAAGTAACCCGAACTGAAAGCAATCCGAACCGAATACAACTCGAACTGAAAGTAAACCAAACTGAAAGTAACCCGAACCGAAAATCAATTTAGAGTCCAATTCTAATTCTGTTAAATTAATTTGACCTTAGAATTAATATAAAATTTTATTTAAAATAATAGCTAGTTAAAATTCGATAATGGTCACATTACAAAATTCAAGTTATAAATTTTAACAAGTCATATAAGTTCAATTAGATCGAATTGACATCTCTTAATGTTGGTTGAATTCGAAACAATGAACAATTTAGAGTTGAAATTGAGCCTACATGATAAGATCGTAAAAAAAGCATTTTTTACAAAAAAAATATATCAATAATTATATATACACTTTGGACAAATACCTAAATCAACTTGAATTGCCCCGAACATCTAAAGATTGACCCGACTCAAAAATTCAACCGATCCGATATTGACCCAATCCAAAAAAATCAACTGATCTGATATTGACCCGACCCGAAAAATCAACTGATCTAATATTGACCCGACCCGAATTTCGACCGATTCTATATTGATCCGAAACGAAAAGTCAACCGACCCGATTTTGACCCGAACTGAAAAGTCAACTAATCCGATATTGACCCGAACTGAAAATCAACCGATCTGATATTGACCCGGCCCGATACCCGACCCGACCTGAAATACCATAGACCCGAGCTAGATCTGATTCAGACCCGATCCAGCCCGAACCAAACCTGAACAGAAAGCAACCCGAACTGAACGACCCAATTGCCACCTCTAAGTTTTCTTAATAATGTCATATATTTAATATTTTTGAATGACTTTATTATTTCCCTTTTATTTTAAAATAAATTAATAATTAAACTTCTTAAGTTACTGAATTTTTGTTATTTAACAAATTTCTTAAATTCTTAGCAAGCCCGTGTATTTTCATTAAAAAATGAAGTTGATAAAGATTTGGTGATAGAGATTAATGATCATTCATATAAAAGTGTGGGAAGTCATTTTAAATGGTTTCAGTTATTTACAAGTAATATAAAATGTTGTGTTCAGAGCATTAGTTGTAAAAATGATATTTTGGAGTGATTTGATTAGGGAGAAAATTTGTATAGACTAATGTGAATTCCTCTATACACATGTTTTATTAGAGAGAGTTAATAACTAAATCATGGTGGACCTCTTAGATATATATATTTAGGTGTGATAGAATGGTTTTTTGTCATGTTAGTTATGAATATTTTAAATTATTTTTATTACTTATTCAATCTACTCTTATCTTACATACGGTTGTATTTATTCGGTGGATGAACTACCAAGTTTAAAATCCTAGATTCGCCCCTGGTTGCAGCTATTAACAACATAAATCAACCTTGATTAAAGGTTTTGATTTCAGAAAATCAACTGGTTACCATGAATGAGCTTTCTCAGAATCGTAACTTACATTTAAAAAATAGAAAGAAATCAGGAAAATTGTGCAAACATTAAAACCAAGAAAAAAAACCAAACCATATATATAAATAATTCATTATTCACCGGAATTAAACACAGTAACAACTTCACCAGCACAATGGCTCTCCAGATTGGTTTTGCTTTAGTTTTCTTCTCAGTCTTCTTCTTCCTTCATCTCTCCGCAGCTCAAAGCGTAAGAACTTTCGATGTTAGAAATTACGGTGCCGTCGCCGATGCTCGAACAGACAATCAAAAGGTATTTGCAAAATTTGTTAGCATTTCTTTCAGTTGATTTATAACTAATGTTTTACGTGCAAGAATGTTGGTGATTAGGCTTTTCTTCAAGCATGGACTGACGCCTGCAATCTAAATGGATTCTCGATGGTGTATGTACCCAGAGGAGTTTACATGTTGGGAGCAGTTGAATTTTCAGGTCCATGCAAAAGTCCCATAATATTTTGGCTGAGGGGAAATTTAAAGGCTCCAATGGGACCTTCATCGAACGCTGAGAATTGGATAGGGTTTCAGTACGTTAATAAATTGTTGATCAAAGGTGGTGGAACATTTGATGGCCAAGGTCCTTCTGCTTGGTCTTCGAACGATTGCCAAACCAACACTAATTGCAGGCAACTGCCAACTGTGAGTATTTTCTTTAGAAAAAAAATCTTTAGATTTTCTGATAGTGATGGAATCATGATTGAAGGAGGCAAGTGAATTAACTTTGTAATGAATATGGTCTTAAAAGGTAATTAAATTATAAAATTAAGGGAGTTAAGGTTCAATTTCACTAATTTTAAATTGAAAGGTCTGGAAAAATAATTAAAAAAATGAGAGCTTAATGCTTAATTTCATTAAGTTTAACCGACAAAGTCCTAAAATAAAAAACCAGATAATTTTGGGATGTACAAGGATTTAATTGCAATGTTTTAAAATTATTAGTGACTTAAAATGCAATTAAACCTTCAAATTTTGGAGGTGGAATTTCCCTTCCCACCCATTATGTTGCTCCTCTCACTCACTGTGTAGGCTTGTCCCCGTTTCTTCTGATGTTTTATTATTAGAAATTATTTTATTTTGTGATATATTTAACTTTTCGTTCTCTTTTAAATTTAGACTCTCAAATTTGATTTTGTGACCAATTCGAGGATCCAACACATAAGATCACTCAACAGCAAGAACACTCATGTCTCGTTCTTCGGATGCAAGAATGTAAATGTGTCAAATGTAGAAATCCTAGCCCCGGGTAACAGTCCCAACACCGATGGTATCAAGATAGGCAGCTCGACTGGCATCCGGATTTCAAAGTCTCGAATAAGCACCGGGGACGATTGTGTTGCCATCCTTTCCGGGAGCTCGAACATTGACGTCTCTTATGTTTACTGTGGTCCCGGACATGGTATAAGCATCGGAAGCCTCGGCAAGTACCAAGGTGAAAAGAACGTTAAAGGTGTGTCCGTGAGAAAGTGTATTTTCCGTAGAACAGACAATGGTGTTAGAATTAAATCTTGGGAATCTGAGATTCCCGTCATTGCTTCGGACTTCTTGTTCCAAGATATTTACATGGATAGAGTTCGAAATCCAATCATAATTGACCAGACATATTGCCCTCATGCTTCCTGCAATCAACAGGTAATTGTAATGGTTATTTGTCTCTGTTGTAACTTTGTCTTCAGTTCTCCGCAATTGCTCCTCCGTATGTGAGCCCTGAAGTCTTTAGAAGGTTCTCTGACGCTATCACCGTTAAGAGTTAAAGCCTGTCGATATCATCAGCCGACTTTACTACCCGACAGCCAAAGCTACATTACTAACCTATCAATACCTATAAACTCCTAGGCTTAACACCAGCTACTATAAGGCATTTAAGTACCTACAGAGTTTAATCTGAAGGGAGAGGTCTGAACCAGACTTCACGATTCGTCATCTCCCCTAAAGTTCTGTTTTCTCTCGTTTTCTTCGCATTACAATTATGGACTGTGACTCTTTACTTAAATTAAAAAAGACGAACAGTCGAAAATCACCACCGTCCCACCATCCCATTCTAAATCTCTGACATATGCTATTTTCATCAAGATTGAATGAAATTTAACATTTTTTTTCTTTAGCAGACAGCTTCTCATGTTCAAATAAAAGATGTTACATATAGGAACATATGGGGAATTTCAAGCTCTCCACTCGCTATTTCCATGGACTGCAGCAGACTGTTCCCATGCAAAAACATTGTGATGACCGATGTTGTTTTGGCTCATTTCGGTCCACAAGGACCGTCCAAGTCTGTGTGTTCATATGTCAATGGTCGTCACTTTGGACAACATCATCCTCGCCCTTGCTTTTAGTTGGACTTTCAAGTATTAAATGTAATTTTTTTCACGTTCCAAATTCTAGTTGTGTCAGAATAGGAAGTTATCAAATTATTCTAAGCTCTCTTTTTTTGATAATTATAAAATTTAGGGGGAAATTGGAGTCGAGAATCTAAATTGAATATTTCAATTGTCACATGTTTGTAATCCATCTAAAAGATTTCTATGAAAATAAAATATCAATAAGAAACTCGAAATCTCTATATAGTCTGTTATAGGCTTATAGCTGCATTGATAATATTACAACTGGCAATAATAATAAATTTTTAGTTTGGCTTTCTTAATATTTTAGTTTTTTTTTTGAGATTATATATATATTTTAAAACTTTTGAGTTTTTATGAGATGAATTGTTGATTTAATATATATTATTTATGAAAATTAAAACTAAAGTAATATTTTAATATTATCATCATAGTGGTAATATAAGCTTGCTGGCCTAGGCAATAAGATTTTCCATCAATGTGAAGTTTAAGGCTTTGGGAATTTTGAACATACAATTTGATACAATGTTTATATCACTCACATTCTTAAAAAAATATTAAATGTGTCTGGCTCACCACGTCATCTATGGTCTCATCCAATAATAATTTTTTATCTCATTTTTTTTCCAAAGTGAATCTTCACATTTTTCTTACATGTCATTAAATGAATGAATCTCATTAGATGTGACCATGAATGACGCGGTGAGCCGGGACCATGTAATAATTTCTCCACATTCTTCCATATATGAATTGAAAATTATTGATCGCTTAAGCATATTCGATCTCACGAACTCTTGTTTATTGTACCAATAACATACCAACCGAGCTAAAATTCAATCGACAAGTTTCAAAAATTTTGAGAGTGTATATTTGAGATTCATCGTACGAAAATTTCATTCGTGGGTTCTAATTATAAAATAATTTTGAATTAAATATCATAATGTACGGATTTATCTAGATCTATTTTAATCTAAATTTGAATATTATTTTGACCATCAATCAGATTGTGTCTTTGTAATAGTCACTTCTAATAATAATTATTTGAATATGTATTATTTACAAACTTGTATTTATAAGTGTGATAGTAAATTAAAAAAAAAAACTATCACTCAATCTTGCTTTATACTAAAGTAAGCATATATACAATAATATTTTTTTTTCTCATCAAACGATTATTATTAAAAAATTATACAGCAAAATTCAGAGTTGAGTGTCTCATTAAAAACTATCACTAAACCTTGCTCGGATAATAATACTCTTTGCACATTTTTTTGAACAATAAAAGTATAATGGATTGTATTCAAAGTGAAAAGAATTACACCACAACTATTGAAAATTTAATGTGAAAAATAAATACAGTAAACTTCAAAGAGTACGAAAGACATGAGAAACAAAACCCATCACTTTACAGAAAAACGTGCATAGTCTTCTAAATGAAATCTAGCAACGGTATACTTTGACTAGAAATCTCTATGAATCAAGCATTCTTCCGCTACGAGTTCTTAGTACATCGACAAACTACCATAAAGGAATTAAAAAAATACAAGATTGACGATCGACTTGTGACTAGAAACGCTCGATAATTCTTGTTATCTGAATTCTAAATTGCCATAATAGCAAACAATACTGTCACAAAGACAAACAAACCTTAAAAAATATAGACAAATAAACTGCCATACAAGCATACGAAAAAAGTCAAAAAAGCAAATGTAGAATGACTCTGGCAAAGCAAAACAAAGAAAGATCAACAAAATTAAGAAATAACAAATGATTCTTCATCAAAGGAGAAAAATCTTATTTGTTTGCAATCAACATAAAATTAAAAATCAGTCGACGATATGAAGGTCATCGCCGGAAATAACTTCAATGAAAAAAAAGGATTTAAATTTTTTTTTTTTGAAATAATTTCCTCAGATAAAATGAAAGTAGAGGGAAATGGAAAGTTTAGATAATTTACTCTTTGGACATTTTTTCCTTCGTTCCAATGATCGAAATTAAATTTCGATTTAAAAAAAGGTTTTTTTAACGAAACCTTTTTTCTTTTTAAAAAAATATGTGCAAGAATATTATAAAATTATGATATTATTTAAGTTATAACTTTTGTTTTTAATTTGTAAAATGGGAAAGAATAGAAATGCAAAAATTTACAGGAAAACCACTTAATTAAGTGACTATTCAAGTAGTTTATTCTAAATCGTAAGATAACACAGAAAATAGGAAAGAAATATCTCATGCGGTCAAAATTAACTTTTTTCCAAAATATTATTTACTTAAACAAAACCCTAATTCTCCTTCAAAATGAATTATAATCTCCTCTGAAATATATTTCTTTTAATATAAAAGAGACGTAAATTAAGAATTAAGGGGCAACAATCACTCTAATAAGGAGGATTAATTATAGAGAAAAACTTCAATACACAGTCTGTGTAAATTTTAGTTTACACAGACCTTTTAGTTTTAGGGGTTAAGGGTTTAGTTTAAGGTTTAGAGTTTAGGGGTTTTGGTTACAGGGTTTAGAATTTAAGGTTAGTGTTTAGAATTTAGGGTTTAAGGTTTAGAGTTTAGCTTTTTAGGGTTTAAGTTTAATTTTGTTTTATAGTAAAAATAAGCAGGCTTGTGTAAAATTTATTTTACACAGCTTGTGTATCAAATTTAAACCCTTAATTATATCCATATCAACGAAATATTGATTATTTCAAAAACATTATTATAAGAAATTAACTGAAAATACGATGAAATCATTGACTATTCACACTCCTTCCACCCATAAATAAGAGAATATTTAGCGTTTAAGCATGTTTGATCTCACGTCCTCCTATATGTTATAACAACAACAATGTCAATCGAACTATACTCATTTAACTTGAAATTTTTTTATATAAAAAAGTCTCGATCTAAAATTTATGAAAATGATTAAGAATGTCTAAATTCGAAATTTTAAATATACTAAATAAATATCATTAATTGAACGCAAATAAATTTAAAAAAGATGCGTAATTGAAGCAGAACTCATAAATCCCAATAAAAAGGAGAAATTTTAGGTTTAAGGGTTTAATAAGCCCTTAAACTTTTGCAAAAAAAATCAATTAAGCCCCTAAACTTTTTTACACCCAATTAAGCCCTTAAACTCAAGAAAAAAAATCAATTTGGCCCTTTGACCAACGTTGACCGTTAAATAAGCCCTTAAACTTTTGCAAAAATCAATTAAGCCCCTAATTTTTTTGCACCTAATTAAGCCCTCAAACTCAAGAAAAAAAAATCAATTTGACACTTTGGCCGTTAAATTTAGCGGTTTTTTTAAATCTTCTTGGCATGTATCGCAACAGAATAATGTCACTTGTAATTTCTAGGAATTTTTAAACTTTAATTTTTAAAAAATATATAAAAATCAGAAACAAATCTAGAAAATACTGAAAAATTATTTTAAAAATATAAAAAATATTTTTAATTCTGAAATTTATTTATAAATAATAAATAATAATTTTTCAAAAGATAAAAGTATTTTAAAAAATTAAAAATACTAAATATTATTATACAATTATAAAAAATAAATTGAAAAAATATATAAAAATCTGAAAAAAATATTTTTTAGATTTTTTCTAATTTTTATATATTTAAATATTTTATATTTTTTCGGGTTTTTATATTTTTTTAAATTAAAGTTTAAAAATTCTTAGAAATGTCAAGTTGCATTATCCTGTTGCGGCACATGCCAAGAAGATTTAAAACCCCCCGTTAAATTTAACGGTCAACGTTGGTCAAAGGACTAAATTGATTTTTTTCTTGAGTTTGAGGGATTAATTGGGTGCAAAAAAGTTTAGGGGCTTAATTGATTTTTTTTCTTGAGTTTGAGGGCTTAATTGGGTGCAAAAAAATCTAAGGGCTTAATTAATTTTTTTACAAAAGTTTAAGGGCTTATTAAACCTTTAAGCCGAAATTTTATTACACAAGCTATGTAAACTTTAGTTTACACAAACATAAAAATATATTTCTAAAAATAAAATTAAAGTTTCGAAATGTGTAGCAATGAGATCAAAAACATAAATTGGGAAGCAAAAATCAAGCCATATATTATTAGTCATAAAAGCATCTATAGGTAACTCAAAAGATTATTTAAGGTAATATATTTGTAATAATGAGAAAAAAAATCCAGTGCTGGAGAAAAACAGTAAGAAATCATAAAGAAATGTTATCAAATCAAAGTTACCTTATACACGATAATGACAATTATATGAAAATCTAATCGAATGTATATGCTAACCATTGTTAATGCTTTTGATTTCAATCACGTTAATTAAGATTAAAAAAATCACTTTCATATGTTAAAATTGGAAATAAATCACTGAAATCGATCCAGAAGAAAAATTAATTCAGAAAAAATCCTTATAAATAAGACATTCAAGTTGAACCAAATCATTATCAGAACACCAGAATTAAACAAAAGCTAGGCAATGGCTCTTCGAATTGTCTTTGCTTTCCTGCTCATCTCATTTACATTAGCTCAGAGTGCAACAACTTTTAAAGTCCCAAGTTACGGTGCCGTCGCCGATGGTCGAACCGATAACCAAAAGGTTTTAATACATTATCAGTATTGGATTGATTTTTCTGCAATGCACTTGTCCACTTTTTCTTTTGTTATTTCTCTCAAACAACGTGTGAATATTTAGGCTTTTGTTTGAGCATGGACCGATGCCTGCAGCCTAAATGGAGCTTCCATAGTTTTTGTTCCCAGAGGAGTTTACATGTTGGGACCGGTTGTGTTTACAGGTCCATGCAAAGGTCCGATAATGTTCCTGATGAGTGGAGTTTTGAAGGTCCGTCTGGACCTACCGATGCTACAACTTGGATAAATTTTCGATTCGTAAATAATCTGTTAATGAAAGGTGGTGGAACATTAGATGGTCAAGGATCTTCTGCTTGGCCTTACAATAAATGTGACAAAAACTCTAAGTGCAAGCAGCTTCCGATTGTGAGTCTGTTTGTGTATATATATGTATGTATTTTTTTGCAAGAGAATTTGTTTATCTAATCTTGTTGGTGTGTTCTAAATTTCTAATTTCAGTCTCTCAAGCTTGACCCCGTGTCGAATTCGAGGTTCGAAAGCTTTAGATCAGTCAATAGTAAACAAACTCATTTCTCCATGTCCGGATGCGAGAATGTGAACATTACAAATGTTGAGATATGGGCACCAGCTGATAGGCCCAACACCGATGGAATCAAGATGGGGAGGTCGACCGGCATTTGGATTACCGATTCTAAGATAAGCACCGGTGATGACTGTGTTGCCATCCTCTCCGGGAGCTCTGGCATCGATGTTTTGAATGTCATTTGTGGTCCTGGACATGGTATCAGCATCGGGAGCATCGGCAAGTACCCGGGTGAAAAGAATGTTGATGGTGTGTCCGTGAAAAATTGCACCCTTCGTGGAACGGACAATGGTATTAGAATCAAATCGCGGGAATCTCCAATTGCAGCCATTGTTTCAAATGTCTTGTATCAAGATATCTTCATGGATAAAGTTCGGAACCCAATCATTGTTGACCAGACATATTACCCTTATGCTTCATGCAATCAACAGGTAATTATAATTAAAAAAAATCTGATTCTTATTTACTATTACATAAATATTTGAATGAACTATTTTTTTTTTCAGATGGCATCTCATATTCAGATAAAAGATGTTACATATAGGAACATATGGGGCAGTTCAAGTTCTGAAGTTGCTGTTGCTATGGAATGCAGCAAGAAATTCCCATGCAAGAAATTTAGTGATGACCGACATTAATTTGGCTTCTCATAAACCTGGAGTATCTTTGAAATCTTCTTGCTCAAATGTAATTGGTCGTGTCTTCGGCCGTCAAAGTCCCCACCCTTGCTTTTAGTTGGACTTGCAGTTTGGTTCTTGCAGATTTTTTCTGCAATTTCTCAGTATATATTGTGTCCAGCTTTCTTGTTTTGGTAATAAAAAAGTTTATATATGTCTTTCTAATATTTTTTTAGGAAAATTTTTTAATACAGGCTGTGTAAACTTTAGTTAAAATTTACGCATGCCTTTTAATTTTAGGGTTAGAGTTTTAGTTTAGGGTTTAAAGTTTAAGGGCTTAGATTGTGAGGTTTAAAATTTAATTTTAACGTTTAGAATTTAGAGTTTAGTTTTTTAGGATAATGGTTAGAAATTTAAGATTTTAATTTTATAGTATAAATATGCAAGTTTATGAAAAATTAATTTTACACCACTTGTGTATCAAAATTTTACCTTTATTTTTATAGTTAATATTTTATAATTACAATTATTTGGCACATCGGTGTTGATAATAGTATCTAGGATTACGACGAATGTTTTTGTGATAAATTTAAAAATTTATTAAATATTATTATGGATATGATAAGAGTTAGTAAAATATATAATTAATTTATAAATTGAAAGCATTAATTGATAACAAAACAATGATACATTTAAAATTGAAAGGTTAATTATTATGTCCTTTGAAGTGACTAATAAGAAGTGAAATGTTAAGTAAAAGATAGTCATATTTAAAACATGGCATTTTAACCTATAATTATTTATTTTTTTTATGTAAATTTAGATGATTATGTCCTTTCTTTTATTGCCTTCCTATTTATGTTGTGTTTATGTTTTTCTTGAGTTTATATATATATATATATATTATTTTTATATTAATTTAAGATATTTGAAGGAATAAATTAATGGTTGAAGGACTTACAGGTGTTTTTGAAGGACTTACCCTGAAACATGAGAATAACATTACAGCATTAGCTTCAGATGACGATCATCGAATTTAGAGCAACAATTTCAGAGACGTGCACCTCATCGGCTGGGTTTCTAGCACCATCCCGCTACAATTCAGAGCTATTATGGCACTTTCATCCTGTTCAGAAAGGACAAATTATCAGACTCAAGCAAGGTGCAAAAACATTATGCAAGAAAAACAATTACTTGGGAAACAAGAACTAAAGCATCTTATCCTTTCTGCTGCTGCTGATTTATTTGGTGCGCGTGCATGCATGAATGTACAAATCATGCAGAAGTGGATAATGGATATAGAGATTATACATGGAAAAGCTAAATTTAGTGCCAGGGACATGACTAAGTATAACATATCTTACACGACTCTAGTTAGTCAATAGTGGTGCAACGCATGACATCAGTTTCCGAAATCTACAAAATTCCGTCTCTAGTGCAAACAAAAGATCTCTGAAATACTTCTACATAAGAAACACAAAGACTCATATGGCACGGTTTACATATTATGAACATAAACCCAGATACGTAAATACAATCATTGAAACTTGTCCAAAAGTCACACGACTGTATTCGCTAAAACAAAACAGAAACCATAAAACATCGACATTTAAGGTAACCCTACTGGTACTCTATCCAAGAAAAATTGTCAATTTTGACTTTTTTTATGAAGACATGTCTAGTGTAACAAGAGTATATCCAGATATATAAGAACATAAAAGAAGTTACATTAAAAAGAACCCTATATTGCCTAGTTAGAGGAAATTCTTGTCATATGGTCAAATCAAGCCTCAGCATATTTACTTGGCATAATTTCAAGTAATTTGCTGATGGCATTACTAAATGGCTGCAACAAATCTTCAAATAGATAGAATTGACTTAATCTACTAATCATTTCCTACTTTTATTGTAAATTTCTCACAGGTTCACTAATAGCAGCAATATTTGGTAAGATTTTTTACAAAGGGCCGCGACTGTTTTAGAGAGAAAGTGGAGAGGCTCAAATAAAACTATGAACCAATTGCAGATATATTTCAAAATTAGGAATGAAGGCTGATTTTGGTCAAATATATTATTCCATTTAAAGCATACAAGCAGAAATTAGAGAAGCTAGATTTGCACAAATAGTTTGCAAAGAGATGTGGATGACAATTTAGAAATAAATTTAACAACATAAAAGGTATTGTGGTATTCTGGTTAGAACCAGAGGCCGAAACATTGGTTTCAACGTATCTCAGACATAATCTGAACCCAGATCTTTTCTGCCTCAGTCCTGAAAATATGAACTTACCATGGCAAATTCAACAAAAGCAATACGGGTTGAAAGCACATTATCCCCTAAAAGCCTCAATCGAGTGACCTGAGAATTAAAAGAAAATTGATGTCAACCTTCAAAACTTCTCTACATTTAGTCTTCTAGTCAAATCAGATGGAAAAAAGGCATGCATAGTATTGATACAATACTAACCTCACCACAGGTTGATTCAAAGAAATTCTTCACTTCAGCTTGGGAAACCTTCAATCAAAGTAAAAATATTCTAGAGTATTCATTTGACAACGTTAAACTAATACTTTAGATGCTAGTAAAAATAGATGCTAATCAATTACATAAGTGATAAAAGTCCAGAACTCAAACATTCATGTAAGCAAATACGGGGTTTACCTTCTTGTCAATATTTGTACAATAAACTGTCCTGGTGCACATTTCCCTTTCATCTTCTGACTGCAATTGTAGTTATTCTAATGAACGGCAAGTCTATAAAGAAAACTATAGAGAAACTTCAATAGCTATTTAGCAACATTGAAATGTCATTGGAAAGAGGTATATGCAAAACTGAGATAGCTAAGAGCCAGAAAGTTACTCATCCATACCCTAGGGAGAAACGTGGGGTTCACAGGAAGGATGGCGGTTTTTGAAGGCAAGACCCTAACTGGATAAAACCCTAGCATTATCCCATTGAGGTTCAAAGCAGCCCTTGCACCTTCTGTGAAAACAAAGTTAATATAAAATGTAACATGTGAATAAGTGTGCTTATAAAACAAAAGTTCATCTCCGGTCCGTAGCAGCTGGTTACCTTCATCTGCGAATTCCACAAATGCAAAACGAAGAACTGAATGTGGATCACCACAAACTCGGCAATCAACAACCTTCAATAATAATTTCCAACCCACTTCAGAAATGTCAATATACGGAAATCTGCCCCATAAGCTATCAAAGAAAGTAACCCTATCAAGCAGTATCGACCAAAGACACAACTTCCTTTCTTTTTCCCGAGAAAAAGGAGATACTCGACCCTCGAAATCAAATTTAAAAGTTCTTCTGGCTTTTTAATGACGCTCTAAACAAAAGATCAAAATAAGTAATGCAGAGCCACGCCTTAATAAGATACAAAAGTGGAAAACAGTCTTGCAAATATCAGAGACAGAGAGAGTGATATGGACCTAAATGATAAAGCTAGAACATTATTGTAAATTATTCCACGTAGTATGAGAGAAAGAATTAGGGTTGTAAATGAACCGGGCTTGAACGAACAGACTGTTGTTCATGTTCATTTATTTAGTTTTAAGCTTGTTCATGTTCGGTTCATGTTCGTTAATAATTTCATAATTGTGTCCATGTTTGTTTATTTAAAAAAATAGATGTGTTCATGTTTGTTTGTTTAACATATTCATGAACATTAAATGTGTATATTCACAAATATGTTGATTAACATATAATTGAACACGTTCGCAAACAATTAAAAATCTATTCATAAATAATAAACAAACAAACCATAAATGAACATAATTCTAATTTTTTAGGTATAAAATAATCAAACATAAATATTAATAATAATATTATAAACAAAATAAATATAAATATTTTTTAAGGATCTTTTATATTGAAAACATCAAATTTAAATAAACGAACTTAAAAATGTGCTTATAAAGAACTAATGAATGAGCTTATAAAGAACTAGTAAACAATCTTATAAACGAGCTTGTTTGTGAACCTAAAGGAAACAAACACACCTTTGTTCAAACACATTTGTTTAATAAACAAACATAAAATTTTACCTGATCAACAACTACTTCAACAATATTGATTAGTGTAATAACAGTGTCAAAAATGAGAAGAGATGGCAGGAAATATATAGTTTAGAAGCAAAACAGGACAATTATACCTGATCAGCAACTACTTCAACAAGCTCCAGCTCGTGGACATGCCATTGCCTTGCGCTACCTAAAGGGAGCATCAAAACCATCAAAGCATATCGTTTTGTCGAAAGTTCTGGCCAATCATTAATTTGGAAGTTAGAGAGATGCAGGAGTATTTCGTGCGCTATCTAAAGGGAGCATCAAAACCATCAAAGCAGGAGTAGTTCGTGGACACGAACTGCAACCACCTCGCCAGGCATGTACTTCTCAGAAGGGTGTATTCTCGCCACCGGACAATTCGGGGATATTTTTACCGCATGACTGCTACTAAACACTTGATTGATCACAGGAAGATGGATTGGTACAGTGTACCCAACCGGATTCTGTTGACGAAGAGTATATGAAAGTTGGATCTCTAGCCCAGTACGAGTTGGCATCCACAGGGCACATTCTTCTAGTGCCAAAGTTTGACCCAATTCAACTAAAGTCGTTTTCAGTATCGTGTGTCTATCCAAAGTGCTTCTGATCTCATGAGTGAGCATCCTAACATGGCGACCCGTTTCCTCTTGTGTACGAATCAGACCCATTTCTCTATCAAACTCCGCGGCCTTATTTTTCAAAAACAATTCTCTAGTTTTAACACTCAATAAATCAGGAATAATATGTACCAGAATCAAGGCAGTTACACATGATACCACGGCAGTAAAAAGCTTTGCAGTCGTCATTACCATTGCCACGGTTCTCGAATGCAATGTAAAAGTCCACAAGTTAATGAGATGTGTTGCTCCGCAAAGTACTATAAAGGCACCAAACTGCACAAGCACCCATCTATATGGAAACACAGCAGATTTCTTGACAAAATATATAAGCTCTAAAGGAATTGAGAAATACACAAGCGCAATGAAGAAGTCGGAAATATATTGATATTTCATCAACAGATCATCCGGGGGCCATTGTGGCTCAATGCAGTTGCAAGAATCCATACTGACTGAACCACCTAAGCTCTCACTTGTTCTTCACATACCTGAAGAGGAAAGGTAGATTATAAACAATTCACATATCCATTTGATTTCACGATAACAGGAAAGATAGAATAAAACATACAATTTGCATGCCCTAAAGTTCATCATATTCATGTCAAATCAAACATCCCATAATCCTACCCAGTTTATGTTCCTATTCTTTCCTCCTCAATGTCTTGCTAACCAAACACACCCTTAAGCATAAATAACAAAGAAACCGAAACCGAGCAAAAAATCTAAGTAAAGCCTAAGCTGGTCAATAAAAGCACAACAAAGACAACTGTTTTCCAAGGCGCAGTGAACTCTAAGAGCTAGAACCCTTAGATTGCTTGAGGCGCAAAGTGCAAAAAAGCATTTCCATTAGTAAAATAAGGCACAATACATATATGCTAGTGTATGTATAGATATACATATTGCACACAAACAAGACTAAGAAGTAAGAACAATAAAAACTAACGAATGGTCCAGACCAGTTTATCCTACAAAACATGTAAAATTTTCGTTTTCTTCTATGGACCAATATGCATGATTGACAACATTCAGAAAGACACTTGACTACTTAGATCCTGCAAGACCTGACAAATGACAATACATACACTAAGTTTTTTAGGTTAAACAATGAAATTTGCAAGAAATTGAAGAAAAATGAAAATCAATTTCTGAAAAAAATAGATTTTATGATAACAAACACCAAAAGGAACAAAAAAAGGTTCGATAAAAAAACAAAGTGAGAGCTAAAAACTAGCAGAAGGCAATTGAATTATGCAATTTACACAAAACTCCAGTAACAGAAACACTTAAAAACATACTCCCAAGCTCCACAACCACTCATTACATCCAATCCCAAATCATCAAAAAGAAAAATCTTTCCTTTACAGCTAAAAGTAAAAGCTTGACCAGAGAAGAAATAGTGAGTTTGGAAGAGAAGGGTACTTTGGATTACAAAGAAAAAGAACCAAATTTCCAAAAAACAACCAATCAAGTAAAGCTTCCAGTTGAAACATCAAATCAAATTTCCCCAACAAGCTGCCCCACACAAAAAAAAGATGTCAAAGTTGAAAAACCCTATCCAGAAAAGATGGGGAAAATCAAGTAAAATGAACCGAGAGAGCAAAATTACCTTGTTGAATTTTTGTCTTTTTAGCAGCTTAATTGGATTCATTCAAAATTAGACTCGTTTATTTAAAATGAACCGAGAGAGCAAAATTACATGAACTTAACTCCTTTATTTAAATTGGATTCATTCAAAATTAGACTCGTTTTAGTTAGGCAGAACTAAACAAGTTCAATTGTTTTTGAATTTTTATAAAATATAAATATACATATTTCAAATGTAAAAATTAATTGGGAAAAACATAAATATCAAAATAAACCAAAAAGTCAAGTCTATTTATCAGTTCGAAGCAGAAATTCAAATTTGTTAGAGATTAGTAAAGTTGGGTCGTAGGGTTGTATTAGTTAGAATTAGTTAGATCTTGGTTGGTTTGTTTCAATTGTTATAACAACTACTAAGTGCCCCTTTGGCATGGCTTGAAAAGAAGTTTTTGCTAAAAAAAAGAGAGTAAATTTTACTCATAAGCAATGCCAAACACTTTTAAATTGGATTGAAAAATCACTTAAAAAATGATTTCCCACCCAATGTCAAAAGTTAAGATTTTTAGCTTTTGGGATGAAAAAATCGCTTTTAAGTGTGAAGTTACTTTTTACCCTTAATTAATAACACTAATATTAATACTAATATATTAAAATAATATTAAATAATAATTATTATATTAAACTAATATTTTAATATTAAATTAAATTATTAAATATAATAATTATTAAAAATTTAATATTTTAAATAAAAATAAATAAATAAATAAATATTACAAAATAATATTAAATATAATAACTATTAATATATTAAATTAATATTTAGTTATATTACAATAATATAAAAAATGTATAGTTTAGACTTTAGAGGCTAAATTTTTATATTTAGTTTAGAGTTTTATATTAATTATTTAAAGTTTATATTTTATATATAAAATACTACTAATGAATTGTCATGGTTTTTATATTTTTATTATTTAAGTTTATTTTTTCATATATAATAATATTAATAAATTTTATGATAACAAATTTAAACATCATTTACGTTCATTTATTTTTACTTTACTTTTCAAAAGCATTTTTTGACAACAATATCAAACACTAAAAATCTTACATTTAACTTTTCAAAATCACTTTTAAAATTACTTTCTGACAGTACTTTTAAAAGTATTTTTCAAAAGCATTGCCAAACTGATCTTAAGGCTATTTAGGTTGGCACCTTTAATTCAATCCATTTTCCATATCATTTGTTTTTCGATTAATAAAATCAGATTATCCCTCCGTTCTCTCTAAACTAAAATTAGAGTCACTCTTCTTATTGTTTTACCATCGTTTGTTTATCTCCGATCACCATGCCAACTTTCTCACAAAATTTATATATTAATTTGAAACAGAACATATAGTTCAAATATTAAATTTAATAGACTTTTGACTTTAAACAAGAAATTTTAATAAATAGGAGAATATAGGCCCATTGGCCCAACAAATATAACTAATAAAAACTATATTCAATCAGACAAGCCCACCAAACTCTAAAACAACCCTTTCCCTCTCGAACTCAAATACTGTCTATCAGTCTATGGGCTTAACTTTAGAAACTAATCATCTAAGTTTTATATTAAAAATGAGTTAATTGTACTAGATATCCTCAGGCTATGACTCCCATTATAAATTGGTCTTTAAACTTTTGAACATTTTAATTATATCCCCAAATTATGACCCATATTCTAAATTGGTGCACAAACTTTTGGATATTCCAATTTATCTTTGCACCTCCTGAAATTTTTGTAACTTCAGACCTCTTAAATTTTTAATATAACTTCTTAAAAATTCGTATTCCTAATATGAAATTTTGGGTCGTCTCTATTTGTTAGTACATAAAATTTTCGTGGGTTAACAAAACATATTATGCCACGTAGATTGCCGTGATAAATTTAAGCAGAAAAAAATATCTCATTCTAATACCATCCAAATCCTGCGTAACTTCTTAATGCGTCACTAGAACGTACGATATACGTGTACTAAGCTCAAAGGATTGGATAAGCGACATTTTCATCGATATTTTTGTAAACTTTTTTGACGGTGAATAAAAGAAAATATCAATCGTGAAATTCTTTTTGGAAAAATACGTATGATTGATGTAAATTCCTTAGACCAAATCAAATCATGATCACTAAAATGTCTCTTTAAACAAAATATTAGACTCGGATCTTAAAAGTAATATTGTTAAAAAGAATGTTCACGAATATTGAACATGAATCGTAAAACGAATATGGCTAATCTCTTCAAATTTCTTAAGGAAAATAAAGTTGGATAAGGGTGGCAAAGTGTAAATCAAATACAAAATGTTGATTAGCCAAAAACAAAAAAATATTTGAAGTTTGAAGATAAAAAAGGGAAGTGGGAAGACAACAATCCGTGTTGAGTACACCAATTAAATAGACCAAACCCTTTATTCTTTTCCATTTGTTGTTTCTTAGAAATTTCCATAAGCTTTTATTCCACCACCAACAAAAATCAACAGAAAAAAAGGGACAAATTGACCACTCTTTGAGTTAGGTAATGCCATGAAAGATTCTTCGCTAACATTACATCTCAATGCTACACATGTTTTTCGTTATTTTTCCTTTGTTTGACCTAATTAATCAATGTCGTATGCAACTTCCAGAAAAAAAAAAAAAGAGCAGGAACTGTCGTAGTGGGGTTGGTTTTAAAGTCGTGTTGAGTTGACTGGCTCAGAATGAGTCGGATTATTACCGAGTCAAAACCTAATTCTATTTGGATTTTTGGACACGATTCCATTGATGAGTGGTTGATGATGCATGGACCGACACGTATCAGGTGAAAGGAATTGTTGGGATATCCCAACATGGAATTACATGGCGATAGATTAACGGCTCATTGTCCTTGGCGGCAGCTTTCTTTTAGGTTGTTATAATGTTGAAAAATATTTATTTGATATTTAATTTATTGGTTAAAATTAAGTGTTGTAGAAGTTTATTATAGCCATGGTCCTTCTAATTTAAGTGTTTTATTTATAATTTTGACAAAATAACTCTTGAGACATTGTTTAAAATGTTAAAATTTTTAGAAGTACAAATTAAATTTTTAAAAGATTTAATTTAAATTTTAGAGATCTAAATAAAAAAATTCAATATTTTGAGACTTAATCAAAAAATTTCATACAACCAAAAAAAAAATTTCAAACTAATTGGTTATTGGTGAAAAATAATTGTTTTTAGTCCAAATGATTTGATATTCAATTTTTATTTTAAGTCCAAAACGTAAACTTTAGGTTTTAATTTAAATCCTTCCAATCAAAATGTTCATTTATAATTGAAATTGAACCTTCAACTTTGTTAATTTTTTAGGGACTTATAATTTATAATTGATTCGCCTAAATTGTTAAAAATTTAGTTTTTTTATTGCTTTTTTTTAAAAAATTACAAATAAATATGGTTAATTTTGATGTAAAATATAATTTTATGGATTAAACTTAACAAAAATAACACCATCTTATTCTTTACTTTATTAGACTAAATTAGAAAAATTAAAAATATTGGACTAAAGATCTTGTATTAATCAATAAAAAAATGAATGATGATTAATTATAATTTCAAAAGTTTTCTAAAAAAATTATAATTTCAAAAGTAAATATTAAAACTAATAATTAACAAATTAGGTAAAGTGTTAATTTAAATTAAATAAAGATTTTTTTTATTAAATTTGTTTGGTATATAATATATTGATTTAATCTAAATTAGACCTAACAAGTAGTATTAATAAAAAAATTAAACCAATATCATAGATCTAAATTCAATTAATAAACCTTTAAAGTGTACAAATTAAAATATTAAACTAAATATTATTTTATAATCACTTTAACATATTGATAAAAATAAACCTTTAATAGAAAACAATAAGCCAATCAAAAAAATTCATCTCAAAAATGAAGGTGGAAAAATCATCACTTGTATAAATAAACCATTAATACTAAACACAAAATATAATTCCTAAACTATAACGATTAATGGACATATCTTTTATATAATTTTAATAGACAACAAATTAAAACCATTGAAGTGATTTAAACCATTAACACTAAGCCTAAACCCTAAACCCTAAACCATAAGTTCAAGTGTACAATTATGTTCAAATATAATATATATATTTTAAGTTAAATTATATTTAAATATAAAATTTAAGTTAAAATATATTTAAATTTTAAATGTACAATCATGTTTAAATATGAAATATATATATTAAGTTAAATTATATTTAAATTATTCATTAATTATTACATCAAAATAATAAATTAAACTTATTGATAATTAAAGTCACATATTTCTAATAATTAAGTTAATAATCAACAAATGAATCATTTAATAAAATTAATTTAATGGTTATACTTAAATTTTTTAATATAATGATCATACTTAATACAAAAACCAAAATTATTAATTTAGTAATCATAATTAACAAATCAATTTAAATTTTTAATAATTTATTTTAAATTTATCAATCTCAATTTATTAATTTAATAAAACTTTTAAATATTATTATATACTATAATTTATAAACTATAAAAAAATATTAATTTAATGATCATAGTAAATCATGATTTTAAATTGTGAAAATGTATTTTGTCACACTATAATATAATAAGTTTATAATCTCACAACTTCATCAATTGTTACTTATTAGTTATTACAAGTTAGGCAAATATAAGATTAGTTCAATAACAAGTCGGGTCATTTACAGGTTGAGTCAATTACAGTTCAGGTTCATAACAGGTAAGGTTCATAACAGGTCGGGTAATATCAGTTATTTATTAGGTTAATCTCATATTCGAGTTCATATCATGTCGAATACAGGTTGAATTTGATTATCACATTATCAGGTTAAATTCGGATTCAGGTCGGGTTCATGTCATGTTAGAAACATCCATGAAAGTATAAAAGATCTTATATACTATAAATATAAAAAATGAATGATGATAAGGGCCTGGTACCCTAATATTTAGTAAATTAATTTTTAACTTTTTTAATTTTTAATTTGATCTCTTTAAAAAATTAAAAAATATTATTATATTTTAAAAAAATAAAAATGTTTAATTATTTCCACTAATTTTTTTTTTAAAATTTCTAATTAAATCTCAAAATACTTGAAATTTTAAATTAAACATTTAATTTTAAAAAAAAAATTAAATAGGGCCCTCAACTTTAATTGTCAAAATCCGCCCCTAATGATGATTAATTATAATTTCAAAATTAAAAAATTTAAAAATAATGATTAACAAATTATACTCAAAACTAAATTATATGAATTTGGTTTTTAATTATTTTTTGTCTAAATAACGTCTTGATTTAATCAAAATATTTAAAATATAGGCAAATGGAGTTCCAACTTCGATGGCGGAATATCATCAAACAGTTCCCCACCACAAACAAAATAAATTTGCCAATTCGGACGGCTTATGGACAAGTTTTTATATTATAATTATTTTGTATAGATAACAAGTTAGTTACCCCTTTTGAAGTGATATAACTCAATTATTTACATTAACAATTGATGTATCAACAACAACAAAAAAACAATTGATGTATCAAATAATTATTTACTTTGAATTTATATATACTATATTAGCAGTGAAAATTAAAAGTTTCTATAAGTACTTTAACTTTAGAGTCTATGGTCAAAATTTAGTGTTTAGAGATTGGAGGTTTATGTTTAATGGTTTAGAATTTAAGGTTGTACTTAGAATTCAAAGGTTTGTGATTAGAATTTAGGGTCAGATGTTAGAGTTTAGAGTAATCGAATTAGGGATTTATGTTTAAGCTTATAAACCTTAAATTCTAATAATACCTAAATTCTAAACCAGTAAACATAAACTTCTAATATATAAACCCTAAATTATAACCCTAAGCACTCTAAACAAGGCGTTTATGGAAATTTTTTGTTTCAATTGTCTGTGTATGAGAATATATATTATGATTTAAAGTTTAGGATTTAGGAAAAAATATTCTATACAGTGGCAGTGGAAAAACTTGTTTCCACAAGCGCCTAGTTTTTAGGGTTTAGATGTTATGATTTGGAGTTTAGATATATGGTTTTAATGTTTGTGGTTAGGTTTTAAGGTTTGAGAATATATATTATGATTTAAAGTTTAAAGTTAAGGATTTAGAATTTAGGGTTTAGCCTAAATAAAATATATGACCGCTTTAGAAGCCCGATTGTGAAAAACTTTTCACTGACAGTATATCAAATAATTAATCCTACTTTAAACACAATTGTAAATATAATACAATATTAACTTTTATATAACTATAAAAATATACATATATGCATACATATATATATATATATCATCAATTGACATGAACCATAAGGTTGTTCCCTTGTTTGCAGTTTTTCCTTTTTCCCGCGGGTAATGAATGCGTAATTTCATGAGAAAAAGGGAAAATAATTATTTCAGGATTTGGGTAGCTTGAATGAAGAAGGCAAGTTTTGAATCATACAACTATTCTTCTTCGATTTTAATGCTATACATACAACAAAAATTGACCCACCTTGTCTACATGTCATGTATTCTTACAGTTTATTCGTTGTCCGTTGTCAGTTCAGACATCCTAATAATTTTAGAAATTGGGAACATGAAATTGTCTTAAACACCAAATTCCATGTGCTTATGTTTTGAGAGAAGAACTCATATAACTTTTACGATGCATCTATTTCAATTTTGGTAAATTTTGTTGAGACTCATCCAATTATTAATACGTACATGTTGATCATTAAACTATAAAAGTTATAAGGAAAAATATATGATGCACTGGCGGTGAAAATATTTCAAAGGTTAAGGATCCAGTTTAAGGGTTTAGAATTTAGGGTTTATGGGTTAGAATTTAGAGGTTAGGGTTTAGGTTTTAGGATAATATGTTATGGATTTAGGTTTTTACCTATAACCCCAAAATTCTAACCCTAAACTCAAAATTCAAACATCAGCCCCTAATTTCTAAGCACATATACTGAACCCTTATACTATGAACCCTAAATTAAATCGTCAACCCTTAAAATTAGGGCTTTTGTGGAAACAAAATATTTTCACCGCCAGTACATGGTATAATTACCCAAGTTATATATAGATGATTAATATTATCTATTTCTTTCACCCACCCTAACTCAGTGAAGGAACCACATTGGACAGGGAGGGGCCATGCTCCCCAGGAAAAGTTATAAACTTTTTTTTATGGTTTCACTAACTCAGTTGTAGTATCTGTTCATACATATTCTTAAACTTTTTGACAATGTACACACTTTGCAAACAAAGCGATTGAATCCGAGTCTCTTAAGATGAACATCATCCACTTTTTTACTGAAACTACTTGTTGAGTTCGAAATGACGTTAATTTCAAAATTAAACAACACGGACATTTTGTTACATCCTGATTTAACTCCGTCATCCTATGTATATTGTGTCAAAATACGATGAATTAGATTTGATCATGAAACCAACCAAGTCAAACAAATAATGATGTTTGCAACATATATGCAACATCTTTACACGCGGCACAACTTTTTGATGAAAAATTGTTTCTGAAAAAGCTCAAATAATGGGTGATTGCGAGTAGCATCCATGAACGCATGGGGACGAAATATAATAACGGCATGTTTGACAAAGGGGAAAAAACAAGTAAGTGGACCCGTGAATTGAACCTGCCATGGTTTCTATCACTAGAGGCATGATTTTAGCACAATATTTGACACTGCCAAACACGTCCCCAATAGTTAACCGCTTATAATCTATGCTGCTTTTTGTTCTCTCCATGACTATTGGTAGGACGGCTTCCCTTCCAAAGTATGTGGGTCAACACTTTTGTGGTAGGACAAAGATCCAATTTTTCTAAGCCCGCTTACTTTGTCTTCTATACTCCACGCTCTTTTTTAGCATTCTATTCCGATTATAATGTATTATTTTAATTTAGTTATTTGGATAAATTTATATATAATTGTAAATTATACTGTTTAAGCTCGAGTCACCTAGACGGAATATATATTTTTTACCACTAGAACCAAATAAAAAGAAAATTTTATATATCCAAATTAGACATATTCTAAGGTAATATTATATGTTTAAGCTTAAAGGTCTGGATAAAAAAACTGTTCCCCGAAGTGAATTTTTGGTAAAAAAAATTAAACATGTTTAAAATATAGGTCAAACACGGGTCTTGAATATTGACTGTCTAAGTCTTGCCAAACCCTTTTTTGCTAGATGCAACTCGTGTTAAACAAAATTTATAAATATGGACTGATTTTAACAAAATTTATTACATATATTTTGAGTTAATTGCACCACACGTCCCCAAATTATGACACTCATTTTAAATTAGTCCCTAAGTTTAAAGCATTTAATTTCATCCTCAAACTATGACCTTCATTCTAAATTGGTCCCCAAACTTTTAAGCATTCTAGTTTCATCCTTAAACTTTGACCCTCATTCTAAATTGGTCCTCAAACTTTTTGAACGTTCTAATTTTATCCCCAAATTATCAATATATGCTAATCATATCTTTGTTAATAAAACCGTTACAAAATTTGTTAATTGTCATGAAACACTTATTTGTATTATGTAATAATATGATGTGATATAAACGATAATTTGAGGATGAAATTAGAACATTTAAAAGGTTTGAGGATCAATTTAGAATGAGAATTATAGTTTGAGGATGAAACTGGAATGCTTAAAAGTTTGGGGACCAATTGAGAATGAAGGTCATAGTTTGAGGATGAAATTGGAATGTTTTAAAGTTTAGAGAGCAATTTAAAATGAGGGTTATAGTTTGGGGACGTGTGGTGCAATTAACTCCATATATTTTTAACTGGTCTTGGATAACTATCGTTGAGATTGTTTACATATGTGACCTTAACTCAAACTCAACTCACCTCCTCTCATGAAACCCTCTAGTTTAAATATATATATATATATATATATATATATATATATATCATATTTATAGGTGTGGGGAGGGAGAAACTCAATTCATCATACGTTAATTAAATAAGACATATATATATATATATATTTATCATATTTATAGGTGTGAGGAGGGAGAAACTCAATTCATCATATGTTAATTAAATAAGACTTAAATATTTAAATATGTTATGAATTTGTCTATTGTTATTATTTTGGTATTTAAAGAATTCTCGAACTTAAATAACTGTTGAAGTTGTCCACTTAATCTCCATTATTCCATTGATGAAATGATATAATCAACAATAACATGATCTGATAGAAAAATGTCACGTGGCACATTTATTTTGTAAAACGACATTAAAAGTAATAAAGAAAAATAATAGTACAAAAAGGCATTGGGGGAAATATTTTTTTCAAAGAGTACACTTAATCAATGTTTATGGACATTGATTAAGATTGTTTATATACAAAAGTCTTTTACATTTAAGGCATTACTTGTATAATACACGTACAACAAAAAAACAAAATGAATGTTTTTTTTTCCTTATTAAAATTGTCTCCTATTGAATAAATGCTACAAAACATAGAACAAAGTAGCACCCACCAATTTTGTTTTGGGTAGCCACCCAGCTCTCCTTTAGCTGCCAAACAATGTGACCTCCATGTGCCGTAATTCACCGCGCATAACCAATTTTGTTTTGGGTAGCCACCCAGCTCTCCTTTAGCTGCCAAACAATGTGACCTCCATGTGCCGTATTTCACCACGCCCTTTTCATATGGGGCCATATTGAAGACCCATCATCAATGCAGGTGCCTTTCACTACTCTTAATTTCTTTTTGTTGCTCTCTCGATTCCTCATAATTTTATCATGATTAATTTCAATTGACATGCATCGCACATTTAATTTTGGTGGGTAAATCTTTCAGCGGAAATTTTCTGTATACACAAGGTTTCGAACTCAATACCTGCTTAAACGATACCAACTTGCTTACCACTTGGATCAATCCTCATCAGTCCCTTCTTTTAATTATTTTATCATTAATGTTAATCTCATCGCATATTAATATCGCCGAAACAAAATTATGGTAATTAATTGAAGACTGTATATGCAAATATCGAATTACTGTAGTCTTTATGTATTGCAGATATTTAGTATATCCCATATTCATTTTACGGTCAATGTTCGAGATTCTAGATTATCCCTCTTAATATAGAATTTTTATGGCTCAAACTGATATTCTTTCATTATGAGTCAATATGTCTTATCACCGCATCCAACATTTATTGGTAACTTTTTTTATATTAAAACCATTTATAAAGTATTATAAATTTATATAAAAATTAATGTTAATAATTCGTAAATATTTTGATATATTTATTCGTCAGTCTCGTGATCATGTTATATTTTAGATTATGTTTTAATTATTTTTTATCAAATCTAAAACTATCAATTTATTGGTATAACTATTAATATCTAATTTATTGATTGACTAATTCAGATTAGGTACTGCAAAGGTCTACTATAGGGGCCAGAGACAGAGCCATATTTGGGGGTTGAAGGACAAATTCATAATTAATATATTTTTTAATAAAAAAATTATATAAATCAAAGGCATTTTTTGGTGGGTGGAAGAACCCCTCCCAAGATACACACGGGCCCATCCCTAATAGGTACGAACCTTCCAAGATTCAAACATTTGACATTGCTTAAGGGATCTAGTGCTTTATCTCACTAAATCATCTTATTATCAATTAAAAATCTATCATTAGTGTTATAGAGAATTCAAAAACAAAAATAATAGATTTGTAACGGCCCAAAAACTCAGGTCAACGGACTAGCGTTGACCCAAGGATATGAACTCCTTGTTAGTTGATTTATAAATGAGCTTTTAGGGCCTATGATTGTATTTTTGGGCTTAAGGGTGACCATGTGGGCTTGGGAGAGGGCAAGAGTGTAACAAGGGAGAAAATTGGAGGATTTATGAGGTAAATAACCCAAAATTTGAAAGAAAGGCTGAATTCCCTTGAATTCTATTAGTTGGGACGTGACTTTGAGGAGACAAAACCTACATTATTGCATCATCTTCATTGCTACATCCTCCCCATCTCTCTTCTCCATCTCCACACCCTCACCTATGGAGAAATGTGCAAGCTTTGTTGTTTTAAACACCTAGTCTTGTGAAGGAAACCTTAGTTTTAGAATTTATATTTCAAGATCTACATTTAAGCATATAAACTATGGGGGGTTTTCGATCCCACGTTTTGTTGTTTTCTGATGAAATTTAAGGGTTGTAATGGGTTATTAATGAGCCTAGTAAACTCTAGGGAGCTTGAGGCTAATAATGGGGATTGAAACTTTAGATTTATAGGCTTAAGCCGTGACCAGAAAAGCTATTTCCGGGGTTGATCATTGGTATACGAGAAGCGTACCGATACCCCTTAAGTTGTTGATGAACAAAGACAAGTTATGGGCAGTGTACCGATGCAGGTCAACTTGTATTAATACTCGAAAGTTTTATAAATTTCAATAGCGAATGTTGGTATCGACACGGTACGAACAATATCGATATCCCAGTTTGTGTATCGATACGTGCAAGCTTTCTCAAATTCCAATAATGAATCTCAGTATTGGTACACCCTAGTTTGTACCGATATCCCTGCTAAAACGGCTCAATCATAGTAAATTAACAAGGAATAACGTAACATGATTTGGTTAGGGTTATATATATATGGAATTTAGTATAGTACACTTCATCTAGAACTTTTGGATGATCTATAACTTTGAATGACCCATATGTCTCGTAATTGAGTGTGTGGGTCAGTGAGTCTTGATTGTTTATGATCTAATTATTATGGGATCAGGATGCCCGAGGTAAGTACTGCAGTATGTATATGTGTTGATGCTCTCGATGTTTTTGTGGCCCCGAGTGGCATCCACTACCTAATGTCTTTGTGGTTCCGAGTAAGTAACCTACACGACTTGATGTCTTCATGGTCTCAGATACGTGGTGTGGTAAAATATTCGATGTCTAAGTGGTCTTGAATATAGCCTTGATACTCGATGTTTAAGTAATTCCGAGTGCGTTTATGGCTAGCCCGATGTCTTAGTGGTCCTGGGCTAACAAGTTTGGCTACCTTGGTAATAGTAAGTTAATACTTGATTTGCTTCATTTTATGCCTTGTGCTCAATTGCTTATCCGCATGCTTACTGTTATGATTGTCTTGAAGTTTTTATATCAGACATGTACCAACTGAGCTTGTTAGCTCAGCGTGCGGATGTGTTATTTTTTCGTGCGTAGGTTGACAGGTCTCTCTCTTGGAAGGAGCACATCAACGAGGATTGCCCAACACCAAATCAACTCGAGTATAGCACCTTGATTTTAGTTGTAGGGCTATGTATCCATAGGACCTTATTGTAGTTGGTATGTAACTCTATTTACACTTATCTTGATATACGGTATTTAAATCGTACGAAGCTCTATTTATATTTTGGATTCGAAATTATTATGAAACTTCTTTTTAAATGGCTTGTTTAAATATTATTTTGGCTAAACTTGAAATTTAAAACTAAACTAAAAATTTTGGGTTGGGTTATGTGACGTCTTCGATCCGGTGGTATTTAAAAAAGTTAAAGATAGGTTAATGGCAATTAGTGTTTTATAAACTTTTCATTAAAGTGCATGCACTTTGTTATAATAATTAAAGAAAAGCTTATCTAGTTGTTTTTATTCGAGCTTATAGGCTAAGAACATTGGTGGGTATATAAAAACAAAATTTAATTATTTGGTATATTATTAATTAAGGATAACACGCAAAAGGGAAAGGTTAGTTGGCAGTTGGCCGTTTTTTTTTACAGGTAAAGTCTGTTGGTCGAATAGTTTTAATCTGAATTATTCGTTGAGAGGATATTCCTCCGTCACCTATAGAGACACTAAAAGGCCGTGTTATTTCTTCATCAGCTCCTTTAAATTCAGATATTTTAACATGTTGGTAATGCAAGTTGCAGAATATATGGAACAATTTATTTGCAATTTCAATAGTGGATACTAACCATATTTTTTAGTTCTTCATATATATATATATATATATTGAAATAAATGTTTGAAAAATTTCTTGTTACAAAGGTGATATCAATTCGAATGATCAAGTATTTTAGATATTTTGAATCGTCTATGATAATTCTGTTAGATTATGGGGTTTTAATAATAATTTTAGATTTTGACCTTTTTTTTTTTGACAAAATCGCTTTATTTTGTGGACTTTAACATTATTTGATAAGTTTTTTCATATATTTAAAAAAAGCATAAAAGGCAAATTTAACCTTAAACGTTTACATTTTGTCAAACTGACCCTTATGTTTTTGAGCTAAATTTGACTCACAACCTTTTGAAAAAGTCAAATTATATTTTGGGTACAAATTGATCGCAATTTTTCAAATTTGTCTAAGTGGATCTCTATTTTTTAAAGACATAAAGTCAAAAAATGGCACAACGTTTGACTAAATAGTCACTTTAGCCATATTCTCTTTTTTTGGAGCAATTCAACCCTCAATATTTCATTTTAGGTCAAAATGGCCCATCTGTGGATAAAAATTGTTAGAAAACTGATGGTAAACAAATTGAAATGACTTGACAGAATGATAAGTAGAAAATATTATTATATATTTTATATAATTTTATAAAAAAATTAACTGATCTAACATTTTTTCAAGTCAACACACTTGTCTATATGATACTGTCATGTTAGCGTGCATTGCCATGTATGTTTGTCACGTCATTTCAAGTCATTTACTATCAGTTGACTGACAGATTTCATCCGCAGATTGGCTATTTTGACCCAAAATTAAGCATTGATGGTTGAATTGCTCAAAAAAAGAGTAGGGATCAAAGTGACTATTCAGTCAAACGTTGGGAGACATTTTTTTGACTTTATGTTTTTTTTAATAAGCATTTAATTGATTCATGTTTAAAAGACATAGCTAACTTAATTTTTTGGTACAATTAAAGAGATCAAATGTATATTTAACTTTAAAATATTTACGATTATTTGCTGCTTATAAATATTGATTATCATCCAACTAAAAAACAAAAAACAATTCACCGACTATCAATTGATCTAAAAGGAATGAGTCATTTGGTTCCATAAGCAAGACCGGGAGTTCGAATTCTAACGTTGTGAATAGAGCAACTTAGGTTAGGAGGGTCGCCTCCATAATGGACATCTACAATACTTAATCGGAATCAGTCGATGAATGAGTCAGATATCAATGATTATAAAAGAACAAAAGAATTTTTTTGTTTTTTTATAATTTATTTTCTTTAAAATCATCTTTCCATTACCTAATATATTACTTCATGTTTTTATATATAAGAATTAGTTTTTTAAAAAAGCTACAAAATAATATCTAATGTTGCTAAAGAATATAAAAATGCAACAAATGTTATCAAGTTGATACTTGATAATTAATCTAATTTTCAAGAATACTTTTATTTGTATTGGTTGAAATCTCATTTCTTATTTCATGAACCCCTTCATTTACAATTTGAAAATGAACATTCAAGTTTGATAATATTTCTTTTATTTAAAATTATTACATTCATGTGATTATTTAAAAAAAAGTTTAGTGCCCTTTCCCAGTTCCCACCCCAAATTGGAATTTTTAACATGCTTTATATAGGCTTATCATTTCTACTTGACTATAATTGAAGATTAATTTATGTTGATAGCATTTAATCACATAGCACATAGCACATGTCACCATGTGGACATGTGATCCAATGGTTGCATTTGTATCTCTTATTACCATGATAATGTGTTTACCATTTCCATGCCCATAAATGTGCAACTCTAAGTATTACATTTGCAATAATGATTTTGTCCCTTTTTAGTATTGTAGGTCTAAAATCTCAAACTCCATTTAGTTTTCGATTTTTTTTATTTATATTTATATTTTGCTTTTTTAAATAATTAATTTTATATTTTTTTGCAAATTGTAAATCATGTTTGGTAAATAGAAAGAAATTTGTGTTTCAATAATGAAAATATGAAAGCACTTTTGGTTACCTATTTTCTTATAATATAAACACGATAAGTAAAACTACGAAAGTTTTTATATGTATTCAAATCAGAATTAGATACTTAATATTTAGAAAATTGTTGTTAACAATATCTAGAGCAAATAATTAAAACTCTCAGTTAATACCTTCCTCTCTTCCTTAAGTTGTGGGTTCAAGATTCATTAAGAGTAAATTTCCCATCCCCTTCTCCAGTTAGAAATTGTTCAAAACAAAATATTTAAAAATTGTTGAAAAATAGAATAATTTCCTACGTTTAGTGGGATTTGAATCCGGATCAATTCATCAAGTTAAAAAAATGAATGATTGCTTTAAACTATTTTTAGTGAAAAAAAACTTTTCACTGTTTTCCTAATTATCACATATTTTTATTTCCATTTTTTATTTTAAATGAGCATATTTTCTTCAACATTTTATTTTCTAAAAAAATTAAAATGACATTTACTTTCTAAAAGTAAGCATACCTTGTTTTCCTAATTATCACATATTTTTATTTTCATTTTGTAATTTTAAATGAGCATGTTTTCTTTAACATTTTCATTTTCTAAAAAATAAAAATGACATTTACTTTCTAAAATTAAACATAGCTTTAAATTTTGTATTTTTGTTGAGCAAAGGGTTAAGTTTTTAAATATTTACACTATAGTATTATATATTTATCCATCATATGATACATTGCATAATATATAAAGGAGAAAATATCTCAAGCAATGACAGTGAAAAAAACGTTTTTTTTACAAGCAAAATTTTAAGGCTATCACATGTCTTACTTAACGTTATGGATTAAATGTTTAGATTTAAAGTTAGAATTTATGGTCTAAAACAGATTTTAAGGTTTAATATTTAGGATTTAAGGCACTAATTTTTTTATCATTAATTCATGAAATAATTACTCTCTATATATAATAGTACATATAGTAATTATAATATTATATTTCATTTCCTCTTATTTAATACCTAATTTTTTAAATAATAAATATTTTCAATTCTTAAGCTTATTTTAGAAAGAAAAAAAGCAATAGACTCATGTGCCTCATCCGAACAAATAAAACTAGAATTGGGTCAAAAAAAATTAGAATCTCGATTTTTCTCGTTATCAATTGTCAATCAGATAACTAGTAAATGAAGAGAAAATTTTCAATATACAGGCTGTGTAAACTTAAGTTTACTCAAATCTTTTAATTTTAGGGGTTAGGGATTTAATTTAGGGTTTAGAGTTTATGGGGTTTGGGTTGTAGGATTTAGAATTTAAGGTTAGTGTTTAGAATTTAAGGTTTAAGATTTAGAGTTTGGGGATTAATTTTTTAGAGGTTAGGTTTAATTTTAATTTATAATATAAATAAGCAGGTTTGTATAAAATTTATTTTACAAAATTTGTGTATCAAATTTAAACCCATAAATAAATTAAGACTAAAAATAATAACTGCCAAAGTTTTCATAATTTGCTTAGATAAGATCTCATACTGTTATATTGAAATATTTTTTCTTTAATTTATAATCAAATAAACGGTACTAATCAACATTTCATCTGAAATAGGAATTATTCATGATCAAGTGAAAATATTTTTAAAATATAATAAAAATTCAAAGGTTCCTTGAAAATAACATTTTATACACTATAAATTAATTGATTTTATTGTACATTTCATTTTTATTTTATAATTCATTTGTGGGTTTGTGTTGTCTCACTTAATAATATTGTTTTCAAAGTTCGAACTGTCTTACTTAATAATATTGTTTTTAAAATTTGAATATAAATATTCTTAAAATTATAATGTACTCTAACATTGTATTCAACACTTGTTGGTACGTAAATTATTGACTTAATTAACATAGCGTAATAAAATTCTAAGTTAATTTATCATCGACAAAACAAACAAAATTAATAATATTACTCATGTGAATTTCTCAGGCATCTCTCGTGGATCATCAACCTTATATTCTGTTTAAAACAATTATATTTTCCAACATGATTTTGCCTGAAGATTTCATACATTAATGCAATAAAAAAATGCTAATGTTTTTGTCCTCCCAGTTCCTTAAGGATTTAATTCGGATCGACTTGTGTCGCATATATGATTTTATTGGGTGTATCTCATAGCAGGGATTTTTTTGCATATACAAAATTTCGAATTTGAAACCCGCTTAAGTGATACTAAACTACTTACTGCTTGGATCAACCCATTGATAATAATGCTAATATTAATATAACTCATTATTGCTGCATTTTCTATTTGCCCAAAATCTATCATGTGAGTGCTTTGCAAATAAACACGGAAATGACAGATGTGCACGTGTATATGCTATATATAATTTACATAGGTGGGTTGAATAACATGGTTTTAGGTGGTAATTAACATGATTTAGTCGCTTAACTTTCTACTTAATTAAACAAATTCGTTGATTAGTTTGGCAACCTAATCATTTGTTTTCGTATTATATTTTTTAAAGAATAAGATAAGATTTGAACTTTAACATTTACGATTCATAATTTTGTTAATTCTCAAACTATAATCCATTTTATTTAAATAATAATAAAATAGTTAAACACACTAAATCTTTATTTTAAAAAATAATTTAATAAAAATTTCAAGATCTAATCATTATGAGCACGAGACCACTTATTGATGGACACGTTGAAGGGTTTGAGAATGTTGTATTTTATTCTAAATTAAGATAAGAGATTGGTCCCCTTTCAACAATTAACCAACCGTTGCCTTTTATTTAAGTTTAATAATAGTATTATAAAGTGAGAATATAATATTAAATTTTTGAGCGGTTTAAGGTCATCCATGACATTAGGGGACGGGACAATCTCCCACTGGAAAATCATATGTTTTTATTAAATAAATAAATAAATAAATTGTAAGAAGATGAATGGAGATATGGTTGTACATGTTGATCTATTATTTGAAGTTTTATGTTAAAAAAATTGTGTACTTCTTTCATGTTCATGGTGGAAAATAAATTGGACAAAGGAATCTTTCTTACATACAGCTAATGATTTTTTAATTAAATAAATAATTTTTTAAATTGTCATCAATAATAAAAAACAATTATTTGCTTTTGAGGAAACAAAATCTTTCCTCAGAAGATATGCTAATTAATTAATGTTTAAAAAGTATAAAGTCAACGAATACCTTCAACATTTGACTAAATGAGGTCTTTGAGTCTATTTTTGAGACCAAGGGAATTTAAGATTAAAAATCTTATTTTGGGTCAATTGGAGACGATTGATGAGATGTTGAGACAGTGAACCTGTGAAGATAAAAAGTGAGGCTCTAAACTGGAAATGATAAGTCGTCGAGAAAAAAATTATTTTATATCTTTATAACAATCAATCAATCCGGTTGTTCTTATTTTTATAATTTTTTAATTTTGACTTATTATTATTTTAAATATTTTAATTAATTAAATTTTATAAAATATATAGCTGTGGAAAGGGCTCGGTGTGGTGTGAGAGGATGTTCGAAAAAATATAACTTGAAGTATTGGGAATGGCTGTGATGTAGACTTTTGGTTCGATCCGTGGGTAAGTGACATTGACCCTCTTATTTGTCACTTGCCCTCATATTTAGTAAATCAAGTGCAACGAAGACGTGTTGCGGATATGGTATCTTCTACGGGTGAATGGAATTGGGAGTTTATTCAACCTTTGCTGCCAATTGAAGTAGTCCTGCGGATTGTTGCTATCAAGGCCCCGGTGCCCCAACTTTCTGCAGATTCGATTTGTTGGAAGGGTACTTCTTCCTCGCGATTCACTATAAGGTCTACATATGAGATTCGCTGCGGCAGTATCACTGGTATGTCGAAAGAATTTTGGAAGATTATTCGCCGTTTTCGGGGACCTCAAAAAATAAAAAAATTTCTATGGTTAGCTTGCAACGAGAAGCTCATGACCAATTCGGAGAAGTGACGGCATGATGATCGATGTCCTTGTTGTCATATTAAGGCCGAAACTGTTATTCATGTTGTTAGAATGTGTACCCCTACAGCTGAGTCTTGGCAATCGTTGATTAAGCCGGAATGTATGTCTGAGTTTTTTTTTCTTCGTAGAGCTGTGTTCGTGGATTTACAAGAACCTTCAAAATCGGGGTATTTTGCAAAGGAAACAGTGAATTGGGATATCCTCTTTGGTGCAATTCTGTGGAATCTGTGGATAGCTCGCAATTCGATTGCGTTTGATGAACCTTTGGATGATTGGGGCTTGACTTTGGAACGTAGTAGGTGGATCACGTTGCAGGCCGTGCATGCCTTGGAGGCTGCCAAATGTGTTCCGACTGTGCATAATCAGATTCTACGTGGTTCGGTTATTCGGCAACCTCCGTTGGAAGGGTGGATAAAACTTAACACTGATGGTGCTCATAGCATGAATAACGACTTATCCTCTTATGGTTTGGCGTTTAGGGACAGTTCTGTTACTTGGCTTGGTGGGTTTACCAAGTTTATTGGAGTATGTTCGGTTCTCGAATCGGAGTTATGGGGTGCGTATGTCGGCCTTTTATGTGCTTGGGAGGTAGGCTATAGACATATTGTGTTGGAACTTGATAGTTTGGAAGCGTTACGTTTGCTTAAGATCGATTCTAACCTGAATGAGTCCGTTGCAATTTTGAAACACTTTGATGACCTACGTCGGCGTAATTGGGAGGTACAAATCCAACATGTTCGTCGTAGTGGAAATAAGGTGGCAGACTGTTTGTCTAAGTTAGCCTCGCATGGGGTGTTTGAGCCTGTTTAGTTTGATTCGCCACCGAGTAGTGTTGCGGCTCTTTTATATGAGGATGGATTGTTAGCTTAGTTTGTTTTTGTTTTCGTTTGTCAAGGTTTTTTTGTTATTTCTGTAATGACTACATGTGTACTCTTTTTCTCCACTTAAGTTTATAGAGGTTTTTAACGAGGCATAAGTTAGTAATTTTCTCTTTATCTAAAAAAATACATATATTAAATAGTTTTTTCTTAGAATTGTTAAAGACAATGCAATTTATTTAAGATTTTATATTTAAATATATTATTAATTATAATTTTATATAATGACAAAGATCTACGTGATGGATATGCATAAAAGTTTTATTAAGTTCTAAAAGATTTAAGTCGATATTTATTTCAAAGATTTGTAACAAGTGTCAGCCTCTAGTTCTTTATTGGATCCATTTTTTATTTTAAAATTTTTGCTCATGACTTCCAAAATGTACGAGATGGCTCTCATCGAAAATTTTTAGAGCTTCAACTTCATTGCCAAGAGCTCTAGATATATTTTTTTGATTTTTTTTTAAATCTTAATTTTTTATGAACGTGATAAATTTATTGATATAAAAAATTTGTAAATTCATACAAAACCAAATAGGTCATCATTTCTCAACTGAATCAATCTTTGAATTAGTTTAATTTTTTAACATATTTTATGTCTATTTTACATGATATATTCAGCCATAAACTTAAGTAAAAACAGTCAATAAATAAATTGGAGTAATAAAAATACAAGGAAAATGCCGTCAAATAGGGTACCTAACTATCACCTGTCTGCTGTCTCCAAATTTTGGATTAAATGATTAATTTAAATAACTTGGGTAGTGAATGCCACATAACAACAAATATCATAGGTTTAGGGTAAAATTGTTTTTATAATATTTTCACGAATTGACACCAACTTAATTCAATACATTATGTTGTCTTACGTAGGGCTAATATTATATGTTTTTTTATATAAATATGTCCTCCACTCTCACTTGCTTATATGGTCCCTTCTGCCAAGTGTATTTTCGTTAATTAAACAAATCATTTTGTACTATCCTTTTTCTTTTTCTAGAACTTTGAAACTCGAATAGAGATTTTAGTTTGAATAAACCTAAAAATGAAAACAAAATTGCCAAAAACGAAATTCTCAATAGAATTTTAGTTTGAATCGAAAAAGAAAAAAATGGAATTTTAAATTGAAACTATTTATAATTTTAAGATTCAAATTTTGAAATATTAGTTTAAAAAAATAATTATCATTATCATTATCATTATCAATCCACTAAACGGACCATATATTACATGATATATATATGGTTTTTTTTTTATCCATTTACGATGAGAAATAATTAATGCTTAAAAATATTTCAATTAATATTTCATATATTAGATGTAATCATTAATTATTGAATGTCGATTTTAATTAATATTTCATATGTTAGATGTAATCATCAATGTCATGTCAATTTTAATAAATATTTCAAAGATGAAACATCACTTTACATTTATGGACTTTGATATTTTTGATCACTAACAAACATTATAAGCGCATTGTTAAAAGAATCGGATTATATCGATCTGGTTAATTTTTTTATTTAACCGATTAAATCGACAAATCGATACAATTTTTTAATATTTTAATAATGATTTAATGGAAATAATAATAATTAAAACATATTTTTGAGTTTGTCTAACATCTTTCATATAAAATTAAATTTTCAAAAGTTTAAACCTCATTAAAATCATATTAGTTACAAATAAAAATGAAAAATATAAATAAATCTATATTTGACTGATTCAACCGATTTTACCATTGAATATATTTTAGTCATTTCTTTTGTTCATAATGTTAAATATTGGCTCATATAAGTATATGAATGTTTTAGATACATCGAGTTTTAAAATACATAAAATATTATGTATTTGCACTCTTCATGATTGAATTATTGTTTTTGTCATATGTGAATGTAAATAAAGCCGAACCATGTTAAATCTTGTTTTTTACAGATGTCTTATTTTATATTAATCTCACATTGTCTATTTTTTGCTTTTAAATTATTAACAAATAAAAATTTTTGTACGAGAAATATCATTATCAAAATTTGACTCTAAATCTCAAGAATTTATTATCCAAATACTCTACCAAATAAATCATACCATTGTCCGCGATTTGATATGATTTTATTTCATAATCATTTGAAAAAAAGGTAAACAAAAAGCAAAGGGTCAAAAATTCATAACAAATTTTATACAAAGATGATTTGATATGATTTTTATTACATAATCATTTGAGGAAAAGGTAAACAAAAAGCAAAGGGTCAAAAATTCATAACAAATTTTATACAAAGATGTAGTATTTATTGCAAACAAGTATTAGTGCAATAATAAGATATATTGTACATTTAAAAAAATATTTTTTAAAAATAATGTTTATTATTAAAAGACAAAATTATTAAAAATTTTAGTTTATTTTGTTATAAAAAAATATGAATTATATAAAAAAATAAAATTTGCTTACAAAGGGTTATTAAGTTTGGTATTGTTTAATTAATCTAATTAAAATTTATTGTATAAAGGAGATAAAGATGGAGATGGAATAATATTTATCTTGAATGGCAACTGATGTGACTTAGATTTGGGGTTGAACAGCAGCAAACGCAAACGTGAGCCCTAAACGACTCTCGTTTGAGGACAAAGGGTTGGTATTTTTTTTTAAACGTGGTCTACCCCTTCCTATCTAAATTTAATGTTTCCAATACACTTTTTAACAAAAATTAAACATGTCTTGTAAACATGTTTTTGAATTTAAAATTTAAATTATTGTTAATTTTTTTTTTAAAGGTTGGACAATAGGTTTATGATTTAATATTTTAAAATTAAAATTAAAATTAAAAATTTTAATTTTATAATATAAATATATAAAATTATATAAAAAATTTTATTAGGAGATGCTTTTGAGTTTAGATGATTAAAAATAAAAGTTGTAAAAACTATAATTTTGGAATATATACAAGCAACGAACGATAAAGGTAAAACAAACAAAAATTACTTAGATTTGGGGTTGAACACAAGCAAGGGACATGTGTTGCCCTAAACCACTCAAAATTTGAAAAATTATAATTTAGACGTTTAAAATTTTTAAAAAATTTAATTTGGTCCACACAAAGCTTTTAGAAATTTAGATTAAGCTTTAAAATTTTTGAATGTTCATAATTAAATTATTGAATTATTTTTAAAAGATTGATCAATTAAATATATAAATTTTTAAAAATTTGCAAGTTAGAACCTAATTTTTTTAAAACGTAAATTGAACCCTTCAAATTTTTAAAAATTTTAATTTAAACCTCAACATTTTTTAAAAAATTTTAAATTGATCCTTCAAACTTTACCACCAAATTCCGCTACTGAAAATGATGATCACAAATAAAACAATAAAATAAAAAACACCAAAATTTACCTAGAAAACACAAAAAAAATATTCATAACATATTACTAATCATTACGTTACCCATAATAGACCATTTCATTTATTCTTGCAAATAGAATTTGATGGGTACTACTTAAATTCCATTCCCATTAAAACTTTGATATCTTTATACAGAAAAAAAGGAAAAATTATATTCCAAAATAGAAAGAAAGAAAGAAAGGGGTGATCGTGTCCAAGGATGAAGCAAATCAAGCCCCCCTTTCCCCCCACGCCAGTCGTCTAAATCACTCCACATTGTCACTCAAACTCTGTCTAGAGTCAGGCCCTTCTTTTCTACTCAAATCCAACACGTGGTCTCCTCTTATATGTCTATCTTCTCTATATATACCTTCTTCTCTCTCCCCATTTTCCCTCACCACTCACTCTACTCCTCCCACATTTTCTCTCCAACCAAACATCACATAAGCAAAAGAAAGCACACATTTCTCCTATAAAATATAGTCTCTTATTTCCATATTTGTGACCATTCTTTCAAAAAAAGTCAATCAACTTTCATAATAGTTGGTCTTTTCCCTATGGCTTCTTCATCAGCATCATCAGTTGCTAGTGGGAGCTGTTGTCTTAAGTCTAAACTCCCTGTTTCAAGTTCAAAATCATCATCTTCTTCCTCTGTAGGTTTCAAGAGGTGGAATGGGAAAAAACCCTACATTTCCTGCTCTCTTCAGACTCCTTCCATTTTTCATTTGCCTAAGCATCAGTCACCGGCTTTCCCTCCATCGCCTTCTTCTATTCCGACGAAGAAACATGTTTCTTGTGATGATGAGAAAGCTCAATCCCAGCAATGGAACCCCTTGCAAAGAGCGGCGGCTATGGCTTTAGATGTTGTGGAGAATGCTTTAGTATCTCACGAGCGTCGCCATCCTTTGCCGAAAACAGCTGACCCCAGAGTTCAAATCGCCGGCAACTTTGCTCCTGTCCCTGAGCAGCCGGTAAAGCAGAGACTCCCTGTTATCGGAACAATCCCGGAATGTATACAGGGTGTCTACGCTCGAAACGGGGCGAACCCGCTTCATGAGCCGTTGGCCGGACACCATTTCTTCGATGGGGATGGGATGGTTCATGCGGTTCAGTTCAAAAATGGCTCAGCTAGCTACGCTTGTAGGTTCACCGAAACGAACCGTCTTGTTCAAGAACGGTCTTTTGGGCGTTCAGTTTTCCCCAAGGCCATAGGTGAACTTCATGGCCACTCAGGCATAGCTAGGCTGTTACTTTTCTACGCTCGAGGCTTAATCGGACTCGTTGATCCGAGCCATGGTACTGGTGTTGCGAACGCCGGGCTGGTTTACTTCAACGGCCACCTTCTCGCCATGTCCGAAGATGATTTGCCTTACCATGTTCGTATCACACCGTCCGGGGACTTGAAAACCGTGGCAGATATGATTTTGATGGCCAGTTAAAGTCTGCAATGATTGCTCACCCCAAAGTTGATCCACAAACGGGTGAATTCTTTGCTCTCAGCTATGATGTCATCCAAAAGCCATATCTTAAGTACTTTAAATTCGCATCCGATGGTAAGAAATCACCCGATGTCGAAATCCCGGTAGACGGTCCGACAATGATGCACGATTTCACAATCACGGAGAATTTCGTGGTGATCCCGGACCAGCAAGTAGTTTTCAAATTGGGTGAAATGGTTCATGGTGGTTCACCAGTTGTGTATGACAAGAACAAGGTGGCAAGGTTTGGGGTATTAGATAAGAATGCCATTGATGCTTCTGGGATTAAATGGATTGAGGCACCTGATTGCTTCTGTTTCCATCTTTGGAATGCATGGGAAGAGCCAGAGACCGATGAGGTTGTCGTGATCGGCTCTTGCATGACGCCCCCGGATTCCATTTTCAACGAATGTGAAGAGAATCTCAAGAGTGTTCTCTCCGAAATTCGATTGAATTTGAAGACTGGGAAGTCGACTCGCCGCGCCATCATTTCGGAATCCGAGCAGGTGAACTTGGAGGCCGGGATGGTGAACAAGAACTTACTAGGAAGAAAAACTCGGTATGCATATTTAGCTCTAGCTGAGCCTTGGCCTAAAGTGTCAGGATTCGCCAAAGTCGACCTCTCGACCGGCGAGGTTAAGAAGTATATCTACGGAGACAAAAGGTATGGCGGCGAGCCTTTGTTCTTTCCTCGAAACCCTGATTCTCCAAACGAAGACGACGGCTATATATTGGCCTTCGTTCACGACGAAAAGACCTGTAAATCAGAACTGCAGATAGTGAACGCCATGGACTTAAAGGTAGAAGCCACGGTTCAACTTCCATCTCGAGTTCCATACGGTTTTCATGGAACATTCATAAGCTCAAAGGACTTGGAAAAACAGGCCTAATTTCATCAGCCATTTCCGATGATTCCAGGGTAAAAAAGGAGAGATTTACCAGAGGGATGCTTTGCATAGGATTGTCCCCGGAATCTCTTCCTCTGTTTCTAAACCCTGTTTTTGGGGTCAGTCCCACACTTTTAAAACACCTTTTTGGTTATATTTTAAAGCGAAAAGATTTTGGGAAACACAGCTTGTAGCTTTTGACTCGTAGCTAGTATCGAAGCTCAGCTGGTTTCTGCTTATTGTTTCACTGTGTGTTCATTAATCAGTACATAAAATTACAGGAAAAATAGTATTTCCTCTGTAATTCTCTGTTTCCTTGTGAATACTTGAAATTTGCAGTAAATGAAATATATCTTACATACCATTTGTTTATTCCCACTTTATATCTACCCTGTACCAGAAAAGTGCCTGGACTGTTTATATTTGCATAGAAAGCCGACAGGACAAGTCAATTTGTTCAACATATCTAATGGTTTGGTCAATTTTGACACGAACAATCAAGTTGGAATTTTTAGAAACAAAGAACAAATGAGAATACAGCACGGTTAAATGTTAAATCATCCAAGGAAAACCGACAGATTGGACATCTCTTTTTAATGTTTTTTTCTCAAGTCATCAACTCTGACAAGTTGTTAACTGATAACCCTTTTTGTCAGGTTTTATCTGATTTAATAATGCAAATCGTGAAGCTCTCAACTTGGAGAGTTGATGAGTTTCAAGTCAACTTCAATAGCCCTTTGATTGGCAGAACAACTTGAAAAAATCTAACCCTATAGGCACCTTGTAGTCATACCATCTGCACACTAGAAGGAAACGATACTCGGACCGTCGTAGAATTATTGAGGGAGAGCTTGAGGCTTTTCTCTGCACACATTATTAGTAGTGTTGAAACGCTTGGAGGGTCCATGTTATCCCAATACAAAGTTTTTTCATTGTTAATGGCCACTAGAAAGCTATAAAAAGAAGGTATGGGCTAGCTGCTCTATCTGTTTTTGTTAGGACAAGTGTCCTTTGCTTCGTGTTTATGTTCATTGGAAGTGGTTGGTCTTCTAGGTTCTTACATTCTTTAACTTAGTGTTGGCTCAAAGCTCATAAAGTCATGGAGTTGTTTTGTTTTTATATTCTAGAAGCAATGCTCAAACATACAATATTTAGCAACTTCATACATATAACTATCATGTTCTGTCCCATTTTGCTACTTGCATATATCTATGACAATGGTAGCAAAATCTCTTTTGCAAACGGCTACTTAAGTAATATATGCTGGGGCGGATTTCATTGAGGAGTTACGGTGATAAAGGATGACATGTTTTTTTAGATGATCCAAGTTCGAGCAGCGAAGTCTACAGGTGTGTTGAGATTATGGGAGAGACTAAATTATTTATTTTTTACATTAACGAGGTTAAGATAATTAAATCATAAAAAATTAAGATTTGAGACTTGATTTTAATGGTTTCAAAAACTTTCAAAGACTTAAAACACAATTAAACCATATAAGTTGGGATGAGTCTTGTCCCCTCACCCCCACGATGTTCCACCATCGGACATGTGAGTAGAGTTTGATTATTTCTAAAAAATTTGAGAGTAAAATCTTGAATTCATATAGATTGTATGGTGTTAACTAAGTATATGATTGAGATATACTAATTAGCCTAGTGGCTAAAAATGCTCAGATTGCCCCATCTTATATGAGTTCGAATCTCGCTATAGGAATGTAAAACTTCTCTATTTAATCAAAAAATTAAGCATATGATTGAACAATAAAAGAAATCACGTTATCTTTTTAATTAAAACAACTAATAACATAATATTATTTATCAATTCGGACTTACAAATAACATCATAACATTATAAAAGTAAAGAGATCAAATTATATCAAATTTCAAATCTTAACATAATAGGGGACTAAAACCAGAATTAGACCATTCAAATTCCTGGAATTTTCATGAAAGAAATCAAATCATACGTGAAAATGCCACCTTATCAAATCTGCATGGCAAAAACTTCTGCATTGAATACATATATTCTTGGAATGAGTTTTTTGGTTATTATATTCATTGACCAACTAATTAACTGAATATTACGTATTAAAAACTGTTACGTAAATTAACTGAATTAAACTTATATTTATTCAGAAAAAAAAACTTACATTCATCATGCACGTTGAATGTTTTTATCAGTGGCTGCATGGGAAGAAGGAAACACATAAACCCTACATATATTAACTGGGGTGAAAATAAATACAAAGGCTGCTACTTGGGAGCAAAATAAGAAGAAGCTCCAATTAGATCGAGTCATGGTTTATTCTTCACATGAAGGGATCATGTGCCCCAACAACTCAAGTGTGTGAAGTCATTTTCTTTGAATCACCATGCCTGATTGTCGAGGGAAAACATTAAATCTTTGTATTTCGGTATAATCGTCATCGTATATTCTGTTGATAAAGTGTTAAGTTTTTTTTTTTAATTTAAATAGATGTTAAAACTATATGAATATCAAATAAAATAGAAAGAAAATGGACAAGTGAAGTTAACCATCAATTCAATGGTTGTCAATGGTGGAAACAAAGTTGAAATTGACTTCATATTCATATAGAACAACAATTGCAAAATTAATCACTTTATACCATTTAAGTCATCTAATTTATCCTGCTAAAATGTTGCTTTCTCAATCAATATTAGCTACTTTTTTGTTTAAATTATAAATTAGAATATAGACAGCAATTCGGAAACTCCTCACTCCGTGCTTTGTGAATTCTAAAATCGATTCATTTAATCATATTTAAAAGTAAAATTTAATAAATTTTAAAACTAAATCTTTTAATATTTATAATTCATTTTCGAACTCCGGATTATGACTCCATTTTTTTCGACACGGTGATATTACATCTTTTATACTGAAAAAAAAACAAAGACATCAATTTGTTTATAATGGACCAGGTGAAAGAAAGTGATGATGAAAAAGGCAATGTACAGAATGCCTTTTCTGGGAGGGTATGTTCTAAAATAAATAGAAAAATATATTTATAATAAGCATATATATTAATTGCCTCTAATATAAGAGAGAAAATTCTGGTGTCATTTATCCACTTATGTACAAAAAATTGGTCCCCGTGCCCTCCCTTGAAATCAATGTTGACATGCAATGGCATGAAAGGAAACTCTAGTTAGGGGTGAACATTCAATCGAGTCGAGTCAAAAAATTTTGAGTTATTAGAGTTGACGCGTCATATTTTACAACTCAAACTTAATTTGAAATTTTTTTTATTCGAGTCGAGTTTTCGAGTTCTTATACAAATTTAATTGTAATTATTTATCATCTTATAGTGCGGTTTGATTCCAATTTAAACGACTTTCTCTAATCATATAAGATATGTATATATATATATATATATATATATATATATATATTTCTTCATATTATTTTCCACATGTATAAGTAAGATTTGTAATGTTATTTAATAAAAAAATATCATCTAAACTTTTAAAATATATTTATAATATTATTTTTAAATAAGGAACTTTTGGGGACAAAGTATTGATGAGAGTATAAATGAGTCAATGAATTGATGTGAAGAAAAAAAACTTTACAAAATTTTAGTTGAATGATCATATTGAATAAAATATACAGTTAAAGAACTAAATTGCAAAAAATATATTTGTTAAGAATATGAATTGAAGTTATATAGATATTATATAGTGTTAGTGAACCGTGTGGTTTAATTTTGGTCAAAAATAGACTTAAAACGAAAGATGAATTGAAGAAATGGGAAATCATTCAAAGTTTAGGGGCTAAGTTGCAAAAGTAGGAAATTTAATTTAAAAAATATGAATTGAAGCTAAATAGGTATTCTATAGTGGTTTAGGGGTATGTGGTTCAAATTTGGTCAAAAATTGACTTAAACGAATGAGGGATTGAAGAAATAAGGAAATAATACAAAGTTAAGGGGCTAAATTGAAAAAAATGAAATTTATTTTAAAAAATATAAATTGAAGCTAAATAAGTATTCTACATTGGTTTAGGAGTATGTGGTTCAAACTTGGTCAAAAATGGACTTAAAACGAAGGAGGAATTGAAGAAAAATGAAACCAGAGACTAAATTGCAAAACTGTAAAATTCGATTTATGGTTTTTCCAGTTGGGCAAATTTCAACTCAACTCGAACTCATTTTTTTTTGAGTTACTCAATTTGACTCTAATAACTCGAACAACTCGACTCAAATAACTCAAAATTAAAAAAAAAATTGTTTTTTCGAGTTGAGTCAAATTTTGCTCACCCCTAACTCTAGTCTTTTTCATACAATTTGTAATGTGTCATCTCTTATTTGAGTCGAATTTGAATAATATTAAAGGTTTCTTAGGTGATTTTTTGAACAATGGCATCTGAATTGTATTAAATACCATGAAAGATATTAAAAATACAGTGCATCAAAAAGATAGAGAAAATGGACTAATCCACTAAAAATCTCATACAAATGTGCAAAGAAAAGCAAATTGGCAATCATAAAAGTGAATTATAACATTTTTGAAAAGGAGAGGATAGAAAAGGAGCGCCGCACAATTTGTTCTTTTATTTCCGTATAATTTGTTTCTTAGGTGAAATTAAAAGTTTATAAAACTGAATTATAACATTTTTGAGTTCGGATATAATTAATATATGCATCATGCAATGCTTCACCCACATGCTTGTCGGCAATCATAAATGTTTTATTTTGTTACACAAAATGAAAAATATCCCCCCCCCCCCCGCATTAGCCATTTAATGATTGAAAATGATGTTTTGAAGGTAAAACGATTCAACTTGAGGAATAGGTGAAGAAGGAAATTGGCAGCAAATGGAAACGAGAAATAGACCTGAAACCGCCGCCGCCCCAAATACGAAGCAACTGAAGGCTTAACTGCAGACTTCAATGGTTGATGAAGACAAGTTCGTTGGCCAAAATGCCAAAGCAAATTGGAACTGTCACCCTTTTTATCAAGTGGGTGCCTTTAATGAAATGTGTTTCATTAGTGACCTCAAAAAAATTAGAGGAGCTGTTAAAGGCCCATGTATATACTATATAGTGTTCTATGTAATTTTCATTTTATTGAATTTTAGTTCGACTGGTATTGTTATTGTTGTAATAATTAAAGGTTTTGAATTTAAACACTCTTAACATGTATTAATTTTCAGTCGAGACATCAACAATCAGTTGGTCAGAGTTTGAATCCTCTGAAAACTATTGAATCTTATGCATATTACGAATTGTTTAGAGAAAGAATATACAGAGAAGGCAACAGTAGCCATGATTGTCATTACAAAAGCTTTTAACTCATTGCAATAGAAATATTTTTCCATAGAAAAAGACAGTAACTTATGCCACACGGTAATGCAAATGCTAATTCTCTCGAGCCCCAACTAAGGTGGTCGTGCAGTTCGCTAGGCCAAAGTTTCAGCCCTGTCTTGTATTGCACCTAACGTCTATAGTCTCGGGACCGGATGAGGAGTGTCCCAGTCCGTCGTGATGTGATCGCGAGTGATTTCTTTAAAGCGAATGACAACCGCTAAGCGCCTTGGTTAATTCAAACTATTGCAGCTTCGTGTTGCAGCCGTTATTTAAATCTCTGATTTCCATAATGCAGTTATATACTTGGTACTTACAAATATGCCAGAGGCTCCCAATGCCAAGGCTTTGAAAACATCGGTTCCACGCCGAACACCGCCATCCAAAAAGACAGGCACCCGACCTTGGGCAGCTTTGACAACCTGAGAGTTTCAAGGAATTTGTCAAACATAGAGTTTTGGTATTGTTGTCCCATGGCCAAAACAAGTCTGAAACCATAGGCTTACCTCTTCAAGGGCAGTGATTGTGGCTGGAACGTAATCGAGCTGGCGCGCTCCATGGTTGGAAACAATGATCCCGGCTGCTCGGGCTTCGATCTCTATCTTTGCTGTGAGAGAAGCATAGATATAGTTTGAAAATCAGTATTTGTTATCGAAAATTCCCGAAAAGCAGAGAAGAATTTGAGTTTTTTTCTTACTATCTTCTGCAGTAATCACACCCTTCACAAGAATTGGCAATTTGGTGATTGTCTGAAGCCATTCACATCCTATGCATAGCCAAAAGATCTCACTTAATGCAGTTTTAATTAAAAGAATCTTTGAACTAGAACAATGATCCCGGATCGACTGTGCATATACATACCTTCCAGCTAAGGGCACGATCAATTTGTCCAGCAACATACAAAGCAAGACCCGAGCCATCAGCCTGTATGGCTCACAAGAACAAGCTAAGTATCAGAGGAAACAAAAGGTCATCTCATTAGAAGATTGATAACTTTAGAGTTAAAAGGACCACACACTTTATCCATCTTGCCAATGTCCAAACCTTCAAAGTTCTTCAATGTCAAAAATGGAGGTAAAGTGAATCTGCAAACAGACTAATGATGAAACCGAGCCAGTTTAACTGTCGATACGGATGATATAACCTGCAAAACTTAACTGATGCATGCACTTTAGAATTGTCAATCAAGTTAATGGTGTTCTGAAACCAGCCCTTTCGGCTCTTTCATTACATTCCTGTATTTTTATCTTGACATTTATCATCAAATCGGTCATTATTGAATTCAATTCATTCATTAATTGCATTGATCATTTAAGTATCATTTTTAATCCTCATGTTGGCCAATTCTACTGTTGAGCAACTTCCTCAACACAGTTGCCCCAAATTATTCAAGGTTTTGAACCAATTCTAATGTAAGTTTAAAAATGATACAAGAGAAATTTGAAAATGTCCTGTTTTTAAGACCAATTTTGACACATTTTCATATGACTGATCTCCGATGTCAAATGTCAAGGTATACAAGGACAGGAATGTAGTTGCTATGGAACTTAAGAAACATAATCTGGAATGAAATACAAGTATTTTTATTATTTTTCACAAGAAGTGTCGGTATTGGATTAGCTAAGGATAAATGTTTAAACGGAAAGTTGGGAATAAGAAGGCAAACCATGATTGTTCCAGCAGCTGATGCAGCCCTGGCTGTTGCATACTCCCCTGTCGAAAATTGAAGAATCTCACCATTAGACTGGCAATCAAATTGCCTTTAATGAAACTACAAAGGTTCATACTAAATTATGTCTGCAAACCTGTTGCAGTACTAATGATAAACAAATAAACCAGATCGGTTGCTGGCGCAGTACTGATCCGATTACACCACTTCCCGTTAATAAAGAAGAAGAAGAAGAAAAAACATTCAGTCCTTCGTAATGAACAGTTTCATACCTCAGGGTGAGCCATTTTCTGCATGGCTGTGGGGGCAAGCATGATGGGCATTGATATCTTGAACCCCAAAACAGTGGTGGTCATGTCTACCTTGCTTACATTGATAAGAATGCGAGGACGAAATCTATGCATTAATCGAACAAAGAATTAAGAGTGTCAACAAATTAAGGCCTAAGCATTTTGCAATAACAAATAGAAGAAAAAGGCTCACAAGATCCTTGAGAATGCATTTCTATTCTCCTGCAATGTCCATTGGTCCTCTGCACCAGATGCATAATAGTCGTACACCATCTTCGGCAACTTTTGCTTTGCGATTGCTTCATACTCGCTCACATTTGTTATCTCCATCTCTGCGGTGAAGTTTCCTAGTTTTTCCTGCCCGGAAAACACTGTAACAGTTAGCATCAGGGACCAAGAGAATGTAATGAGACTGATGGTTTACTCAGTAGGACAATTTTTCAATCAAAATACATACAACTAAAGAGATGAGATAAAACTGATTAAAATCACGTTATAAGGACTCAGTTGCGAGTGTCAAATGACTCAAATACAGTTTGCATCTTATATTACGTTCGATATATCAAATATATATCTATACTTAGACACTAAACTCGAATCTGAGTAACATAGTTTTTGTTGTTTTTTCTGTATCATCTTAAACTACAAAGTCAAAAAAGTACAAATTATGCCAAAGGAAAGATATGGACTCCGAAAATATTACATAAACAGATTGGAAATACAGACACAAACTACATACTACATAGTAAACTGAGAAAAGTGTTTGAGGCAAAAACATCTACGTTACATGATTTTTTTTTTTTCATTTTCCAAAAATACTCATATTTGATACATATTCAACTATAACCCCATCCGAACATGACACTCCGAATACTTGAAATAAAGTAGAGAAAAACATACCCTTAGGTTCCAAGACTATGCAGCAGAGTGCATGAAATGAAGTAAACCAGCTACAGTAAAAAAAAACCCTTCTTATTTAACGTTAGAGAAAGGAAATAATTGGCAATGAACAAATATTGAAAAAACAAAGGGTTTTTATATATATTAAATAAAACATGTAAGAATATATATATATATAAAGGGAAACTACAAGTGGATGAGCATTTGGAGGTGAGGAATTGAGACCAAATCCTTGTTAGAGAGTAATGGGGAACTCCCATCCACTTATACTTTGTGTGTTTCACAGTTTTTATCACAAAAATAAATGGACAAGGAAATATATTTACAGTCAATAATTGTGTAATTTGTGAAGAACCGACTGTGACAACAGTGGTTCCGGCTCTCCCCACCTCTCCCCCTGGATATGAAACTTGATTGTAACATTTATAATTTTAAGTATATTTAAGTTATTCTTTGCACATGAGAAATTTACTCTATCCATTTATAATTTTAGAACTTTAGACTCTCTGTCATGTTGATTTAATAATTGAAATCTGATAGTAGCGTTAAGTTAGTTGAATTATGTGACATTTAGATAAAATTGGTCGTGTGGCGTGTATTACACGCATGGAAGATCAAATAAGCAAATAAAAATGTTGAATCAAAAGAGTGGAGGGGTCAAATTCTTGAAATTAAAAGTATATGGATTAAGTATCAAATATGCAAAGAGTACAGGGACTGTAAGCAAATTAGACAAAAAAGCTCAAGTATGCAAAGCCCAACACACCAAAAGCTCAAGAAAGCAAAGCCTTAGAAAATATAAAATGGGCCGTTAGCAAAAAGGACAAAAGCCTAAAACCTAAATGGGTAAACTTACGTGACATGGTTGGCCCTAAACCCCAAATTTTCGTGTCAAATTTATATTAGATATTAGAAATTTAAACATGTTCGACCCAATGTCAACATATATAATGTACCAATGATAATGCTATCCGAACTAACTCAATTAACTAATTTATCAACCAATTAATTAACTAACATTAATACAATATTGTTTTTTTAATAAATGATGTTATTACTTAAAGAGAGTAAAACTCTTTTACTAATTATACAATAAAATAAGAACATTGTTAACCAACTTCATACAAAAATATCACAAATATTTATATAAAAATTAGCAAATTAACCCTATCAATTGCAATCATGATTTTTCTACACATTATTTGTTTAATACATAAATACATGCTAATGAATTTAATTTTTTATTTAATTAAATTTCATAAATAAATTAAATACTGATAATTATGAAACCATAACAATGATGTATTTAACCATAACAACATGGAAAGCCCACATGCAACATTATTTTTTGTCTTAAACTCTTGTGGTTAATCAATGTCATCCAACCTATTGATTGATTAATCTGAATTGAGTATTGCATTCACTTATTATGATACGACTCTTTCAATTCAATTTGTTTCATTCACAATGCCAAAACTTAAATCTCTAACCGTAAAGAATCTAATGTTTTATCCCACTAAACCAATTAATTATTGGTACCTTATCTTAAACTTTAACTTCTTTAAACATTGTATTTTTGTTTAACCACCGGTATTCTACTCATTTATCGACTAATTTGGATTAGGATTTATAGAGACTCATTATGGGGAGACCTTTACAACCTAATTTTCTCTCTTTACAATGCAAAGATTTCGAACTGAATTTTCTTAAAGAATCTAGTGTCTCATCCCGTTAGACCAGCTAGTCGTTGATCTTTAAACATAGTATTTTTAATAAAAGCCGCTAATTTTATTAAAAAGATGAACTATTCAAAATTAAAATAAAAGTTCACGACCAAAAGGATAAAAAATTCAATTAAGATTTAAAAAAGATTTAGATAATTTTTATTGTAAAATTTTGATACACAGTGTTGTAAAACAAATTTTACACAACCCTGCATATTTATACCATAAAACTTAAATCATAAATTCTTAACTCTAACCCTAAGAAACTAAACCCTAAATTTTAAATTCTATATCCTAAATTTTAAACTCTGACTTTAAATTTTAAACTCTACACTTAAACCCCTAAACTTTAAAATCTAAATTAAAACTTTAACCCTTAAAATTAAAAAGTACGTATAAATTAAAATTTACACTACCTATGTATTAAAGTTTTTATTTTTATTTTTTTTCCTTAAAAAAATTAGATAACGAAATCAAAATCGGGGGTAAGTCGGACTCGGATTCGCCGATTGGGTGCGTACTCTCTTTTTATACGTTCAATTCGACTTTCCACGCCTCTCTTTGTTCCCTACAAAAACCAAAACCCTAATCAACTCTGCCTCTCTCTCCCTCTCTTTATTGAATATCGATGGCACCCAAACGTTCAAATCCCATTGAAGTCCCACCGGCCGCCACTTCATCAGAAGAGGAGACTTCCTTCGACGATGGAGAAGAAGAAGAAGAAGAATCTACAACGGAAGAAGGAGAAGAGGAGGAAGAACCTAAAACCCACTCTACCCCATTGACCCATACGATCCAACCACCGAGAAAGCCTGAACCCGCCACGCCCGCCGTGGGAAACGAAGAATCTGATGAATCCGGATCGGAATCCGAATCCGAATCTGACATGGCCACGCCGGACGTCAAGCCTATTGCGACGAAACCGATGGAAGACGTGAATGCTAAGAAAATCAGATCCAACAAGCCCGTAGCTTCTCCCATTAGGGCTTCTTCGTCGAAACGGCCCGGTGAGGTTGAGCAAGATGCCAAGGAAGCGAAACAACCCAAGAAGAAAGCCGGGGAAGAAGGGAACATCACGACCCCTGCTGTGGAGGAGGTGAAAAAGACCGGTGAAGATGCCAAGAAGCAGCTTTTCCAGCGGTTGTTTAGTGAAGACGACGAGATTGCCTTGTTGAGAGGTATGTTGGATTACTCTGCTAAAAGGGGGGCTGACCCTTGTGCTGATATGAATGCATTTTATGATTTTGTTAAGAAATCGATTCATACTGATGTTACGAAAGCACAGTTGATGGATAAGATTAGAAGGTTAAAGAAAAAGTTTGAAAACAATGCCGGGAAAGGTAAACTGGGTGAGGATCGAACTTTCTCTAAAGCCCATGAGCAGAATGCTTTCGAGCTGTCGAAAAAGATATGGGGCAAAGAAGGGATTAGTGGGAAAGTTGAGTCTTCTGCTGCTAAGTCCAATGGGAAAGCCAAGGCAATTAACAAGCCGGTGGTTGCATTGAAAGCCGAGGTGCATTCTTCACCTGATAAGAAAATAGATGTTGTGGTGCCAATGGAGGTTGATAAGGTGTCTAAGAGTTCGGGTAGTAGTTTGTTTGATAAGAGGTTCGGAGTTGCTAGCTTGGAAGAGGAAGTTATAAAGAATTGTTCAGATATTGTTGACAGCGAAAAGAAGGCGGCTTTGGATTCGAGATGGAGGAAATTTCAAATGGCCGAATTGGAGCTGTTTATCGAGCGAAGTGAATTGGTCAAGGAGCATGCCAAGTTGTTGCTGGAATCTTACAAGTCTGAAGACAAATAGAGTGCTAGTATAATAAGGAATGATGTTTTTAGGTGCATTTTAAAGAACGATAACTTATTGTCCTTAGATAAGTTGGCTTTGAGTAGCCAGTGGTTGATATTTTGTAGCGCGTATCGTTGGTAACTTGGGATAATATTTATTTCTTGCGTGGCGAGTAACTTATGAAGCTGTTTCTATGTTGGTTGCTTAACTGTGTAATAGCACGTAGGTAAGCATATTTTGTTATGTTTGGAATTGCTTAATCGGTTTTAATTTTATTTCCTTTTATGTGAAATTGTGAATCTGTTTCATGATTTTTGTTTTAATCATATTTTCAGTTTTTATGATGGCTTCTGATTTGATTAAACTCTTGCACCATAAATTTATTATGCCATGCTCTTGTAGCCGCTGTTCTATCTTCGTTAAGATTCAGGTTTGCGTGAGCAATGGTTGTTTGTAAAAAAAAACACGGTCTAGTCTAGTTTTCTCATTCCTGCCAAGAACCTTTGTAACAGTTTATCTCACTGATTATAGATATGATTTCTATATACGACTGCAACAACATAAAAGGTTCCCTTAGCTGTATGAATGTGTCTGATGATTGCCGAATTTGCTGTGGTTTCGATTTCGTTTTACAGTAGTTTATTCTTATATTTGTTTTTTTCATATGCTCTGGCAAAGCCTAATGATCTTTACATTGAACTTGAACCATCTTGCTATATGCAATCTGAAATGTTGTTGAGCATTAGTAAATGCTGTTATTTGAAAAGTCTGGTTGTCTCCTTGTGATACTTCCTGAACATCATATTTCAAGTTGAGGCTTTGTAATGTTTTAGTTTGCTTTTCCTGTGGCTATTTGTTTTAGTTTAGTTGGAGCATAAGGTGATAATTGTAAGGAAACACTACTGCTTGGGCTTGATAGTTTTACATTGTTTTGGAACTTTATAATAGGGAAATGAGCTCAGGGGGGCTAGCTCTTTTATTGGAATGGTGGTTTTGCTTTTATGTTCATGTGTAGTAACCAAATTACAGGAGATTGTTTTCATTGGCATTTGACAAGTTTCTAAGGTGTTATCATGCCTTGTTTTGATTCGCATTGTGTTTCGACAAAGCCTGGTTAAGTTTTGAACCTCTAGTCCGCATTGTCGTTTCTTGTTGTTATATATATAGATTTCGGTTTGTGTTTTCATTAGCATATATTGAATTACTGAGTTGTTTGTAGTCATTTCACAACGAGAAGGGAATTTGTTAACAGAATGTATCATATAATTCATCTCACATATATTGATATTAAATGTATTAAATGCAGAGAAAGAAGTAGAAGAACTTAAACCTTTATTGCTGGTAACAACTCGATCTCTCTTGAGTTTAGCAAACTCATTAAGCTCAACATTAATCTCATCATCTGCTGTCAAGAAAAATTCCAGGAAAATTAGAAGGAAAAAAACAGATGGAAAACATTGTAAACGAGGCAAAAACAAACACTATTGCTTGTAAAAAACATAGCAAAATTCGTTGATTCACCTAATTTACTTATTCATGCCATTAAACCAAAGCCATTGTTAAATTCCCTTAAACAACCATTTTAAAAACCAAGCTGTTTAATTTCAATTTGTCTTAGCCATGTGCATGAGGAACAATAACATCGAGCTTTCAAGTGGCCTCGAAAGACAAGATGTCTCTTTGCCACACATTGGTGATGAACAGGACCGTCGTCCTTTAATGGCTTCATCGTAGACGGAATCCTTTTCTTCCTCAGCTATGGTGGCCAACGTTTTTTCCCATCGACGCTTGGAAACGGAGACATACCATTGTGGAGCGACTTCGTTTGTGAACCGTTCGAGATTCCGGGACTTTCCCATTTTTGTTTCTCCCATCGGACTGGTGAAAATACCAACAAGTTAATGGATTGAAGATGGATGGGAAAGGGGAAGAAAGGTAGGGGAAATAAGCAAGTAGAGGAAAGCTCGTATAGGGTCATAAAATAGGAAGAAAAGGATAGAGGAAGGACTCCACAAGCACTAGATGCACTGAATTTATATAGGAAGAAATGGGGGATAAGTTTGGCGGTTTTGCATGTGAATGACGCCATATGCGTTTTTTTCTACCATTGATACTAGGGCAAAGTCCAAAATTTTATACTAAAATTGAGATAAAAAATAAAGAAATATATATCTTTTAATATATTATTTCAATTATTTATAACTTTTTAATTTACGACTTTCATGATATTGTAACAATAATTATTACTAATCAGTCATTTTAACTTTTTTTCTTCATTCATTCGTATAATGAATGTATCATATTCTTTTAAAATTTTGACCAGAGTGAACGAAACTTGTCATGTGATACTTTTGATGAACACATGCATAACAAAAAATTATCTAAATTCAAAGGTTGAAAAAAAATACACATAACTTTTTAGGTTGAAAATAAAAAAAAATTCAAACAAAAATTATGAAAAGACAAAATTTACTCTAAATTTTCATGTAAAATTTCAATCCAAACTAAAAAGTTACATATTTATGTACAAATTCAACTTAATATTTTTTCATTTATAATAATATTTAAGTTCTGCTAATAATATATCCAAGGGGTTGAAATTATGTCGTTCATTCCTCGTGCATCGAAGCACTGCCTTTACACGATATGTTATTGTCAAATCTAAAATTGACAATTGAGCTATTAGCTGCAAAAGATTGTTTTGGCCATGGGGAAGGGACCCTACTTCCTTCGAGCCAAGGTCTTGTGTCACCCAAGAGCGTCGCAAGATTTTGATGATTTCAAAGTTTAATTTGGTTATATTTTTACTATTTATGTTTAAAATTTACAATTTTTTCTTTTAATAATATCGTCTATATATCTTTGTTGTTACAACAAGAATGAGAGGTTGAAACTTGAAACATGTCTGATGACTCGGGAAAAGAATCTTGGAGCAAAAAATGTATAGTTTTTGTTTAATATTTTCTAAATTATTTTCAAATCTAAAAGTTCCTAATTAAATAAGTGATGAAGAAGATAATATGTGTTTAAATCCAGTTAAACTCATAATTTTTTAAAAATCGTCGATATAACAATGCCAACTAAACAATTACTCTTTTGATACAATGCGTAAAGTACCTTAGACGACTCTTCGCCCATATATCACATGTTTAAATGCACTCAAACATACGTCAACTTGTATGTTAGAATTAAAACTCAGCAAACAACTAATTAATTATTAAATGAATATTTTACGTAATGTATTAATTTAAACTTATGAAACCTACACAAGTCCACCGACAGAATTCTAAATTTAAAGGTTTCGCCAATACATACCAAGTGCAATGGGCATGTACTGGAATGTACAGAAATGAATTTGATTGTTACGCATGACTGCAGTTTTCAGCTGCAAGGAGTGAACGGTTTTGAGTCTGGGAAATTTAGCTACCAGCCAAAGGCGGCGATGAGCAGTGGGGCGAGGGAGGGACCGAGCCAGAAACTGTGGTTGAAAACTCTGACTGCACCAACAAGGCGTTTGGGAGGACAGAAGAGGGGATCCAATTTCGTGGGTGTCTTGTCTTGGGATTTGCCCATCAAAACGTTGTTTTCCTACTATTTATTATTATTATTTTAAGTTGTTTTCACCATTGCCGCCCTTTGAATGCAAAACAAGGAGCTTACTTTTCCATGCATGGTGCAGCCATTGATACGTAGGGCAAATCTGATGCAAAACCTTCAAGGACAAAGGGATTTTAATTACGATTGCAGCCGTGTTTTCGGTGATGTAGTGTTTATCGCGGTTGCGGCTATCACGATTCTATCACGATCTTAAATTCTTCAAAGAGTATATGTTATTGTAGATATAACGGTCGTAGGCATTGCAGTTTCGGACAGTACCAAAACCTTTAAATAACAATTACGATAGCGGTTGCAGACCGTTGTTTAAATCCCTGCAAGAGCCCTAAGGCAAGAAAACAAAATTTGCTGCCAATCTAACCTTTGATTGGTTGCTGCATAGTTCATTTGTCCTACACTTCTAATCCGATTCTTAGACCTATAGTATTAGTGTTGTTTGATCTTTGGCAACAGTTACGATGAGTATTAACTGAATAACTAATAACACAACAACTAACTTAGTTCAAACTAACTAATTAACTAACTTGCACGTAATTTATAGTGTGGTATTCGAACATGAAACATCAAGAGTATGATTCGATCTTTGTCAACTCTATCAAAGCTTTCATTGTTACTTCATTTAGATTTTTATCTCACTTACAAATGGAGGCGTTATGACTTGTACAATCAAATTACTTCTATGTATGATTTAAAAATTAGGCTTAAGGGTGTAAGAAGCCTTCGAACTTTGAAAAAGAAAATAAAATAAGCCCCTAAATATTTTTTTCACTTAACTAAACCCTTGAACCAAGAAATTTAATCAATTAAGCCCTTGAACCAAGAAATTAGAACAATTAAGCCTTTTGACCAATTTTGACAGTTAAATTTTGACTATTTTTTCTTTATATATTACTGACACATAATACACTATAGTTCTATTATGTTGTATTTACAAAAAAAATTCAAATTTTTTTTTTATAAATTTTGTAAGTTTTTTTAGAAATTTTAAATAAAATAAAACAATCTAAAAAATCAAGTGAAAACATTATGACACGACATACTGCAACAATGGATCGAAAAAAACTATTCATATTTAATGGTCAAAATTGGTCAAAGGGCTTAATTGATTCAATTTTTTAGTTCAATGACTTAACTGAGTGCAAAAAAAAAAAACTTAATTGATTTTTTTAAAAGTTATAGGTCTTACATCCTTAAGCCTAAAAATTATATAGGTTAAGGCCTACACCCAAAATAAAAGTTTAAATCCTATTTTGATAAACTATATTTCTAAACAGATAATTATTTGTTATTAAATTTTAAATATTAGCAACTTAATATATATATATATATCACTTATAATAATTATATAATATTTAAAAGATATAAGTGCAAATGGCAATATATATGGTATTGCTCATATTCGACTTTTAGTCTATGTATGACAACAACGACACGATATATTTTATAATTAAGAATGTAGCATATTGAGGTTATAAATATTGGAACTCAAGCCGGACTGTTTTTAATGAGTCGCATTCTTTTATCTAAACCCATGTTTTTGTCTTAATATTTTTATGTAAAGATCCCCACTCAATTTTCTTATGATTTAATGTTTATTATTTTTGGTTTAACCATCTATATCCAATTTATTGGTTGATTAATCTAGACCGGGTACTATAGAGGTTCGTTATGAGAATGACCCTTTCAATTCAATTTGTCCATTCAAACACCTAGATTCAAATCTCCAGTCTTACTTAAAAATATTTAGTGTTTCAATAAAAATGTTACTTTAATTATAGAAAATCTTATGGGTTCTTGAATCTATCGCATGCCTTTGGGAGGATTAGTAGGCTCTCTATGAAACTTACCCCCAAAATTGAGTCTTAAAGGGATTATATAAGCCTATAAATTTGTGCTATATTTGGGTTGTCAATAGTACACGTAGTGTTACTCATTTTAGTTGTTTGTGGTTACTCCTAGTTGTTTGTACTGGGCCTTTCGCTTTATATAATTTGAGGTAAATAAAATTTAATTCGATCTGAAGGAAAAAATTAGATTAGGCTTGAAAATATTTTAAATAAAATTCGAGTTATAAAATGAGACTTAAATAATTTATAATTTTTAATAATTAGTGGATCAATTTTCAAGTTCGAGTTGAGCCCTTCAACTTTGTTTTATATATGTATATTAGATATGAATAAAGTATGAGAATATATATATATGGTAAATATTTTGACACGCAAGCTTATGTTTAGTTTACACAAGTTTTTTAATTTTAAGGTTTAGAGATTTATGTTGTGGTTTAAGGGTTTAGGTTGTAGGGTGTAGAATTAAAGTTTGTGGTTAGAATGTTGAGTTTAGGGTTTAAGTTTTAGGGAGTTAAGGTTAAGGATTTTATAGCTTAAATATGAAGTGTAGTGTAAATTTTTTTTCACAACTTGTGTATCAAAATATAACCCATATATATATATATGGTTATAGAAATTAGTTTAATTAGAACCAATTTGTACCATAATATTATAATATTTAGCTTAAAGGTTCGAGAAGCCCCTGAACTTTAAAAAAAATCAATCAAGTCCTTAAAGTTTTTTTTTTGCACTCAATGTCACCCTCAAACAAAAAAAATTAATCAAACCGACTTTTTGACTAACGAATTCCGTTATTGATAGACGATTCCGTTAAATTTAATCTACTTAACTCGTTTGTCATGCCACGTCGGTTGTTAATTATCTGCTCAGTCACGCGTCAACTCCACGCTCCATCGCTTTGACGCCATTGTTGAGAGAGGAAATTGTACCGGTGGCGTCAAAAGCGCTCTCGACGTTGAGGATTACGAATCTGCAACAAACTACAATAAGATTTTTCTGGAGATAGATAATAATAAGTTTAAGGATTCTGAATCAGGCGAAAGGGAACAGTTGTTGGCGTCTAAGAGGCACCAAAAGGGATTGTAAAGTAAAAATTAATGGGAACCGTGGATCAAAGGGTTCATTCAACAATTTTGAGATTCATTAAGTTTTATTCGCCTTTGGAAATTGAGGAAGAAGAGTTGCAAAATTGTGTCGGGTATTTGAAGAAAGTGATCAGGATGAGATCAATGTTAGAGTATGAGAATTTGGTGAGTTGATGGAATAAAGTAATGAGCAAAATTAGAATAGCCATGTAAATTGTGTTGGGTGTTTGACTAATTTGTTTAAAGATATAGTTTTAGTTGTCGAGGAAAATGATGATATTTTAAGGAGTCTTTGTGGACAAGATAGAGTAGTGCATGCCATTTTTGAGCTGCAAGAGGAATCTGGCGAAGATGAACACGAAGACGACGAAGGGTTAATTTTAATAGCTGGCGTGGCATGAAAGACGGGCCTACTAGATTAAATTTAACAGAAAATGACGAAATTCGCCTAAATTTATTTTTTTAAAGTTCAAGGGCTTCTCGAACCCTTAAACTTAAATATTTATAATTAAATTTAAATAGAAACTCGAACAATTATACTCAACTTGACCCGATTTGAATTTCATAACTCAATTCGACTCGACTCAATGTTATCTCTAACTCTAATTAGTTACAAAAAGCAAAATTAATTTTTGAAAATAAATACAAATAGAACTAAAAATAATCTAGTAAGTCTAAGTTTAATTGATATTGTTAGTATTTTATTCACAAATTTAAAATTTAAAATTTTAACATTATTTAAATGAATTATAATCTAATCTTATTATACCAATTAATAATTTTTTAATATATATTATTAATTGATATAATGATATATATATATATATAACCCAATTGTAAAAATTAACAGCCACATCTTTCAATTACTTTTTTCAATTTCGGCATTTTTGTTGTTTATTTATTTTCTATATAGTATTATTGAATATTTATCAATTAGCAAATTTTTAACATATATATTATGAATTGATTGATAGGGTACTAAAATGTTTGCGGAGTCACCATTTTATTTATAGGTAAAATTTTAATACACACGTTGTGTAAAATTAATTTTATATAAAATAGTATATTTACACTATAAAAATTTAAATCTTAAATTCTTAACTCTAATATTAAAAAACTAAACCCTAAACCTTAAACTCATACACTAAATTCTAAACACTAATATTGAATTCTAAATCTTACAACTTAAATCTTAAACCTTAAACCCTAAGCTAAAACTCTAACCCTTAAAATTAAAAGTCACGCGTAATCTTTAACTTAGAAGACCTTGTTTATCTCCCGCAATCCAATAAGCGGCCCTCTTTCTCCAATTCACCAAATTCATTTTCCACAAATCAAAATCCCCCCTTTTTCTTCCTCCATTTTCCTCATCATCCCATTTCTCAAAGCTCCAATCTTTCATCAATGGCTTCCCTTCAACAAACTTCAATCTCCCTCCAATCAAAGCTCCTCCCTTCTTCCCAGCTCCCCAGAGCCCTTCCTTCCCTTAACCTCTCCTTCTCAGTCACTTTCCCTTCCCTCAAACTCGCCACCTCTCGCCCCCTCCACGGCGGCGCCAGAATGTCTGCCACAGCCGCTTCCAGCTACGCCACCGCTTTAGCCGACGTAGCCAAGTCAAACAACAGCGTCGACGCAACCAACTCCGATGTCGAAAAAGTCGAGAAAGTCTTCTCCGACACTCAAGTCCTTGACTTTTTCGCTAACCTCAAGAAGCGTCAGGTTCTGGACGAAATCGTCAAATCATCGGAGCTCCAGCCTCACACGGCCAACTTCTTGAACATCCTGGTTGATGCCAAGAGGATTGACCTTATCAAAGAAATTGCCAAGGAGTTCGAGATGGTTTACAATAAGCTGACGGATACTGAGTTGGCCGTGGTGTGTTCGGTTGTGCCATTGGAGTCTCAGCATTTGACACAGATTGCTAAACAGGTGCAGAACTGACTGGTGCTAAGAATGTCAGGATTAAAACTAAAATTGGCCCAAGTTTGGTAGCTGGGTTTACTATCAGGTATGGGAATTCAGGGTCCAAATTGATTGATATGAGTGTTAAAAAGCAATTGGAGGAGATTGCTGCTCAGCTTGAAGTGGGTGATATTCAACTGGCTGTATGAGTTTTGATTATTTTTTTGTTATTATTGTAATTGAAATTCATACTCTTAAGGTTAAATGTATGGAATTTGTCTAAGCTTCTTAAGGTTGTTTGATTTAGGGGAGCTGGCAGTGGGGTTCAAAGTGAAAGTTGATATTTTTGGGCAAAATTCTTAGATCAATTTTAAGGATTCTTAGCCTAATTCTCATATGAAGTATGTATGTGTTGAAATAAGATGCAGATTGTTAATCAGTTCATAAATTTGAGTCCTTGAAACATGAGTATCGATTCATTCAAAAGAGTGATGAACTGAGTTGTCAATGAGTTTGAGTTATATTTAGAAGCATTTGATTGTAGAGAAATCTTTAATTGTCAGTCATTGAATTCTACTTGAAGGCACTTAAAGTCAGGACTCAGATTGTTAGCATGGCAATATCTTGCTGGGATTTGAAGACAAGACACTAAGGCTTCGTTTTTCATTGCAGCCCCCAAAACCTTAGTTGGGGCTGCAACGTTTGTTTCCAAAAGATGAAAAAACCAGCTGTAACACCATTTTTCCGGTCTGGTAGGGAATCGGGTTAGAAATACTACCGGAAAACGATAATGATGGTCGGTACAGTGATTCCGGTGACTTAATAATGTTTGATGTTTCAATATAATGATTCAACGATACTTAATCGATACGATAATGTCAATGAATCCATTCAAGAATCAATAATAGTTTAGGGGACCATTCAGTAAATTTTACAAGTTTGGAGACTAATTTGTATAATTATGTAATTTCTAGGTCCTTATCTATAATTAACCTTATCCGTATGAAATTCAATGTTTAATTAGCTTGCATGTCAACTTTCAGTATATTTAGAGTTGATTTACGACCCCAATTGATACTTACACCTTTAGTGACCAATTTGACATGATTTAAAATTTGTTTCAATATTATTAAATTACCTGTATCGGTACTGGTATACGACAAGGCCGTACCGGTACACCAATAATTATATTTCCTTTCGAATTAAAATCTCGTATTGATACAGGCTAAGCCGTATTGATACGTCAATACCTAATTTCCTTTCAAACCTAAAACTAGCATCGATATAGGCTAAATCGTACATATACGTGTGCACTAATCCCCAAATTGGATCAGATAGGTTGTCGATACTGAGCTACCCGTATTAGTACCATGCTACAGTTAGAAAAAATGTGTATCGATACACTCTTGTAATATGGTCCAGTAATGCACACTCGTACCGATATACCATTACCCATACCGGTATGACAAGCTTTGTAATAACATATTATGTCTGATTTTTAATCATTTTAGATGCCCAAACAATATTCAATGCTTATGAAATTTTGCAGGCAATATTCTTACATGTATATCTTGTTGTATGCCAAATTTTACGTCGAACCGAATGCATTTACTATGTTTTCCAATATAGGTGCCAAATATGCTATTTTTACCAAAATTTTCAACATGTTCATATGCCCCTTTTTACCTAAACTTAAGCGTACATATGGTGATTCATTATACACATCAAAATGGGCTTATGCATGTTTAGACCCTATGCCACGATTTTAGGAGTTTAAAGACAAAAAGGACTTTGTATTGATCCGCTGGGTGACTTGCAACAACAAAAATCTTTTCGATCCTTGGCCCTTGAATCACTTAACCTGAAATGTATAGAAATGAGAAGCATTAGGCTTATATAGCATAATGAGGTAGTCAATATCAATGCAACAAATATCGGTGATATCAATGACATGGGTTTCAATAAATGCGCATCTCAATAACATGTTAAATTGATGAATTCAATAGTTTAACCCTTGGTTTGATATGAGATAGTGGATACACGAATTCTCAACCAACATTACCAAGTTAATAAATGGTCAAATCCCGCCAACATCACCATATTTCACACATCCCGCCAACATCGCCACTAAGAGCCTTAGCTCAAGGATCGTAATTCACTTCGTACCAATAAGCTCATGAATTCTATGGCATACCACTTATATCCAATGTTCATTCGAAATCAAGGTCCGGTGAATTAAACCAATAACAATGATTTCAATGATTCAATATCAATGTCCAATAACCTTGCAATGATTCAATGGTGTCCATGTCAATACAATGTTCCGATAGTTAATATTTTAATGCAATGAACTTACTGATGCTTACCAATATTACCTCCTATGAGGTTTCGATTATTTTCTACCTCATAACATGTTAGCAATATAATAAATAATAGACAATAAAACCGGAAAAGCACTCAGCCAATCTCGAGACTCTGACTACACTCACTGGTACTCTCAAAGCTTTTAAGGCTTCCGAATGACAATTCTTTTATCCCTCTAATGGCTTGGATTCGATGGGGAGATGATTTTTCACCTCGACTTACTTGAGCTAAAACAAAAGACATGGAAAAGGAATTACAATGATTCCAATAACAATGATGAAGTCCATAGCAGCGTTTAGCTATGAAAACAATAAAAATTAAGCTTAGAATCCATGAATGATCTTTTAGGGTTCATGGCTCTTTTTACTTGGAATTCACCATGACCTAACCATGGGAATCTTTAATAATTCGAGGGGTTTAGCTTACCTAATCGATAAGAACAAGACACGATAAAAAAATTTTAAAAATTCAAATCTGAAATTGAACAATAATGTTAGTACTTGCTTAAAGGTGAGGAGGTGCTTGCTTAATTTTGAAGAAGATAAAGACGGAGAGTTGTGGAAAGGATGAAAAGTGTTTAAAACACTTGTTTAAGTCATTATACAATGGTCGGGAGGTTTCCTTCCAATAAAGGAAATCCAATTCTAAAACTAATATAATTCGTCATCTTTTCCTATGGCAATGATTCTATACGACACCCAACGTGAAGCTAAGGCAAGCAAGTAGGTGACTAAGCTTGAGTTTGGGAGAATCATGGTCTTAGCCATTCAATGGTTGACACTTTACATTTTGGCCCAATAGTTTCAATTTCTACAATTTAGTCACTAAACAATATTTTAATACTTTTAATGTGGTCCTTGGTCAATAACAATGATAAATTAGGGTTCAATATTTAAATAATTGACCACTTGGTCAAAATTCAATGCAATAGTTTGATTTTTTGATGTTGGATTTTCGATCATCGGAATCTAATTTCAATTAGGTCAGTTTTTAGGGTGTTACACTAGCTACCAGCAAATGCCTGTTTGGGTGCTAAAAACAGTGGACAAATGCTCGTTCGGTGGCCAAAATTGGTTGTTTGGCAAGGAAAAGCTGGGCAAACGCTCGTTTGAGCTGCTAAACTCAACAAAAAAACGCGGCCTAAATCCCTTAAGCAATGTAGGGGTTCGAATCTTAACGTTGTGATTGGAGCAAATTGGGTTAGGAGGGTCGATACTTGATCTGGATTAGTCAACCAATGAATTGAATACCAGTTATTATCAAAAAGCAAAGTTTAGTTGAGGGATGCTATCTATTCTCAGCTCAAGGTCAGGCATGCCCCCCAAGGGACTAAAATGGTACTTATGTCACCCATCAAATGGATTGCTGGTGAGATTCAAGCCCCGTGCTTGTCAAAATATGAAAGTGTTAACGAGTAATCAACCAACTAAACTAATCCGTATTGGCTATAAAACCCATCTTTGATCTCTGCATCTCAGTGGGGGCATGGAATCTATAGATTTCAATATGGTCCTCATCAGTGTGGTATCGGTGAGGAATTTTGCAGATATTGAGATGTGATGAAAGCAATGGATGTTGAGGATGAGTAATGTTGAAGAACCAGATCTCAGACAGTGTTGGAATCCAATCCATGTATGCTTAAGATTATAGAGATATAGAGATATAAATTCTAAATTGACAATAATACTTTGATGGGCCAACTAATATTTTGGAAAGATGGCAATAGCAAGCTTTTAGTTTTAATTCCATATGAGCTAAAAGTTGGAACTTTCCAAATGGGTCCACTAGAAATATCTCTAAAACGAGCCCATTGGCATAAAATATTATAGGGTTTGTTGGAATTGATTCACAGACTTGAATGTTGCTCAAAAATGAGAAGTAGACTGATATTTAAGGTTTATATTTGATGCTATATAATTATGATAGTATGAAAAGTAATTATAATTATTATATAATACTGTTAATTCTTCGATTGTGTGAGGTTTGGGGAATTCTGAGCTAATTTCCCCCTTTTTGATGTATTTTTTTTTGTAATAGATTGCTTGTTTTCATGGATGAATAAAACAAACATTTTATCCAAAAAAATATAATTATTATATTTTTAACATGATGTTTTATGGTTCACTTATAGTAAAAACTTCAAGTTTAAAGTCCGCCTTAACGTGAGAGAGTTTGGTAAAAATAATAAGCCTAAAAAATGGATTTGAGAAAAAAAATAGATCCATTTAAAATCATTATAATTTTTATTAAAATCAAATAATTTTGACCTATAAAAATAAATGTCAAGAGAAAATTCAGCCGAAAATAGGATGAATTAACAAAATGTGAACATTAAGAATTAGTTGTGCCATTATGCTGTAGTTTTTACTAATTTTACGCGGGGTTGGCTCAATAAACTTACAACCAAAATTTCTTTGTGGTCTTTCTTTCTACTTTCTCAAAATGTGTTGTCTTACCAATTTCTTCTTGACTGGACTTGAGTAGCTAAGGGATTTTCCTCGTTCACCAAAATGCAATATATATATATATATATTACTGTTTGTGTATTTCTTTTTAACGACTGCTTAATGACGCTTACGTGACGATTTGTTGGCATAAACGAATTGGTTTAATTTTAGTTAATCTTGTCAATGTGAAATTAATTAGGGTGTTGGTTTGCTGCTCTCGTGTCGCTTGTTTATACTTATTGTTAGCGCGTATGCTATTGGAAGTTTCACTGTTTTCATGATTGCAATATTCAAATGAAACTAAAAAAAAAAATTCAAACCACTTTTTGTGTGAAAAATGTTTATAAAAAATTATATTTGTATGAACAAATACTATTTTATAACTAATTATTTTAAAAATATCATATTTTTTACTCTCAATCTTTTCTTTTCCTCTCCAAAATAAAACTCTATTTTTTGCGCCGCTTTCTCACCGACCATTAGCCGTCGGTAATTCGATTGAGTTTTTCTCCATTAACAAGTTTTTTCTTCTTCTGATGGGGCCTTTTAACCTCTCTGCGGCAGAGGGCATCGCCCTTGGGGCTCCCCTCCATGCCCTGTATCGAAATTTTTAGGGGAATAGGTTCTTTCATGAAACGGTTGGCCGACGTCTGTTTGGATGATTTTTTTCATTGCGATCATAGGCTTGATGACGCTTTCATCGTTGGCATTTTTTACTTCCAGCCTTCTGCCGGTTGATTTTTGTTGTGTTTATGTTTTTTTGTGTTCCTGTGTTGTGTCCCTCATTTCAATGCAGGAAAGGTTGTGCTCGGAGTGGATTTGCTACTGTTGGGGGTTCGGCCGTCGTCCCGGGCTCACCCTGCCTTCCCATGCCCTTTAAGCCTTCGTCATCTCAAAATTTGTCGCGTTATCGCCGTTGGACGCTCTTGTTACATTACGTTCACCTTCAAAATGCTCCGATGACCACTGAAAAGACATACAGTGCAGACTCATGAATGTTGACTTTTCCGTTCTTCGATCTTGTTCTTTTCTTTGTTTTGTTGAATTCTGTTGGTTCTTTTTCGTTTTTGTGTTTTAGTTATTGTTCGGTCTTGTTTTGAACGTTGTACTTTGTTATGTTCGTATTTTTTGATTCTATTGGCCATTTTTCTTTTAGGTTGTCAGCCGACTTCTTCTCCGATCCTCCTATATCGGTTCTCTGTTTGTATTATTTTTTTTGAATGCCAATGACCATCGTTCAAAAACAAAAAAATATCATATTTATCATCAACATATTTTTAGCCTTTAAAACCAAGTGGTTTCAAGTATAGTTTTAATCCGATTTAATTATTTTTTTGAATATTTTAATTCAACTACAAAATAATATCTTGATTTAATTTTAAATTTGAATAAAACTCATGTACACCCAAGGCCGGCCCTGGGGTAGGTTGAACCGGTCGACCGCCCAGGCACCATTTTCCTTAACTTTTATTACTTAAATAATTATAATACAAAAGGCTTCAAAATTTGGTTTAATATTAGATAGAAACTCCCACTTTGAGTCATAAATAACAAGTAAACAAAATAATAATTTGGTTATAATATTAGATAGAGGCCTCTCTCTTTTTTCCTTCAATTTTTACTACTTAAAAAGTGATAGTTTAATTTTTTTTCTAATAGTTATTATTAGGGTCCATTTTTTTAAAAAATTGTTATTTAGGGCCCAGATTTTTTCAATAATTGATATTAGCGGCTCAATTTTTCCTAATATTTGTTATTATGAGCTTACTCGTAAAATTATTTTTTTAATATTTGTGATTAGGGGTCTAATTTTTTAATATTTGTTATTTGAAGCCCAAATTTCTTGATGTTTGTTATTAAGGACATACTCTTCAAATTCATTTTTCAATACTTGTTATTCGGGTTCAATTTTTTCAATACTTGTTATTAGAGGCTCAATTTTTCCAATATTTTGTTATTATGGGCTACTCTTAAAATTCATTTTTTTTCAATATTTGTAATTAAGGGTCCATTTTTTTCAATACATGTTATTTGATGGCCAATTTTTCTTGATATTTGTTCTTAGGGACCTACTCTTAAAACTAAAAAATTTTCACTACTTGTTATTTGGGCTCTAATTTTTTTTTTCTAATACTTGTTACTTAGGGTCTAATTTTTTCAATGCTTGATATTAGAGGGTCATTTTTTCCCAACACTTGTTATTAGAGGCATACGCTTAAAACTGATTTTTTTTTTCAATTTGTTTAGGCTCTACTCTTAAATTTCATTTTTAATATTTATTATTAGGGGCATACTTTTAAAATTTAATTTTTTTCAAGACTTGTTGTTAGGAGCCTAAATTTCCAATTCGTCCTGGGCCTCTAAAATTTTAAGCCCGGCCTTGCATATACCTACAAATTGCGTTGCTCAAATTCGAGTCACCTAAGAGGAATAACACTATGTTTTACTTAATTCAATCCAATATAATTTTAAAAAATAAAATGCTAAATACTTTATACTTTATACTGCTTTATACAATTAATATATATTTCCAAATGAAAATTAATTAAGACCCTATGTAATATTTGATATGCATTGGTTCACGTATATATCAAACTTTGATGATTATAAAAAATTATATTTTAAATTAGTTTTATTGACTTAGAATTGTGAATATTCTTCCGCACACTTAATTAAAGTTATTGAGAGATATTCTAATTGGTTGAGTGGTCAATAATACTTATATTATTTTATCTTATATGAATTCGAATATTAATATTTACTTTAAAAATATAAATATCTCTACTTAATAAAAAAATTATTGAAATCATCCCCCACCCCACGGAAAGTCTAAAAATTAGGCAGGAATTGATGACACAATATTAAAATTTTGTACAATATTTATACAATAATAATGAATCGGAATAAAAGTAAGATTGTGTACTATATTTTTACGGTATTAAAATTTAAATTTTGTACAATATTTGGCCACTTAAAATTGACGAGTAGGAATAAAGAAAAGGGTAAAGTAAAATTTTCATTACTCAACTTTATTTTCACTATTAAAGTTTAAAAACTTTTAATTTAATCATTAAGCTTTTGATTTGTTCTTATATTAGTCATTTGAGCATTAAATGTAAAATGAAAAAGTGACATGAAAGCAACATGCACTGCTTTTTACTGACACGACAACCACATATTATTCATGTCATTTTTCTTTTAAATTTATCTTCTCCCCCGAAGATGAAAGTTTTATTTATTGTCATTGTTTAACGTTGTTTAACGCCAACGTTGGAATCACCATTCCTTAGTGTCTTCTTCGACTACTTGAGACACCGACGAACTTATCTCATCGTTTTCTACCCCTCTATTAGTTTAGATTTTCCCAAAATCACTTCAAAAATTGACGAAACTCAACCCAAAACCTAAAACTCTCAAAACCACAAATCACTATGATCCGCAATAGCCACCGTTCGATTAGTGTGGAATCAATACATACTTCTCGCTTCCTCCTTCTTCACCTCCTCACAGTTGAGATTTGAAAAAAGATTTCCCATCATCGAAAAATTAAAAGTAATCCGAGACCAGAGTTTTTTTCACAAAAAAATAAAGAAAGTTTTGGAGGCATTTTATATTTTTTAAAAATATGTGTCCAATCATAACACATTAACTATTTAACGACAAAGTAATCGAAATATAAGCAAATCAAAAGTTCAATGATTATATTAAAAAATCTTATACTTTAATGACCAAAATAAAAGAGTGAAAAAAGTTAAGTATTGAAATTTGAAATTTACCCTAAAGAAAATGAAGACAGGGTCATGGTCCACTCTAAACCATAGATTTTCCATTCAAAGTCCTTCAATACGAAAACTTTTATTTATTTTTAACATTTTCCCACATCGTGTACTTTCACCTTTAAGAATGATACTTTTCCACTACTTTTGCTAGACCTTTCCCATTGTGACTTGCATTGGAATATCAATTCACGTTAGTGAATTAACCTTCCCAATTCACACACACAAATGGCCACAAGTTGAACGCTTCGCATAGTCCAAATAGAAAAAAAATGTTGTTATCCTTAGGCTTAACAGTAAAAAAGTGCTTAATCTATATTATTATTTTTTTAAGTTTCGTGCTTGACATTTTTTTAGAGCCACTTTGGTACCTAATGTTTTATTTCGTAATTCAAATAAGTTTTTTCCGTCAACGTCCGTTAAAAATGTTTCGTCATCCAATTATAACATGACACGTAGCCTGCTTTTTTTATTTATTTAATTTTTTAATTTCTTTAAAAAAATATGAACTTCTTAAAAAACCCTAAAATTTTAATTTCTTTCAATCAAACCCTTAAATCACATATCCTTCACCGTCCGGCATCCCCCACACGTCGATAGTTCACTGTTTACCACCTCAGCGTCGGGTACCTCACCATTTAGCATCCCCACCCTCTAGCCGTCGGTTAGAAGCCCAATCGGTCTCTTTTTTCTTCATTTTTAGATGTTCATTGATCTAGCAACCGACGGTTCATTCGCCTGTATTTGCGAGGGGATGATGAGGCTTTCAGTCGTGGGGGCGACGAAAGCAAGGGTGGCTGGTGGTGGGAGGGGAGGAATTTAGGGTTTGGGTTTGAGGGTTTTAAAGAAATTAAAGATTTTATTTTTTTATAAAATTAAAGATTTTTTGATTTTTAAAAAAATAAAAATCAAAGAAAATACTAAAAATATGCCACGTGTTGCGTTTTTATTGGATAACGATTTTTTTTTAAAAAAACTTGATTTGAGTTACGGAATGAAACGTTAGGCACCAAATTGGAAAAAAAGAATAGGTTGGGTACCTTTCTGACTATTAAGCCTCATCCTTATGAGATCCTTATTCGAATAATTTGTAAGGTTGAGAAAAATAAACAGATTCTAACGCGAGATCACTCCAGATGCTAAAAAAATGGCCACAAGTTTAAAATAACTTTTTTTTCATCCAATTGAACATTCAAATTGAAAAATTAAATGAGTTAAATCATCGAACCGAGAAATTAATTCATCTAAACTTTTGACCAATTTTATTAAAAGAGTATAAAATGAAAAGACTACATAAATTATGTCAAATTAAAACATATATATATTTTACTTTATGACTTGTAAGAATGTTTTTCCTCAAGCTAAGAGTGAATGACAGATTTCTCAAAATATATAGCCGAAAGAGTGGCCTATGTTTTCCTTCTTTAAGATCAGTTGGTCTTTGCAAACTCGAGAGATTTCTTGCCGTCATGTGCATTTCCAAAGAAGTTGTTCATGTAATCTGAGAACACAAATTCTCTGTAACGAGCCACTCCATCTTTCTCCACAACTTGGGGCAATGGTGCAATCTTTTGTGTTGCCTGTGGACTTACGAATATTGGTACAGATACTCGAGATTTTGTACTTGTGGTGCGCACTCTATGTTCTGCACTTTTGTACCTTCCATTACTTAATATCTGAATAGAATGGAATTCGGTATTAGATCAGAGTGTACTGAGGTTTCCATAAATATGAAAGAAGTCTTAAAAGTGAATATTAATTCGAACCTGTAACATATCACCAACATTGATGACTAAGGCTTCTGGAATAGGAGGTATCTCTACCCATTCTCCCTTGTTTTTCATGTCTACATCTTCAGGAACTTTAACATACAAACCACTAATCCCATCTTGTAATAAGATTGTAAGAGTACCCATATCGGAATGACGTCCAACTCCGACTGTGAGTTCAGGATTAGGACATGTAGGATAGAAGTTCATGTTAACCATCTTCTTTCCAATGAATGCATCCATCTTCGAGTCGTCCAGTTCCACTCCAAGATTTCCCATCAAAGCATCAAGCAATTTCTTCACCATGTCATCTGAGGTCTTCAAATATTGTAGGGCATCATCTCTACAAAGAGAAAATCGATATTTTTATGAATCTCTATTCAAAATGCCAAGGAAAAAGAAAAGAAAATATATATATTTCATTACCTGCACTCTACAGGCCATTGTTGCAGAGCTTCAGCATCATTGGTGTAAGCCATGCTAATGTAGTCTTTCCATTCCAAAGCTTTCTCCTTCTCAGGCACAAAACTCGTCCCGTACTTCACTAATGGGGATGGACTCACTTCTTTCCGATACACAGCCTTTCTTTCTGCCGGCAGGCCGAAAAAGTTGTGCGCGGTCTGCTTAAGGGACTCGAGCAGTTTCACGGGAACTCCATGGTTGACAACTTGGAAGAATCCAAGCGTCTCAGCAGCTCGAACAATTTGATTCACCACTTCATCATGGTGAGGACCATCAAGCCTGGACAAATCAATGGGTGGAATCTCACATTTGGTTGCATTCTTCTTATTGATCTGCTCGGCCGATGGTTGAATGTAAGCCTGAGGCACCGTTGAAATGCCGGAGTCCACTATTCCTTTGACGCCGTTTCCATCCCGGACGACGAAGTTAAAAAGGGAGCTCTCATTATCAAAACTTGGTGCCATTTGGGTGTAAAATGTAAGTATTTGTTTTGTGTGCAGAAGGTTGTTTGATATGAAATTGTGCGGTGGATCAAGCAAAGGGAAAGGGGAGCTATTTATAGCGCATGGATGGTTGATCATCCACTAATAAAAAAGTAAATTTCTTTTTGACTTTGAAGCGAACGGGTTTGAACTTCTCAGCAGGACAATTTGTTGGGCGTTTACATGTGACAATTATATTACTTTTGAAGAAATTTATTAATTTATAAATAGTTTAAAGGGTAAGAAAGCTCTAGAATTTTTTTAAAAAACTAATTAAAATTTTGAATTAACTTTGCATCCAATCAACCTTTGAATTTATAAATTGAAAGAATAAAGTCATTTAACCAATATTATTTGTTGAATTTAATAATTTTTTTAGATCAGTTTATACAACTCGTTGTATCATAGTGTTGTCACTTTGCATTTTCAGATTTTTTAATTAAAAAATTCTTTAGAAGTGTTAAAATTCTGAAACACTAATAAAAATTGTAAAAAAAATATATTTTTTAAAAAACTTATAAATATCATATGATAAGACTTTAATGTGTTATGTAATAGTAATATCTAAAAAAATATTTAAATTTAATGGTCAATGTTAGTTAAAAAGCTTAATTGATTCAATTTATTAGTTTAAGAGCTTAATGATATGCAAAAAAAATTAAAAGAATTAATTGATTTTGTCCCAAAAGTTCAAGAGTTTTTACACTCTTGAGCCTTTATAAATTCAAGTTGCCACGAATCTCCAGTTGTGACAAAAATTTAATCAAAATGACACAAATTAACTTTTTTTTTATTAAGTAAAAAGATATTTACATTTTCAAGATAGATGCGAGATTTGAACTATGGATGTTAATGGGATGGGTTTTACGGAGATTTGCCCCACTTCGCATTCAATTGTGTAGGAATGGTTATAAATTTTGCATGTTGTGTGGCGGGCATAAAGAAAAAAATTAGATTCACCATAGGTGGCGAGAAAGACATGAATATGCCTTTGTACCTGCACCATCCCCACCCAGCCTGCATCATCACACCCGCCCCAACAAATCTTATAATATATTATTATAAATATTATTTAAAATATAATATTAAATTGAATCATAGTTAAATTTAAAGTAATTCATATTGACTTGTCTTGGGATATTAATGAAAAGTTCAATATATATATATATATATATATATATATATATAATTGAGTTTGAGATTTGAATTAATCAGATCAAATATATAAATATTTTTTAAAATATCAATTTGAATCAGAGTCAAGTTTTAGATAATTTATATTGACTTATCTTAAAATATTTATGAATATATATATATATATATATTAGTTTCTTCTTTACTATTGTCTGTCGTTAAGACTTCTTTTTAAGGTTTGTTTTCTTATTCCCAGTCCTCAACATAGGTATGTTACTCTTCTACTTTTTTAATTTTATTTTTTTGATATTGTATGCTATTTAGATTCTATTGGTATTTGTTCTTATTTTGTAAAGATTTTTTTTATTGTTATTTTCTTTTTGGTTCTTTCTACATTGTTTATTTGTTACATCAATTGAAATATTATTTTACATGTTATTTGTGGTATTTTTGGTCCTTTACAATAGACTTTAGTATCTTTCTAGTCCAAATTTTTTTGTTGTACAAAATTTAATTTCGTATATTATTATTATTATTTAAAATGGTGACAGTTAGAATAATGTCACATGTGGTGGGAGTCCGAATGACGGGTATTTCATACTTTTTTCATAACAAATTTGATTTATATTTTTTAATTAATATTTATAAATATATTATATTTAAAACCATCCTCGTTAAGAGTTTTCATCTCCATCCCCGTCCCATGACCCGCTGCGAATACAAAATTTAAAATCATCCCTGCCCCGCAACCCATAAGACTAAAACCATCATCGTCCCATCACCCAAGTGGATCTTGAGACCCACTTAATCCCCTCTTTACCCGTATAAGCTGGGATGGATGCAAAATTTTATATTAGAACCCCCATGCCTTTGCTGAAAAGTTCAAACCATTTGCATCACTCCTGTCAACACAAAATTAGAATTTCAATAATTATAATCAACCATCCATGCAGTATATATATCCCTCCTTCCCTTTGGTCCATCCACTACACAATTTCATATCAAACAACCCTCTCTGCACATACAAAAGCAAAGCATTACCCCCCCAACAGCTTACGCCCAAATGGCTCCAAGTTTTGATAATGAGAGCTCCCTCTTTAACTTTGTCGTCCGGGATGGAAACGGCGTCAAAGGAATTGTGGACTCCGGCATTTCAACGGTGCCTCGGGTTTACATTCAACCATCCGCCAGAGCAAATTGATAAGAAAAATGCGACCAAATCTGAGATTCCACCCATTGATTTGTCCAGGCTTGATGGTCCTCACCATGATGAAGTGGTGAATCAAATTGTTAGAGCTGCTGAGACGCTTGGATTCTTCCAAGTTGTCAACCATGGAGTTCCCGTGGAACTGCTCGAGTCCCTTAAGCAGACCGCGCATAACTTCTTCGGCCTGCCAGCAGAAAGAAAGGGTGTGTATCGGAAAGAAGTGAGTCCATCCCCATTAGTGAAGTACGGTACGAGTTTTGTGCCTGAGAAGGAGAAAGCTTTGGAATGGAAAGACTACATTAGCATGGCTTACACCAATGATGATGAAGCCTCTGCAACAATGGCCGATAGAATGCAGGCAATGAAACATATATATTTTCTTTTCTTTTTCCTTGGCATTTTGAATGAGAGATATTGATAAAAATATCAATATTTTCTTTGCAGGGATGATGCGCTTCAATATTTGAAGACGTCACATGCGATGGTGAAGAAATTGGTTGAAGCTTTGGTGGGCAATCTAGGAGTGGAACTAGATGACTCCAAGATCGATTCATTCGTTGGAAAGAAGATGGTTAACATGAACTTTTATCCGACATGTCCTAATCCTGAGCTCACAGTCGGTGTAGGACGTCATTCTGATATCGGTACTCTAACAATCTTACTACAAGATGGGATTGGTGGTCTGTACGTTAAAGTTCCTGAAGACGCAGACATGGAAAACAAGGGAGAGTGGGTAGAGATTCCTCCTATTCCAGGCGCATTAGTCATCAATATTGGTGATATTCCAGGTTCGCACTTTTAAGTATTTATGGAAAATCAGTACACTCTGATTGGTGACATGTTTCAGGTATTAAGTAATGGAAGGTACAAAAGTGCAGAGCATAGAGTCAGCACCACAAGTACAAAATCTCGAGTTTCGATACCAATATTCGTAAGTCCACAGGCAACATAAAAGATTGCACCATTGCCTCAAGCAGTGGAGAAAGATGGAGTGGCTCGTTACAGAGAATTTATGTTTTCAGATTACATGAACAGCTTCTTTGGGAATGCACATGACGGCAAGAAATCTCTCGAGTTTGCAAAGGCCAACTGATCTGTTTGAAGAAGGACATAAACTACTTTGTTCTTTCAGCTATTTATTTTAAGACATCTATTATTCCCTATTGGCTTTAGTACAATAGTTTCCATGTGACAATAAATTAAGTTATGATGATTCATTGTAATGTCAATCGATTCTTTTTGCTTAATCAGTAAAGTTTTATATCATTCTGCAATTTGCATTTTTGCTCAATCAGAAAAAAAAAACAAAATTTTTTTTATATTATTAGTAAAAGCAGCAATTAAAAGTGTTTATTTATCAAAGTATTAAAGCGTCATTCTCTTGAATATCTTTTGACAGAGTCTGCTTGGGTGTGTCTTAATGCGAATGCTTCCGTTTGAACAATGAACACCTGATTTATATATTATTTTTAGAGAATATTTTCACAATATCTTCTTGGGAGAAGATAACTGCATTAATATTAATATAAATTTTGATCGTTCAATTCAATCCAGACAACAATAAAACGACAATCCTCAATCTAAACCTCTTAGTGCAACTTTAGCCTCTTTTCTAGCTGATAGTGCAAGTTGAAAACGGATGGAGCTAGAAGAACTCAGGATGATTTTGCTGTTTGTGGAGGAGTGCTTAGAGATGATCAAGGAAGATGGCTGATGGGATTCTCTAAATTAGTAAGGGTATGTTCAGTTCTTGAGGTCCAATTATGGAGAGTTTACAAAGGTTTGAAATGCGCTTAGAGCCTGAGATTGTGTGGACTTGTAGCTGAGATAGATAATCTAAAGATAGTACGATTGTCGCCTTGCAAAGATCGGAGGATAGATGACTTCACGTTGTTAGAAAAATGGGTATAATAATAATCCAAGTATATTAGAATACCTTGAGAAAAATAAATAATGATAAATTAAAAACAAAACTTGGAATTGAACATAGTTGAAAATCAGAAAAAAAATTTTTGATAATCAAATCACTCCAATATTTTTTTTACAACTATTTGTCAACACAAAACATTTTATATTACTTGTAAATAATATAATAAAAACCATCTAAAATGACTTCACAAACTTTTATATGAATGATCACTAATAGTGAACAATCAAATCTTATCAACATCACCTTTTTCTATCAAAAAATCAAAACGTTTTTCTATGAATTTTGAAGTTTCAAAAATACAAAATTTGTGTGTAAAATGTTTAATTATTAATTTATTTTAAAATAAAAATAAATAATGAATCATTCAAAAATATTAAATATATGACATTATTATGAAAAGATTAAATAATTGAAAATCTTAATTTTTGTGAAAATATTTGTAGCAATAACTAAATGAAGGTTTTGAATGGAAATAATTTTAAGTCATTTTAATGAATTTCTATTTAATATAGATACTAATTATAAATCAAATATTAAAAATAACTATAAATAAATTTACATTTATAAATTATTCAACCAATAAATATTAATTTTAAAACAATCCCCACATGAATAAAATTGATGGTTTGGAGAAGAAAAAACTAAATTGATGTCTTTTTTAGATTAAGGGTTAAATTTATTAAATTATTTGAATTATGGTTAAATTGGTAGAATATATAAGTTTTGATGACTAAAACTTCCATTATAAAAATCTTGTTTAGTGTTTGTTTGTATTCTAGTAGGAATGATGTCTTTAAACTATCTAAAACTTTAATTGAGTGATCTAATTGTTACACAAATACCGGATTGACAAGAATTTTTTCTCATGATTATGTCCATATAGCCTTGGACATCTCACTGTTTAATTATGCATTTGAAATCCCTATGCCCCAATAGTCTCATTCCACCGGCAACACTTCACAACGCTATAGGTGACTTCTAGAAATTTTTTCAAAAACACACAATGGTCATTAAAGCATTGATTAACCTATTACATTTTAGTCAGAATATTGTCATCATAGGAATTTTTAGGGATAAGAACCCCCACAATGACCGTATAAGGTCTCTTTGTTTTGACTTCTTCATTATTCCAACTAAAATTAACATTCCTTCACATAACGCCTTAAATATGTGCTCATGGGCTTGGAGCTTGATTGCTTTTTTTTTTTGATGTTTTATCAACTTGATCTTGATTCAATCCTTCGATTAACGGATCTGTAAAATTATCATTTGATTTTACAAAATCAATAGAGATAATTTCAATTGAGATCAATTGTCTAACGATATTGTGTCGACGATGTAAATACCCCGACTTACCATACGTTTTGTGTTCTACCAAATGTTGCTTGGTTATCACAATATATACATATTTGGGGCACAGGCTTTCGCCATTCTGAAATATCCTTCAAGACATTTCGTAGGCATTTAGCTTCTAGCATATAGATAGAAAATCTTATCCAAAAGACTTTTCCACATCAACATCAACCTCTTGTTGAAAGTCTTGATAATTTTCATCAATAATCTTTATAGTTCGTTTCGCTGAACTTGACCAACTTTCCCAATCTTACAAAAGAATGAGACAAGTTTAGATTTCAATATCGGTTCTTGTGAATTTCAAGATTCTTTTATTCATGCAAAAGAAACTGTTATGCATTGTATGTCAAACATAACCAATTATAACAAAATAAACACATTAGGAGGATAATCCATTGTAACAAAATATTTTTGTTTTCCACCAACACATTACCATTATTGTTATGGCAAGCATAGTCAATGAAAATAAAATTCACTATTTTCATATCTATTTTCATTTGATTTGGTAAATGAGCCATTACTTTGGTAAGAGACCCCCACACTTTTAAGTAACTGTAAGAAAGTTTTCTACCATTTCATAATTCATATGGTATCTTTCCCTTTTTTGTATGGGACACATTATTTAAAAGGTAGTTTATTAATAAAATCGAGTTCCTCAGAGTTGGAGATACTATGCATGAGCTAAAACCTCGCATCAGGCTTAAAATAATATTGTGCATTTTCTGATAAGGCATCAAACAAATCCATATGATAAAAAAGTTATAATATAGAAAATTAGAGTGCTTCCATTCCATTGAACATAAAAAAAAACGAAAACATGGATACTTTTATGTTCTAGGAACGTTTGAAGGCGATGGCAACATCTACATCATCCTCTCTAATAATAGGAGGAACAACATGGTTAAATAACACTTTCTCATTACCACGTTTTAAAATTTTGCTCAAGCTTTTGCCTTTTGGCTTATAGTTATTCATCATTGAATCTTGGTTCTATAGTCCATATCCCATAAATCATCGTAATCCTCCTCCAAGTTCTTGGATTATGTCTCGACAAAGTCACGGGGAGAAAATGACATGTCATAATTATGAATTTGTTAATTTTCGAGATAAATTTAGTCATAAACTAATTTTTTCAGAAACAAAAAATAATTAATCAACTCTGTATGGACTTTTGTTGTCGAATTTAGTAAAACTAAAAACGATAAGGCTTTCTCCATGTTCTTTATCTTTTCCTTCAATTTAAAAAAAATTATTGGTTGCTTAGTCGACGGGATAATTTCATTTACTAACAATATTTTAAAATTCTCTATATCTTTAGTTTGATCCCAGAACTCATTAAAAATCGAAGTTGAATTTGTTGAGTTGTTGATTTGGAGAATTTCTCATTCCACCATCACCAATTCATTACTTCTCTAAGATTGCAACTGTCCTATTGTCTTTTGCAAATCTCTCAAGAAAATTATTAAAACTGCAATTTTTATAATAATTAAAACTGCTTGATACATATGACAAATACATATATAATGATTTTTCTTAAAATGATACCTGTTTAATTTAAAACATTACCAACGTATCTTTTCTCCATTCTTACCTTTTATGCAACGGCCTCAAATGTGATCAGAGTTTTGTTGTGTATGTGTGCCTGTAATCACACATGAAAGAGAGACGAATTGAGTCTCCTGCTCAAAGGAAACAACATGCCTTTTCAATTCTAATTTCCAAGGACTTCTCTGCAGAACCGTTATGTCACATCTTTTAAGGGTTCCATTATGCACAATACAATCAGATACATGTTTCATTTATGAAGACCCGCCTCGATTATGGTGCTTTTGGTATTCTAATGAGGATTGTCTTCAACTCTTGTCACCAAACTGTAATTACCATGCCTTTGCCAATATTCTATTTATCTTAGATTAAAACTACGGATCTGTCTTAAGATTGTTAGAAAAATGAGTATAGTAATAATATAATAGAATACAATAAAAAAATAAATAATGATAAATTAAAAACAAAACCTAAAATTGAACATAGTTGAAAATTAGAAGAAATTTGTTGAACTCTTTGGTGCTAACAATATCCTTTCCGTATTCAGCGTTGTTGGGTTGTAAATGTCGGATATGTGTTTCGCGAAGAAAACAAGACGGCCAATAATATGTTGAAGCTGGATTTTGTGTCGTTTCTTTCGTAATCTATCGGATAAGATGCTAGTCATTTTATATAGTAACTCTGATAATTTAGACGCTTGTTAGTAAAATGTTTTGGAAATCTCTCCTTTATAAGAAAAAATAAATATTTTAAAAATCAATTTTCAAACATGAAAAGATTTATTGAAGATTAATAGATGATGATTGATCGGATGCAACTTTAAGTTAATAGTTATTAAATTTATCCAAAATATATGATTTTTTATTAATATATCTATTCATTGTGCGTTCCTTGGATAATTAATATTATTCAACTAATCCAAATTATTTATTACAATACTTATATTTATACTAACATATCTTTTCTTTGATTCAGCGTTATATTTCTTAAACAATATCAAATGTTTGAATTTGAACAAAATAAATGTGGCAAAATTATGTCATAGCTGGATTCGTAAATAATTGATTTCATTTGTCCAAATCATTCGTAATAAAAATAGATAAAAATATAATCATTTTAGATGATAACTGTAATAATTTAGACACTTGTTAGTTTTGTGAGTCATGGGATGTCTTCTTCTTTTATCAAAAAAATATACGGAAAAAAAAAATGTTGATAAAGAAAAAAACAATGGAAGCTGAACGGGGGGTGAAAATACATTTTCAAAATATAACTTTTTAAGAAATTACATCAATTATATTTTTGTATTATTACAATGATAACGTCAAACAAATAATTAATTACTAATATATTGTTATTAGAAAATATAATATACTATTTCTGAAACACATTGATCCCTTCAAAAGAGACGTTAATATATTTAAACAATAATAAAAAAATGTTTTAAATGTTTGATTTAGAAAAGTAATTTGAGTTAGAAGAAGTATTTTTAACTTATAGTATTTCATTTTAGGTCCAAATTAGTCACTCAATAAAAATTAAACTATTAGTCAATTAATGATAAATAATTTGAAATGATTCATATCCATATCCAATACTTTTCTTCTGGTACATGCATCCTTCGTTTGTCAACAAATAAAATGCTAATTTGACCCTATTGTGAAAAAATAATTTTATAAAATTATATAAAATATAAAAACAATGGAAGAAACGTGGCTTATAGAAATCATTTCAAACTATTTATTGTTGTTGAATAACAATTTTTATCAAAATGATATTTTAAAAAATAAAATTTTGTTATTAAAAAAATTTTAATCAATAGAAACTGTTTTTCACTATCCAATCAACCCGTTAAAATGTATTTTTAACATTAATATGTTTATAATACTAGTATTCTTTGAACTCAGTATGTTAGAATAGAAATTTTGATGTTTAGAAACATTTAAGTATAAACATGATGTGTTGGTTGAATCATAATTCAATTAGAACAATTATATTATAATATCTTACAATTATTAATATTTTTTTAGATTGTGTCTTAAATTTCTTCAAAGGGAAAATAATTTTCAAAACTTAAACGCCCAAAATATTGTCTTGCTGAAAAGTCGAACCACTTGAATCATAAAACGTCAGCAGAAAACTAGAAAATTCATTACTTGTAGTCATACGTACAAGATGCATGCACTACAAATAGCCCCCTTGCCTGGTTGATGCCACCACCACAAAATTTCATTGCAATCAAACCTTCTTCACATACAAATGGCTCCAAGTTTCGACAATGAAAACTCCCTTTTTAACTTTGCCGTCCGAGATGGAAATGGTGTCAAAGGAATAGTGGACTCCGGCATATCGACCGTGCCGGCGGCTTACATTCAACCACCGGCTGAGCAAATCGATAAGAAAAATGCAAGCATATGTGAGATGCCTCCGATTGATTTGTCAAAGCTTGGAGGCCCTGACCATGATGAAGTGGTGAATCAAATTGTTAGAGCTGCTGAGACTCTTGGATTCTTCCAAGTTATCAACCATGGAGTTCCGGTTGAATTACTTGAGTCCCTTAAGCAAACAGCGCATGACTTCTTCGGTTTGCCCGCGGAGAGAAAGGCCGTTTATCGGAAAGAAGTGAGTCCATCTCCGTTGGTGAATTACGGGACGAGTTTTTTGCCTCAGAAAGAGAGAGCATTGGAATGGAAAGACTACATTAGCATGTCTTACACCAACGATGACGAAGCTCTTCAACAGTGGCCTGTAGAGTGTAGGGATGATGCTCTTCAATACTTGAAGACATCATTTGAGCTGGTGAGGAAATTGATTAAGGCTTTGTTGGGAAATTTACGAGTGGAAACTGGATGACTCGAATATCGAAACGTTCATCAAAAAGAAGACTGTCAATATGAATTTTTATCCGATATGTCCTAATCCTGAACTCACAGTCGGTGTAGGACGTCATTCCGATTTCGGTACTTTAACCGTCTTACTACAAGATGGAATCGGAGGTCTGTACGTAAAAGTTCCCGAAGAAGTAGACACTGAAAAGAAAGGAGAATGGGTAGAGATTCCTCCTATTCCCGGTGCCCTAGTCATCAATATCGGTGATACCTTGCAGGTTCAAATTAAAAGCTTATTTACGAAAAATTAATCACACCATATCATGACATTCCTCCTAATTATTACTTTCTTAATTACGTTTTGATTCAGATATTAAGTAATGGAAGGTACAAAAGTGCAGAACACAGAGTCCGCACGACAAGTACAAAATCAAGAGTGTCGATTCCACTGTTTGCAGGGCCGGAACCAACACAAAAGGTTGCACCATTGCCTCAAGCGGTGGAGAAAGACGGAGCGGCTCGTTACAGAGAATTTGTGATGCTAGATTACATCAAGAGCTTTTTTGAGAACCCACATGACGGCAAGAAAACCCTCGAGTTTGTAAAAATCAACTCAGCATGAAGAAGAAATCTAATATACCCTCTAAGCTTTAGCACTAATTCTAAATAAAAAGATTATACGTTAGTGTAATCTTTACCCATCTCTACTTTCTATATTTTTCTTCTAAATAAAAGTTATAATTGAGGTTTTCAAGCATATTTCATGTATTTTTATTCTCCATGTCCATTTCAGACAATAAATTAGTTTAGTAGTTGTTGACAGTTGCAGTTGCATAACCTTTTAGAGGTTTTAAATTGGACTAGGGGTGGCTAGATAATTATCCTTATTAAATTTAATTAATTATCTTCAATCAAACCATAATGATCTGAAAACTGTCTAAAATACAAACAGTTCTCCCTCATCTCTGAATGTATTTTATTTTTTTTTTAAAAATTTATTTCCATCCATTCTATGAAATAAATCATAAAGAGAAAAACAAAAAATCCAGAAAATTAGAAATATAAACAAATAGTAATAGGAGAAAAAACTTTACTATCTTGAACATTTTTTTCGTATGAAATCCAAATTTCAGAGACAATTAACAAATACCTAAACAATAATTAACCCATATATAATAGTCAAACAAATACACTTTCAAAAATTAATATCTATAATTAATATGGACTGACTATAATGGAAATTCAATTAAATATTCAAAGTCAAAATATAAGACATCCGAGTACAATTGAGTGATGTCATTTCTTATCTAAGTACCAATATTCAAGATGATCATATATAGATTTGATGACCCATTAAATAACTCAATATGAGCAATTTTTAAGTTTTTTTTTTTTATAATATTATAATTCGAATATTTGATATTATTTAAAAATTTAACATTTATTTTATTAGATTATCTAATTATTGGTTTAATTTAAAAAAATATTAAATTTAAATTTGGTTCAACCTGTTCAAATTATTGATTTTAAAATTTAAAACAATAAAAAAATAATTTATATTAATATTTATATATTTTAAAAGTAAAAAGGATTAAAATTCAGAAGTATGAAAAGTAGACGGCAACTGTAACACCGGTTTATCAAATAGCAGTCAAGCCAAGAAATATAATAAAGGTTACATTATAGATTATAAAACAAAAATAATAAAAAATATCTGAAAGATCCAGTAGCATAAAAGAAAAATAAAATGAAAAATCGTGCAGTCATACATCTCGAATACAATTAAGAAACTTAATCTATACTTCTGATGAAGGGATATAGACAGAATTGATGAGAGGTAGTAGCCTGAATCATCATCTTTTTATCGTTAATTAGAAAAATAAAATAAAAAATAGATATGCTAAAGCCAATATCATCTAGTCACGATTTGAAAATATTACCATCACTCATAAAGCTAAGGTTTCTTGACTTGGATGGTGTATTGCAACCCTATTACTTCAGCAGAGTGTCCCAAAATTTCTACACTCTTATCCGAATAAACCTATTACCAGGCTTCGAATATAGGAGTGCCTTTTTTTATTCCACACACATGTGTCCTGTTTTGATTGTTAACTCTTTAGTGCATAGAAGATTACGCTTAGAGTTTCAATTTCAAGCAACCCTACATGGTTAACATTTGGAGCTTTTTCGTCCTTCAACGTCATCGAAAAAGTAGTAGTCTTGCTTTGCTGACCAGAGTCTGTTGGGAAGATCACACCTCATCGTTATCGCAACATCCAACTGATATCACATCTTGCAATTGATATTCAATGTCCTACAGGTGAGAAAAGATACACATCTATGTGCTTTCAAGAACATTGTATGTTAAGCAAAATGGGTTCTTCATTGGAATGAAAATCAACAAACATGCCCCTTCACAAAAGATCTTTACCACATGTGGGCCACAAGTAGTAAAGTTGATTCCTTGTATTACTTCGAGAAAGTCTTCTAATAAGGAGACATCTTTGGTTTCCTTAGCACTATGCGAACTTGCCCCTCATCTTCGGTTGTCCACTGCTGGATCAATTCTTATGTCAAGGTCTCATCATTGATCAGTCTCTTGATCTCTTCCGATAAAGGTCTACATTTTCTGGTGGGATGCCCTGGTGCCCCCATATGGAATTCACATATGCTACTTGAGTCAAAGTTATGGACTGATGGATCAGGTGTAATCTTCATCAGTCTGGGAGTAAGATAGCGACCTTCTACCAAATGAGGCCATATGTCTGAGATGGATACTCCGAACATTTCTAAATTTGCACTCGTCCGAGGAATTTTCCTTAATAACCCTGAAGTGTTAGTCTGTCTTTTTCTTTTACGGCCACGGAAACCTTGGAGGTGACACTCATTTACTTCTTCGTCTTCATCTGCCTTCTCTTCAATTCGGTCTTTAGACTTAGACCCTAATTTTCCTTTTCGGATTGCTATTCTATCCTCTCTCCAATCGTCATAAAATCCTCAAATCTGCTTCTTGATTTCTCCAACATCATATCGAAGAAAGGGTAGGGGAGCGTTACATGGAACACAGGAGTCAACTCTTCTTCTGCTATAGAAGGCTGGACTTGGGTTGCCAAACATCACCACCTTAGTGCATATTCCTTGAAGCTTTTATTTAGTCTCATTTTCTCGTTCTGAAGAAACTGACGACAGGGCGCTAAGTCCAAAGTATATATGTACTGACTCAAGAAGGCATTAGCAAGGTCACCCCATGACCGAACTTGGTTTCTGCTCAAACGGTTATACCACACTGCTGCAGGTCCCGTCAGGCTATCGTGGAAGTAGTGGATCAACAACTCTTCATTCTTTATGTATCCCTCTATTTTTCTGCAAAACATGGTCAAGTGAACCTTCGGGCAGCTAGTTTCGGTATACTGCGCAAATTTGGGAATCTTGAAATTCGGATGAATGACCAGATCAAGGACTAGGCAGAGTTCCCTCGTATTGAAAACATCTATTTTTCTTTCTTCTTTAGCTCCTTCTCGATTCTTTCTTCTATCAGGTCAAGCCTCGACTCCTTAGTTCATTCTATTTTCTCAACTAGTTCTGCCATCGAACCCCCAGAAATTAAATGATGAAGTGCCATGCAATGATAAAATTAATAAACAATGCAAATACAAAGCATGAATGTGATAAGGTATTGATTCTGCAAGTGACTTGTCCTTATAGAACATTTTTCATTCAGACCAAAAGTTTTCATTACATCCGGTATTAAGAGTTTACAGATAGCGGTGAGCCCTAGCACCTAATTTCTTGACCTCATCTAATAGTCCCGTCAGCTTTCCTTTGCGGTCTAACGCTGGATCCATATTCTGCCTTATCGGCTCTGTTGTATCAGCTAAATCTGCTACTTGTTGGGCCACTTGTCGCGCTTGAGTCATAACAATCTTCATATCTTGGTATTTCTCCTGCATTTACTGCTCGACCTTTTGTAGCTTGTCAATTACCTCTTTGAAACTTTCATACATGCTTGTATACTTCGGAATGAATCTCGCTGGTACGTAAAAAAGTCTTGAGCCTTTCTATCTGTTCCTTGAGTGTTGCGTTTTCCATTTGAAGGGCTTAAGATTCCTCCCCTTTCTGCTGCAGGCTTGATTTCAGGATTTCGTTCATACCCAGACTGTTTTTCAACTCACTTTGGAGGATGTCGCGTTGGCTCTCAATTTCTGTCAGCTTCTATGCCAATGATCTGACTTTATTTTTACTAGTCTTGTATTTCTACTTCCAACGTTCCAAATCGTTCTTCAACTGAATCATACCATTAACCCATTCCTCAGAGGTGTCACCCAGACCGGCATTCATGAATTCAAAGTGCAACTTCTAGTACTCGTCTTGTATACCCTTCGGTTCTTTGCTCAGATCATACTTCTCATGCTTGAACTGGCCGTACTAGAATGCAAATCCATCTTCTGAGATGGTTTTGCTCTCGACTCCTGAATTTGTCTCCCTTGAGTGACCCACTTTTGTGTTACCCGAATCTTGGACTGGGCATTGACCCTTATTCGACTTTGCCCCTCGGGCAATGGTTGGCTCGTTGTAGAATCGGGGTTGTTCATCTTCGAAACCCAAAACTCCCATCCTAATAAGATCTTGAACTATGTTCTTCAGGGCTCCGCAGTTCTAAGTGTGATGACCCGAACTTCCTATGTGGTAGCTGCACCAGATACGACTATTGTAACCCTTCGGGTAAGGTGGCCTCTTTGGTACAGACTTCACCGGTATGATAAGATTTCTTTCAATGAGCAATGGAAGTAGCTCGGTGTATCTCATAGGTATAAGACTATGCCCTTTTACGTCATTTGATTCTCGGGCTTCTCCTAGTCTTGCCTCTGTTTCCTAGGTATCTGCCTCAGATACGCCACATGTCTATTTCTTGAGACTGATCACAAAAGGATTCAACATGTCGTATTTAACGATGTTGTTCATCTTAACATTCTGATCATTTTGTTTTACATTCTAATCGTTGATCGATTCTTCTCTGAGTTCGACAGGTTGCTTACCTTTCATCATAGCATTTATTTGGTTCATCAGCTCGGCCATTTGCTTCTTTAATTCTTGTACTCTACCTTGCTCGCTACCAGGACTGACACTGGTTGCTGAATCTGATCTGAAGTCTCTGAACGATCATTCTTCTTCTGTCTTCGATCTAGCCTCGGGATGAAACTCTAGAACTGAACCTCCTATCGTTGGTCAAAGAACCCTTGATCCATCATGAACAATCTCTATTACGGGAGAAACCACTCGGGAATCAATACCCTACGTAATGCGAATGCGATGATATATGTAAAAACAAAACAAAAAAGAGAACAAGTCAGTACTGGTTAAAATCAATAAATACATAAATAAATGGCAAATTAAACACGATAAACAAACAAAACAACCCTATTTACATCCCGTCTAAAACACCTAGGTTATCCGCATGGCTCTAAAGTGGTAGGTTTTTATGTTCTCTACATGCAATGTTGGTGCTAGGAGGTACCCGAATTGTCCTTGTTGTCCCCTACTAAGGGTAGCAAGGCCCCCGATCATCACCCATTATAGGCTCCTTTCAACCGGGTTCAATTCAGGGGGACCCATTCGCTTATGCCCCTACGAAGGAACGATATCCTCACGAAAACATAAGGTACTCGAGCCCCGAAGGTACTTGCTAGGCCCATACGGAGGAATGATATCCTCACAAAAGCATTAGCGTTTCCCCCCACTTAAAAAGACGGGTTTATATGCCAAATTTTAAATGCATTAAAATAAACGTGCAATTATAACCGAATGTTAATTTAATAGTCACTTTAATCCGGAACTTCCGATATTAGTAAAGCGGTAATTATTTAAAAAGCTTGACTCTCATTTTTTTTTTGAAAAACAAAAATGGTCCCCAGCGGAGTCGCCATCTACAGCGATGTCCCTTTTTACGTTAAAAATGGTTTTAAGGTGTTTAGGGGTATTTTAGGTATTTAAAAATATTTATTCTACGGGGTTAAAAAACCTTATTTTATTTTGAAATTAGAGTCGCCACCGGCCACTAAGGTAGGTCGGGCACTGTAAAACCAACGATTTGAAAACTGTTGGGTTCGGGAGTCTGTTACGGATGGAGAACGATTAGCACCCCTACACTGCCCAAAATTGGTACTTTAATAATTACCGCTTTATTAATATTAAACTTTTTTTTATTAAAGTGACGATTAAATTAAAATTTGGTTATAAGTGCAAGTAAATTTTAAAAGCCCCGTTATCCGAGAGTAAACGCCCAACCATCATCACTACGCCTGATACTGACCCCGTTTACGCTCGGATAAAAGGGCACCGCATTGACAATTTATATTCCATTATGCAACCTTAAAAAGCAAAATATAAAACATACAATTTACATTGACATGATATTAAAACATATGAATATTACAAAATAAAAAAAATTAAACACATGGACATAAAACCTAGCATATCATAATAACAACAAAAATATGGGCATGAACAAAAACATATTTTCCAGACTCAATTAATTTATCCTAACATGCTTGAACCTATAAAATCACAAATGTAGGACATACATATAACATGATATTAAACTAATATAGCAACATGCTAAAAAACTAACACTTAATGCTTAAAAATGACACAAATTACATGTGTACCTATTATAAACAAATCACAACATTAATATGTAACAAATGTATCACCCCCTCTCCAACATGAACCTAAGATGCAAAATTATATAAACATGCTACAAAATAAACGTACTTTATGAATAAACTTAAACTAAGGCATATTAGCATGGTAGCACAAAAAAAAAACATAAATGCACATACTAAAGGAAACAACACAAAGAATAGATGCATAAGAAATAAAATAAGCATGCTACAAACATAATAACCCTAATGAAATACACAAATAAAAATGAGGCATATATAAAAAACATATTATCAAACTTGAAAAATAAAATACCTTAAACATGAACAAAAACTAAATCATGATAATACCTATAAAAAAACACATACTAAAACAACACATGGGATACAACATAAAATCATTTGAAAACATATATAAAACATGAATAAGCAACCTAATGATGTATTATCATGGTATTGAATATGAAAAAGAAAGGAACATGATATAAAAGGACAACAAATCTATATACATAATTCATAAAAAAAACAGCACAAATCATACTAATACCAAAAAACATTAAAACCTGGATATTGGAAATAAAATAAAAAAAAGACATACGATAAATGACCGAAATAAAATAAAATCAAAACATAAAGATATAAATCGAATAAACAAAAAACGCAATTTAGGACTTAATTGAGAACCAAACGAAACTTGTACGGACTGATAGTGTAATAAAACCAAGGGGCATGCTCGGGTTGAAAATATCAAAAACGCGGAATGGCTAAGGGTGTAATTTTACCATTTGAGATCTGATTTCAAATAATTATGGGACGAAATTGAAAAGAAGTGAAAATAGGGGAGGACTGGAATTGCAATTGGACCATGCGGCAAGCATGAAGTGAAAAATCAAAAAGGAAGAGAGTCCTTATGATGTAATTTTACTATTTTTTTAAATTAAAAGTCTATAAATAGACCTTATTAGTTATGGTTTCAGACTTTTACCATTTTGAAACTTTATTTTATAAAATAAATCCTCTCAATTTTTAATAAAATTGAAACGGTTCTCCCAAAACAACCCCAAAAGACCCGTTTTCCCTCTAAAACTCGAATCCCAAACTCAGATTTTTGAAATCAGCCCCTTTATTTACTTAGATCTAAAAATCCGAAGCAAAAACATTTTTATTTTTTATAAACTGGGACTGAAAAGAAAAAATCCCCTTTTGACCGGCTCACCACACGGAGCTTATCGCCGACAAAGGGAGATCTACCGGCGGCGAGGATAAGACTCGAATATTTTTCCCTTTTTATTATTATATTTTCTTATTTGAAAAATGCATGCATGAGAGAAGAAGGGAAAAGAAAAACCAACGGAGACTTTTCTGTATTTTTCTTTGAAATTGATTATTTTTTTTATTTTCGATCTGGTAAGAATTGAGTACAAAAAGGTCGTTCATAATACATATATGTTCCTTTTTTGTTTCGTAGAAAGAAAATACACATATTTTTTTGTAGATTTGATTGCTGACAGATCTTCTTTTCCTTGATTTTTGCTGTCTGGTGCACGTCCATTTGGTGAGAGCCGGTGAGAGTGGTCGTACGGCGACGTGGTAGAGGGACTCATTATGCCAGATCCATTTCTGGCCGTTGGATCAGATCTGATCCACCGGCTAGGATTACTTGGAGTTTGGACGGTCGAGATCAATCTACGAAAACACTGGATTGTGCCACGTGGCGAGTGGCAGCTGAGTGGTCTCGAGCGTACGTTGCACGCGCGAGTAAGAATTGAAGGGCCCCCTCGGGTGTATCACATGCGCTCCAGCTGGATACGTTCCCTTTGAAGATTTGATCCAACGGCTAAAATGATGGCGGCTGCAAAGGAAGAAAGGATATTAAGTCAGATTCTAGGGTTTTTAGTCAATAGGATTGGGCTGGCTCGACCGAGTGGGCCGTAATGTAATTATTAGTTAATTTTTTGGGGTTTTAGGTTATATATTGGACTGGACTGAATTATTTATGGATTCAAAGTATCTTTGGATTTTATTTTATTTAAGCCCATTAGTAATAATAATAATAATAATAATAATAGAATAATAATAATAATAATAATAATAATACGATAATACAATATACACGCATACGTACATATATGGACACACATACGCATAACATACGGATAAACTTGCAAACTTTAATATATGTAACACATTCTTAATTAATATACTATTCAAACACACATGCATATAATCATACACGTAATTAACATGTATCTCACGTAACATTCAAACACATAGTACATATATACCTATAATTGTTCGCACACTTAATTAACCTAAGTATACACATTATACAAACAATTAAAGCATACTCGACATGCAAACATACATACGACAAGCATATATCACATACATGAATACGTACACATACGTAATACATACACTATACATGCATTCACACACATCACACATATATATTACGTATATATTAATAACACGTATATATTAAGCACACATGATAATTTCATACGTACATATGCAATAAATCTGTTAATTATTATACTAATATATTAACATAATATTTACAAACCGGATAAAAATGAGTGATTACAGTCATGTTTGCGTAAGAAATTACAAAGGCAAAATTTTGGCCTTCTTTGATTTTAAACGCCCTTAATCTTGTCTTGTTAGAAATTTAAGATTAAAAATTCCACAACGTCGTCACTATTATACTATTTTCAATTACAAATTTCTCAGAGAAAGTTTCAACCATTTCTCCACTATACATATCCAGACCTTTCCCTCTGCCTTTTCTCGCCGATCAATCAAATTTTCATCGAACAAACCCTTTTCCTAAACACTCGCCCATGGCTCCAAGTTTTGACGATGGCAACCTTTTCAACTTCGTCGTTCGAGACGGTAACGGTGTCAAAGGAATGGTGGATGCCGGCTTGTCCACGGTGCCACAGGCTTACTTGCAACCACCGAAAGAGAGAATCGACAAGGAAGCCACTCGTAAACACGGGCAGCCGCCGATTGATTTGTCGAAGCTAGATGGCCCCGAGCGCGACAAAGTGGCCGAGCAGATTGTTAGAGCTGCTGAGAATCTTGGATTCTTCCAAGTTGTCAACCATGGAGTTCCTGTGGAACTGCTCGAGTCCCTTAAGGATGCCGCGCATAGTTTCTTCGGCTTGCCGTCGGAAAAGAAGGCAGTTTATCGTGCCGAAGTTAGTCAGACTCCATTGGTGAAGTACGGGACGAGCTTCGTGCCACAGAAAGAGAAAGCTCTCGAATGGAAAGATTATGTCAGCATGCAATACACTAATGATGATGAAGCTCGTCAAAACTGGCCTGCTGAGATCAAGGATGTTTCACTTGAATACTTGAGGACATCAATGAGCATGGTCAGAAAATTGCTCCAAGTTTTGTTGGAAAATTTAGGGGTAAAACCAGAAGACTCAATGATCGATGTACTCGTGGATAAGAAGATGGTTAACATGAATTTTTATCCCACATGTCCTAACCCGGACCTCACCGTTGGAGTAGGACGTCACTCTGATATGGGAACTCTCACGATATTGTTACAAAACGGAATCGGCGGATTATATGTGAAGATCGAAGAAGAGTTAGAGTTCGGAAAGAAGGGAGAGTGGGTAGAGATTCCTCCTGTTGAAGGTGCTTTGGTCATCAACGTTGGTGACATGGTACAGGTACATAAATGAAGCAAGTTTAAATATTTAAATGAACCCGAACTTGAATCCAAAATTTAATTTGATCACAGTAATTTGTTTTGTACTCACAGATACTAAGCAATGGGAAGTAAAAAAGTGCAGAGCATAGAGTCCGTACCACAAGCACAAAATCAAGGGTGTCCATACCTATATTTACAATGCCAAATGCAACGGCAAAGGTTGCACCTTTGCCTCAAGTGGTCGAAAAAGATGGACATGCTCTTTACAGAGAGTTTGTGCTGGCTGATTACATGAAAATTTTCTTCGGAAACGCTCACGATGGCAAAAAATCACTTGATTTTGCAAGCATTAATGGTGCTTGATTGAAATCTGCGGGGGGAATAAATAAATTTTGCATGAACTTCTTTTCTTGATTCAGTATTTACCAATAAATTGTCTTTCAGACAGCTTTATAATATGAAACTTGTTGATGTAATTCTCTATTTAAAGCTTAAGGAAAGCACTCCTTTGATGTAATTAGTGTTTGTTTAAAACCATACAGCAATATAATTGTTTTTGGATGTTCAAACTTTCGTTCTCTAATATTTGCAAGGGTCTTATTAAATTTAGAGTCGAGTTGTGTTAGATCTTATTTCGACAATAAATTCTCTCATATGTTGTTTAATCCATTTATAAGGTTCAAATTCGAAATCTTGTTTAAGAAATATCGACCTCCTAAACAATCATGCAACAAGCATCGACTAGTGTTGCAAACTTATTTCTATAAAATTTGTGATTAGGATAAAATTGTTGAATATCGGAGCACATTTGGCCGGTTGGTCAAACTGCTCATTTTTGTTCCATCATTTTCCTTTTCCTTAGGTCATGAGTTTTAGACCTACTAAAAACACTCTCATTCCTTTCCCTAGAGTCTTCCCTTCCCACTAGATAAGATTAAAATTAGATTTAGAATTTGTCAAAAAAATTGTTTAATATCGAAATTTAACGAATTCTAAATTTATCGGGATCAAATTGTAATGAATTTAGAAAAATCTTTCTTATCAAGAAAAGCTAGAAGACCTTAATTTATTTGGAAAAAACAAACATGCAAATGCATTTAAAATATCTAAGATGAATATACCAGAAAAGGACCGGAGAGATTTGTTTGAATTTGTTTCGTAATTATTTGTTTTACGTAAGACTTTTACTAATCAAATATTTATTTGCAATTTTTTTCCTTTATCAAAAGTCAAAATTTGATTTGTAAATTAACAATTTTTTATTAAATAAAAAAATATTGCATCCTCAAAATAATTTTCAAGAATCGAACTGACATAAAATAAAACAACATGAACTCGACCAATTAATAAATATCTATAAATTAACAATTTTAATACTCAATAGGGATTTCCGTGAGTAATATTTGATTAAAGGTGTTTATTATTAAAGTAATTATATATATATATATTGAGAAATTTTAAATCTAATCTTAAGAAAATACGAGGAATAAATATAAACAGTTTAGTCAATCGGCCAAATATATTTGCTCATATATATTTAAATACAGATAATTATAAGTTGATCGAATACTTATAATTATAAAAAAGGCTTTAGGGTTTAATAAGCCCTTAAACTTTTGTAAAAAAATCAATTAAGCCCCTAAACTTTTTTTGCACCCAATTAAGTCCTCAGACTCAAGAAAAAAATCAATTTAGCCTTTTGACCAACGTTGACCGTTAAATAAGCCCTTAAACTTTTGTAAAAAGTCAATTAAGCCCTTAAACTTTTTTGGCACCCAATTAAGCCCCTAAACGCAAGAAAAAAATCAATTTGGCGCTTTGACTATTAAATTTAATGGTTTCTTAAAATCTTCTTGGCATGTGTCGGTACAAGATAATGTCACTTGTCATTTTTAGGAATTTTTAAACTTTAATTTTTAAAAAATATATAAAAATCCAAAAAAAAATCTAAAAAATTTTGGAAAATTATTTTAAAAATATAAAAAATATTTTTAATTCCGAAATTTATTTTAAAATAATAAATAATAAATTTTCAAAAAATTAAAATATTTAAAAAATAAAAATATTAAATATTATTATACAATTATAAAAATAAATTGAAAAAATATATAAAAATCTGAAAAAATATATTTTTAGATTTTTTTCGAATTTTTATATATTTTTTAAAAATTAAAGTTTGAAATTCCTAGAAATGTCAAGTGGCATTATCTTGTTGTGACACGTGCCAAGAAGATTTAAAAAAACTCGTTAAATTTAATGGTCAACGTTGGTCAAAGGGCCAAATTGATTTTTTTTCTTGAATTTGAGGGCTTAATTGGGTGCAAAAAATTTAAAGGCTTAATTGATATTTTTCTTGAGTTTGAGAGCTTAATTGGGTAAAAAAAATTTAAGAACTTAATTATTTTTTTTACAAAAATTTAAAAGCTTATTAAACTTTTAAGTCTAAAAAAATAAAATATTTCAACAGAATATATAATAAAATAATATCCTATGAATAAAGAGAGGAAATTGTTTATAGAAAATGAAATTTAAATAGCGTCTTCAAGCAAATTTGATAGTTTCGAGGCAACCTATTTAAGCAGACAACTGCGGAATTCAATGAGACTGCTGACCGAAGAACAGGCTGCGCTTTCTGGATAAACCTCCGGAATAATTACCGGATCAATACTTTCGTTTTTCTGATTTTCTCATCCTAATAACTTCATTACAAAGAAATTTGACTTTCCCTGATGTTTTTTATTTTTGAAAATGTTACAGAAGGTGTGTGTTTTCATGATCTTTCCACCAAAAGTTATTTTTGAATATGTCACCTGTGCATTTAGAATTCAAATATTGATGTCTTAAACAAAATAAACTAAGTCGGGAGAGTCGCATGCAAAGAAAATAAATTAAATTAGTTTGTATTCGGTAATGAATTCTATTTTCTAAAGTGTTTGATACACGCATTTAAGTTTTATAAGGAACGCAGGTAGAAATTCTCAAGTCAACTTTCAAAGATTCAATTGCAAAACAGAATATGTTATCTTAATTAACTTTATGGTGGGAGACGAACGTAGAACTTTATGTTAGAGGAGCGAACTGAATTTATTACTTTGGACTTTCAAAGATTCAATTGCATAACAGCATATCGCAGTTGTATATCTTCATTGCTTTTCTTGAAACAATCTTTTTGAAATGAACATTTTCTTCGACACCTGCAAAAGTCACATAAGCTTCCGGATATTAAGGCAGTTATTATGAATGTTTCTGTTGTGGTTCTTACTTCTTTGCCAAGCTTTGTTTTAAAAGTTCATAGATTTTGGATGGTCTATGAAATCATAAATAAATTATCTTGTTGTGTCTGTGGCATCAAGAAAATTACCGTCTTTTGTTTATTTTTCTTGCTGTATAGGTCCTTGATAACTGCAATGCTTCTCAAAAAGGATTATAAATGAATTATCACTTCTGGTGGGATGAGATTTAGCCTTGATTTTTTGGAAGGATCTCCTTATTCAGAGTATGTAGTTTTCATACTTTGTATCTTTGATGTCTTCATTTTCAAATGTGCAACTGTTGTCGGATGATCAATTTTTATCAGCAAACAGGGCAAGTGAAGAAGACAAATGAACCTTTGGCAACTCTAGCATCATACAGGAGAGTCAAGGTTAGCTGTAGTAATCTAAAATCGGTGCCGGTCGCTTTTCTCGGATTTTCAAATGCAATGCGAGGGATGTTAAGTTTTTTCGATTGATTCAGGGGAGGATTTTGTTCGGCAAAAATATCCCATCCTAATATCCTGATATTTGATTTTTTTGGATCGATACAAATTACTATATCACCGATCCGAAAAATTGAATATTCAAAATAATCAGATCGGATCCAGTTCGATTCGATATCCGACAATAAACACTCATGCTGACAATAAAATTGGCTTGGATACAAATTCTTGGCTCAAGGTAGGAGATGAAGTTCATACAAATGCATAATAAGAGGTGATAAAACAAAAGAACATAATAGAAGCATGTATAGGGAATATTGTATACTCCGAACATGACGGTGGAAAAGAGAAAAAAGAAAATAAGAGAAGATGAAGACGAGATGGAAGGGACTGATGACTAATTCTTAAGTTGGTGGCGGCCACAATCGACTGAATTTATTAGTTTTAGCCTATAAATGAGATTTAAGACGTAAGAAAAACTTTTATTTCTTTTATTAAGTACATGTATTTATATATTAGAATTTAAATTTATACAAGATAAGATAATATAAAACTTGTTTAGTTATTCAATCAATTAGTAGATTTCTATATAATATATTTATTTGATATATTGATAATAAAGTACTTGTTCAAAAAAATAATAATGTATGATAATTTAAAAATCTCATTTGTGGAGATTCACTAATTGACACAAACAAATTTTTTTCTTTTTTAATGTCGCTCCAACATTAAAAAAATTAAATTTTAAACTCTAATATTATATAATAATCCTCGAGTTGTTGAGCTATATTTTTTGAATGGCGAAGGGGTTAGAACGCCGTCAGATCTGAACTCTTTTTGTGGGCAATCTGTCGTCGACTCTGCATTGGAAGGGATTATGGCAGGTGTTTGACAAGCATAGAGTGGTGGTGGACGTGTTTATCCCCCGTAAAATAGCTAGGGATGGTTAGAGATTCGGGTTTGTTAGGATGGGTGCACGCAGCGATGTTGATCGGGCAATTGAACGTTTAAATGGAAAGTGGATATACGGATCTCGGATCATGGTTTCTATGGCAAAGTATGGAGATCGAGATTCGTTTTGGCGACGCAAGCTATCTGTGTCGGTACAGGCCGAGATGAAGGTTAGGGATCAAGGATGTATCGATTCAACAGAATCAGTTAAACAGAGGAATATTACAAAGGGAGCTCACGTGGTGCAGGGTTATGTTGACAAAGACAAATTAAATATATTACAAAACTGCGTGGTGGGTTGGAGCAGCTAGCCATGGAGCATAAAAGAGCTGGCGGAGAGGTTGAACATATCTCAGTTGCAAGGGTTTTCGATTTTGCGCATTGCGGGTGCTATGATTTTATTGATGTTTACGGACATGGAGGTACGAGATAAGGTGTTGGAGTCCCCTAACACTAGGCGATGGTTTTCGAAGATTGAGATGTGGTCTCCCGAAATGGAAATCAATTCTTGGAGAGTTTGGCTATCAATTAGGGGAATGCCTATTCATGCGTGGTCGCAGAAGTCTTTTGAGAGTATGGGGGAATCTGAGGTTCTTTAGTTCGGCTTGACGACGCAACCAAATCTTCGGTTTCGTTTGAGCGTGCAAGGATTTTGATTGAAACGTCACATATGTCTTGTATAGATGAATTGGTTGAGTTAAAAGTAGAGGGCATGCCGAATTTGCTGCACTTAAAAAAATTGGATATGTTTGGACCAATGGTGGATTGCGAGTGTATGCAATTAGTTTCGGATGATGAGCATAGTGCACCGCTCGAGTCGGCATCGTCTGAAGAAATGCAAGAGACGAGGAACGAATCTGGACAAGAGTTGGATGGAGGGGTGAAAGAGGGTGCCATGTCTGAGAAGTTTGCTATAGAACCGGCTCGGTTATCTCAGCCTGACGACTGGCGTCACAACCATTTGTGGGAGGACAATCGCCGAGAGGAAATGCGTGTTTTCAATTTTGGTTTGAACAGATCAGGTAGTGTTCGTGGGGATGAGTCTTTTCAGGCGGGTTCGACTGAGGTAGTCAAAGATGGCATGTTCAGAGGGCAGGGGTCGCTCCGTGAGGTGGGGATAAGGGCGAAGAGTCTTAGATTGGTTTATTTAAGTGATAAGGTTGGGAGTTTGAATTCGAATAAGAGGATTTCGTTTTGTGAGAAATTGGATAGAATAGAATCAGATGTACAAGGTGAGGAGTTGGTTAGGATTGATTCAACTGAACAAGTTGTTTTGACTAAGGAGTCTTCAGGGGAAGTGAGCGTTAGGCCAACAAAATATATTCAAATGCATGAGGTCGACAAAGCAGACTGTATTCAGATTAAGGTGATTGTCCGAAAGACAAGATTGACCAACTCCGTGTCGGGCGTGAGACAACTATACAAGCCGGGGAGAGGCCAGTCGAAGAAAGGGGCCGTGACTGTTTTAAACAAGTTTGCCAATAGGTCATTGTCAGACTCGGATTTTCAAAATAGGCAGAAGGTTTCGCATCGGGAGATTGCGGCAACAGTGGCTTTGGGAAGCATAGTTGGGGTTGAACGATTGGCCATGAAGAGGATATTATTAAGGACATTTCTTGGGTGATTTTCGAGGGGGTCCGAGGCTTGTGAATCATGCGCATTATGTCTTAGAATGTACGGAGGTTGGGAAATGCGGGGAAGCGATGTGGGATTTGTGACATTCTCAAGAAACATCGCGTCGATAAGTTAATGTTGCAGGAGTCTAAGTTAGAGGATGTATCGTCGTTGGTTGTTGCTAGTTTGTGGACCTCTGATGGTTGAGAGTATTTTTTTTCACCTTTCTTGGGAGCTTCGGGAGGGATTGTGGTGATTTGGGAGGGTTTGAGGTTTCATTTGGAATCTATGGAAGTGGATTGTTCTTTTGTTTTAGTTCAGGGTCGTTGGGTTCCAGAAGATATACTTTGCTGGCCTATGTCAGTTTACGCTCCTTGTGATATTGCAGAACAAGAAGCCTTGTGCTTGAGAATTGGGGATATGGTTAGTAGTTTTTCGGGTCTCTGGTGCGTGGCGGGGGATTATAACTCGATTCGTTGGTCGATGGAAAGGGCAGGCTGCAGTACCGTGCCGTATGGATTGGGAGCTTTCTCTTCATTTATTGACTCGTCTGGTCTTGTGGATTTGCCGTTGGTAGCAATCGATTTACTTGGTTTGGTAGGGGTAATCGTAAGAGTCGAATTGATAGATTTTTTATTTCTGCAGTTTGGGTTGATTGTTTTACTCACATTCAACAGATGTCTTTGCCAAAAGGGGTCTCTGATCACACTCCGATGGGGTGTTGCGAGACAATCAGGGAAAGATCTTGGCGATTTTTTCAGGACCTCTCGGTTGTATTGAATCCAACGAGGCTGAGCTGCGCACAATCAAGTTTGCATTGTCATTTTTTGTTGAGTCGTGCTGGTCATTGCATTGCCTTGTGGTGGAGTCGGATTTTAAGGTTGCTTTAGGTTAAGTGCTTCAGTCGGTTTGCAGGCCGTGGAGGTTATGAGAGTGTTTTGGAGCGATTGATAGGGCGTGTCTTAGTATTGGATCAGTTTGTTTTCATCATATTTTTCGAGAGGCGAATGGTTTAGCTGACGCCCTAGCCCGAGAAGGGGTGACGCGCGGGACATTGTTTCAGGCGAGCTTGTGAGGAACAACATGGTGTTTTGGTGACTTCTTGCTTGTTCTGGAGATTGTGTCGTGCCAGTATGGGTTGTGCTTGTTTCTTTTGGTTTTGTTTGGTGTTTCATTTTGTGTTTCGTCGATGAGTTGTACTCTTTTCTTCTACTTAGGATTAGGGAAGTTTTTAACAAGGCACTCGTTGACGTTAGTTGCATGTTTCCCATCTTTAATAAAATACAACGATTGTTGATAAAAAAAACTCTAATATTATATTTTAATTCCTAAACCTTAAACTCTAAACCTTAAAAAATACACCCTACCCCTAGTTTCATAAATTCTATCCTTGAATCTTAACCCTAAACCATAAACCTAGTTTTTTAGTGTGAGGCACCGAAATGGGAAAGAAGATTTCTATTCATTGTCCTAGTGGCTAAGGACGACAAAAATCCTATGCCTTTTTCGGTGTCCCTTTATATACCCGACACTAAAAAAATTAAATTCTAAGTTCTAACCCTAAATCCTAAAAAATACACCCTAGCCCTAATTCCCTAAATCATAACCTTAATCCTTAACCATAAGAGTTTTACTTTTTACATACATACATATTTCAAATTATTTTTGATATGGTCTTAAATTATATAGAGAACATTGGTTTTCAATTGTTTAACTTATTTCATATTTTAGTAATGTTTCAATTTATTAAATATATATTGTATAATAATCAATTAAGTACGATTTACATTAGGTCTTAAATTCGATCTTGAATATTTCAAAAATTATAATTTGTTTATCATAAAATATTTATGTTTGCATTGGTTGGATTATGCTATGTCTCCATCATTTTCATGTTTTGCATATATTATCATAGTAACTTATTTATAAAAAAAAAAACAATTGTACGTTTGTATTTTGTTTAATGTATTATTTCTTTACATTTCCATGTTATATTGTGTATTAATATGTCCCTTATTTTGCTTAATTAATTTATTATAATGATTTACCATTAACATTAAATTCACTTAATTGAATCATTAAAATAATCTACAATTAATGTCAATATCGTTATTTAAAATATTAATAGATTTTCCGAAGATCAAGGACATATTCTAGTGTGTGCGTATGACCAAATTAAACAATAAAACCTTTTTTCTTCGAACCCTAAATTACACAATTTGATTCTAATTTAGTCCTTATCTCTTATTAAAAACAAAATTCACTAAAATATTGAGGTGACTATATAGGCCAAGATATTAAACATGGTTTTAATCAGAATATGGTATTTGTTCGACAATGCAAATTAAAAGGGGTTAAAGTGTTAATTTTAGATAAGTTTCGACGTGGTTTAAAAGTTGAAACAAATCGAAAAGATTTTGATATTATTTTTTTCAAATTTTATGACCAGTTGAACAATGAACAAGTATGTTCTGTTATATGTAATTAGAACGAGCAAACTCACATGACTGCTGTCTGCTAGCTTCAATTACTTTTAGAGGTGGCAATCGGTAATTCGGTTCGGGTTGATTTTTGGTTCGGGCTATTTTTGGTTTAGGTTTATGTCGGGTCTGATTCGAATTTAGTTATGGTCTATGTTATTTCGGATTGGGTCGGGTCAATATCGGATCGGTCGGCTTACAATTTGAGTCAATATATGAAGATGATCTTTTAAAGAAGAAAAAGTGATATTAAACTATTACTAAAGGTAGTTGCTAATTAGTAATATAATACTAAATGAGAATAAAACATACATATTTGAGGAAATAAAATTCGGTTTCTTTCGGTTCGGTTGATTTTTTGTTTCTTTCAGTTTGGGTTGATTTTGGGTTTTGGTTGCTTTCGGTTTCGGTTAATTTCGATTCAGGTTGATCTTCGGTTTAACTAATTTCGGGTCGATTTTGGTTCAGTTCGGTTTTGGTTCAAATTCGGGTCAAATTTAGACCATCATGTTCGGGTCTATATCGAATCTCAGGTTGGGTAAATCGGTTTGGGTCTTGAGTCTCGGGTCAAGTGTACCAGGTTTAATTACTTTTATTTAATGAAACATTTTAAATACATCTACAAATATAAAATATAATCATAATTAAATAAACTTTAGAGTACATCATTAATGAACTTATTTTAATTAAAACATACCTATATTGACGTATATAGTGTTCCAACTTTGCATGTATGTAAAGTTTATGCATGGTTTTGAATTTTTCCTGATTTGTTTATGTATGTGTTCAAGAAATTTAAATATGAATCATAAAAGAATATAAACAATACCTAAAATGATTTTTTAAACAAAAGAAAACGATTTACATACAAAGAAATTCAAATCCTAAGAAGGAATCAAACTGGGATATTCCATGTCTGTTTGTATAAATATTCGATAATTATCAGATTACAAACTAATTAACCCTATAAAGCATTATTTACATAGGAAAGGGCTCAAGAGCAAACTCCACAACTGATTTCAGCTAATCCCAATTAGCATCTGTGAAGAAATCATTTTCCGGACGATTTGAAAAGCTCGAAGACGACGCCATTGATGAAGGGATTTGAGCTACTGCACTCATTCTGTCTGCAATATTATTATGCCATTGGCTTCTTCCATTGATCATGTGATTCTTATGGAACGATGGCTTCGGTTTTTCGTCATTACAATAATCTCCGACCATTGGAGAACCGAAACTGATGTAGTTCCCGTGGCTGTTCGATTCCATACTACATGTTTGAGAGCTAATTTGTGTAGCAATTGAGCTTTTTTTGCTGCGAGTTGTCTCCAATCTGGTCTGTATTTCTTTAGTGATGAATTTCGCTTGAAAATTCGACATATGGTCCATACTTCCTGCAATATTTTATATATATGACAATTGTATGAATGAAAGTTATGAAACGGAGCATGCATTATAACCCTACTTGAACAATATTTTGACTTACAGCTTCTTGTGTAACAGTTTTCGGATTCGAAAAACTGTCGACGGTGTTACTATCGTCAGTAGGAAGGCGGAACTCGTGCATCATCCAATCGGTTTTGGTCCTTTGCTGGCGGATCCACGGTAATACACTAAGGTTTTCTTTAGGCCAATGCAGGCATGGCCTTGGCCTGGTGACGATGATTGTGCATAAACAGGCTTGTCAATGCCGGTTGCTTTCCAAAAACCAGACCCGGTTACCCTGTTCGGTCTCACGCTGTTTCTGTATTTCCTTCCTCGTTTGCAGAAGAAATATGAGTCACTCTCTCCGCCGCCGCCCGCCATGCTAGCTTCTGCTTCATTCCATCAAAAACATCAACGTTTAATTAACTTTTATAAACTAAACTTTATATTAACTTATAGTGATTAATTTCATGCTATCAGTGCATGAAATAGTATAAAAGTATGGAAAAATTTTGATACAGATGCCGTGTAAACTTTAATTTATACGTGTCTTTTAGTTTTAGAGGTTAGGGTTTTAGTTTAGAATTTAAAGTTTAGGGGTTTAGGTTGTAGAGTTTAGAAAAAGTGTTTAGAATTTATTGTTTCGTTTAGGGTTAAAATTTAAGATTTGGTTTTTTAATTATCCTTTCCCCTTGTGTAAAATTAGTTTTACATATCATGTGTATCAAAGTTTTACCCATAAAAGTATATTTGGATGAAATTTGGTTTTAATTATCCTTTCCCCACTTTTTTTTCTGCAATTAAATTCATTAATCTTAATCAAACCAGCACTAGAGCTTAGTTTCGAACAACAATCGATATATAAAGATCTTATCCAGCAAATTTGATATTCGAATTTTAATTTCTGCAATTGTTTTATTTATTCTTGTAAAAAATTTAAGAAGTTTTTGAAAAAAATCAAACATGAGAACTATAAATCAGACAAAGCTACCTTTTATTTGGAAATTTCCCAGTCATCATCCAAAGGAAATCTGCAGAACCCTTTTCCCTTATTGAATACCATATACTGATATACATATACATATACATATACATATACACATGTTCAATAATAATGAAAGAAAGTAGCTTAGAACATACCTGGAAGATCCCATGGATCAAACTTGTAGATGTCAACCTGTTTGATCACCTCGATTCTGAGTGGTTTATTGTCAACTTTTCGTCGAAGATAAAACCCTAAAAGCTCTTCATCCGTCGGATGAAACCGAAACCCGGGTAGCGGAACATCTTCGTCGACGACCTTATTATCGCTAACACCTTGAACAACGTTCATCTTCTTCGACCTTGATCCCCGGAGGTGCCTAAAGCATTAATCATTCAAGTTTTGTGTGTACAGTGCATGAACCATCATCGGTCAATCATAAAGGAACGCGTAGTAGAACATATATATAAAGAACCTTCTTAAACAATGTGAATTTGAAGTCGTCCCACTTGGCTGGTTTGATCGGGTGAAAGTCAAATTATCGACTCTTATGCACAAAAGAACACCAATCAATCAGGTTAGAAAAAGTTCTTTAATTTCTTTCAAGTTTCAAACACCTTTTAACCACTACCTAGAACCGAATATATCATCGATTGTCCATGGCCCTAAATGCTTCTAGTGTGAACAGTTTAAAAAGAATCAATTAGCTAAAACACAGATAAATTGACAAGTCTTTTCTATCTCACTAGTAATTAAAAAAATTAAATTATAAGTTTCAAATCAGTATTGATATTAGTCAATTTTAATCTAAATTGATGTTTTAATTTTTTTAAAAATTAAATAAATCTTAAATTCTAAACTTAATTTTAGTGTGAAAGACAAATAAGTCCAAGGGGAGAAAAATAAAACCATAAAATAAGAGAACAAAATTTAAATAAATTAAAAATTGAGAGTACAAATAAGCAAAATTTTCAGTATATTTTTTAAATACGTTCCAAATCAGTATTGATATTAGTCAATTTTAAATAAATTGATGTTTTAGTTATAAATAAATAAACAAACAAGGATTATACTAGTGATGGAGTCAAGAACTAAAATTAAAAACGAAATATAATTAACTATAAAAATAAGAAAATAAAGTTTAAATAAATTAAAAATCGGAGGCTCAAATAGGCAAAAATTCTATTATATCTTTAGTCTTTGGGGTTTATTTCCAAAGTTTGTTTAATATTTAGTTTTTGGAGATTACGAATGTATATTAAAAAAATAATAATTATACCAATTAGATAAGTAGCAAACATATACTAAAAATAAAATCAGAAAAAAATGTTTTATGTTTCTAAAGAATGAATTCTTTTACAAAACAATTAGTTAAGAACAGATGAGGATGTGGAATTATTGTTCGCATGTTCTTGTTCTTCAAGATGAATTTTTCCGCGTCCAAATTAATGTTTCTATTGGACATTAGACTCGGATGTGTGAGGTAAATCTGTTGGCTTGAATACTAGTTTGTCCCTCGGATATTGTTTTTGATTAACCATCGTTTGTTAAACCCAAAAAATAATAAATTGAAATGTTCAATTTCAAAAAGTAAATTAAACTCAGCATGTTAGAGAGAGAGATAGCAGATGATGTTATCTTTTTTAAATTGTTTTTCTATTTTATTGCCAAATGGTTAAAATTTTAAGATTGAGTTTATCTTAAATTTTATTATTTAAATAATTCAAATGTTTAAATTAAAATCTAAACCTAAATAATTATTTTTCTAAAGTAGCGTTATTAAGAACATATTAGTCTAGTGGGATAAAACACTAGATGTTTTGTTAAGATCATTTCTTCTTCAAGATGATTTTTTCCACATCCAAAATAATGTTTCTATTGACATCAAACCCGATAAATTAGATAAATATGTTGGTTAAAAAAATAGTTTTAACTTTCCATCAATATTGTTTTTGATTAACCATTCTTTGTGCTCATTTTATATATCAATAATGAAAAATTCAATTTCAAAAATAAATTAAAAACTAAACCTAAATAATATAACGCTGATTTTGTATTACTAAATAGTTTTAACTTTCTATCATATCAAGCAACCTCATAAGATTAAGAAATGATAATACTATTTATTTCAATATATCAAATAATATATGCATGAGACATGAAAAACACTCATGTTTTTATTTTCAACAATGTTGGAGAGGACTTTTAAAAAAAAAATTTTGTTTTGTCTTTTGCATTAATTGGGAAAGTAACTCCCCCACCTATCATTTGAAATCATTTCCAAACAAATTATAAACTTTTTTTTTATTTCAACGCTTGAATTGTGTAAGTTTGATTTTGAAAAACAAAAAGGTGACAAAATTTTCTTCCTGAAATTTGTTATTGACTTTCTTGTTCATAATTTCCTGCAATATAAATTAGCAAAATTTAGGGTATGTTTGGTTTTAAAAAATATTTTTTATTTTTGTTTTTAAAAATACTTTTTAATTTTTTTGTTTTCAAAAATTAAAAAAACATTTCAATTAATTAATTTAGGAATGAAAATTAAAATGTGTTTTCTATCCTATCAAACAAAAAATAATTATTAAATAAATAAAAATAAAATATAGTTAGAAAATATTAATATAATAATAATAAATAAATAAATAAAATATGAGTAAATAAACCAAAGATTTAAAAAATGGCATTAGAAGGATTCGAACCTGGGTTGAAATGATGTTAAAATTTTGTTTTTATATTTTCCACTTTCTAAAAATATTTTCAATGAAAACATTTTTTTTATGTTTTCAAATTTTTACTTATTTTTATTTTCATTTTTTAAAAAATATTTTCTAATTTTTCAACCAAACACGTTTTCTTTATCATTTTTTATTTTCAAAAAAATGAAAATAAAACAAAATTTGTAGTTTAGTTTTATTAATTCTTGTTTTAGTCTAGTTTTATTAATTCTTATTTTGAAAATTGAAATTCATTTACATTTGGGGTGTTCAAATATTAAATATCTACAACTTTGTACTTTATAATATGATTATTTTAAAAATGGTATGGAATAATTACTCAAATGGGATTTATATTCAATATAATGGCGGTGAAAATTAAAAGTTTTTACAAGTACCTTAGTTCTAAGATTTAAGGATTCGGTTTATGTGTTTAGGTCTAGGGGTTTAGAATGTATGGATAATTGTAAAATTTAGGGTTTAAGTTTTAAGGTGATATGATGAGAGATTTAGATTTTAACCTATAAACCTTAAACCCTAGATTATAACCCCTAACCCATATACCTTAAATGGAATCCCTAAATTCTAATCATTATCTCTAAATTATAACCCATAAACACCATGCCTTAAACTGAATCCCTAAATTCTAAAACTAAGGTATTTGTGAAAACTTTTAGATTCCATTGTCAATGTATGAAATAATTACCCAAAATATCAAGTTATTGTGAATATCAAAGTTCAATTTCCAAAGTTCATTTTTCAAACATTCAAATTTGGACGAATAGTTTGATCTTTGAACACACACATGCATTTTAAGGTCTATAAGTGCAATTTATCCATTACTTTTTACCGTCTATGATTAAAAAGAATATAAAAATATGTAAACTAATTCATACTCTAAATAGCTTAATTTGACAATTAATCTAAAATAAGAAAACATGCTCCCTCCATTATTATCTAAGGCAACCAAATGTCTGCTAATGAAGATAATTGCTCCATTAAAATATTTGCCTCAAGACTTGACTTACCACTTCAATGCTCTAGAATCATTACTACAGAGTTTAGAGATTAATTAAACTAAAGGGTTGGTTTTTATTTTTATTTTTTTTTTTTTAAATTAAGCCTGCAAAGTTAGGGTTCTATACTAGGTTTAATGGTCGAAAAATTCAAATCAATAATCTATACTAGGTTATTGTTTTTGTGTGATTTTATGTGCAACCTGATAATCATATCTTGGACAGTTTCATTAGACTATGATTCACTATTTATGTTATAAATGTTTATTTTTTTTGACTTCGAGAATCTCTGAATCTCAAATTGAGTCCATCTTAAGTAATTTGTATGTGTTTTTATTTAAATTTTATCTTGATTTTAATCTTGTTATGGATAGATGCAGCCGAGATTTATCATGTCATAAATTCGAATATCTTGATTAGCATCTAATTGTTGTAACGATTAATTCTAATATAGTTGTGATTAGGAGCAGAACTAGAGGGCAGACATTGGCATTGCACCTGCTGATTAAATGGAACAATAGCAGTTTTAGTCCCTCTTGATTGTCAATAATTCAATTTTTAGCTTGTAAACACATTGAAAGAAAAATAAAGTCAAATTCTAAATCACGTGTTTGGATGACTTATAATTCCAAAATTGTTTTGAAAGAATTACAATTGTTGTTTTCTTGTACTTGCCGTATGAGAACTGGGAAAAGAAACCAAACAAAGTCTTAAAAGGCTGAATTATTGATCATGGAAAAATATATTACAAGAGAAAACGATTTATTCAATCAAATCAAAGAATATTTCTTGGTTTGACAAAATTTCACATCTTTTTAGACTTTATATAACGATGGTATGTTAATGTTTATTCAATTTAATTTTAATAACAAATAAAAATTGAACAACTAAATGAACATAATTTCTTTTTCTTTGTTCTAAAAAAATAATAATATTAATAAATGAACATTGAGTATTGAATTTGTTTTTTTATTCTAAAATTTGACCTTTGACTAGTATAGTTTAATTATTTTTCTTTTTATTTTATATTTTTAATATATGTTCTTAAATTTTTTTAAATATAATATTTTTTTATAAAAAAGTAATAAATATAAACGGATATATGTTAATCTTTTTAAAACCATTTTATGAAAATTTTAATTAAACGAACAAACCCTTTGTTTGTGTTCGTTTATTTAATTAAAAACAAAAAATCAAAAGTGGTTTAATAAATAAATGAATGTAAACGAACATATGGAGATAATAAAATTTCATTTACAACCCTACACATCTTTTTAGACTTTATATAATAATAATAATACTAATATTAGTTTTGGTAATATATTAATGAATTTCATATTGGGGAATGAACCAAATCTTTGTTCTTTATTTATTTTAATTATTAAAAGTATAGAATATTAAAGATACATGAAAATTCTGAAGTATATATATAAATATCACTAGATGATAGAATAGTTAATTAAATAATTTAAGAATAATAACAAAAGAAGAAGAAAAAAGCTTGAAATGAGTTACAAATTATTGTATGCTAGAATTTGTTTAATTGGACCTTTGACTAGATAAATTGATCTTTCTAGACATATTAATTAAAATAATGTTTAAAGTATTGCGTGTATTTTATTTCTATTTGAATATATAAATCCTCATGGTATATTTTTGTAACCATTTTATATATTTTAGAGTTAATTGCACCGCACGTCCCCAAACTATGTTTCATGATTCTAATTTGATCCTCAAAATTTTAAATATTATATTTTTATCCTCAAATTATACATTCTTTTTATTATTCCCCAAACTTTACTTTTGTTTTATCCTAAATTAAATTTTATTCAAAAAGAGATCAACTTTTTAAAAAATTTTAGATTTCAGTTAAAATAGAACGACTTTTTAAAATTTAGCTAATCAAACCATTACGTTAATAAAATATTTAAAATGTTATCAACATGATCTCATTTAAGATGAGTTTATGTTATATATGATGTGATATAAATGATAATTTGATGATGAAATTGAAATATTCAAAAAGTTTTTTTATTTAATTTAAGAAGTTTTATTTTGGGGATGAAAAAAAGAATTTAAAAATTTGGGGACCAATTTAAAATGAGAGTTATAGTTTGGGATAAAATTGGTTTATTTAAAATTTTCTTTTTTATTTTTTAAAAAAAATAGTTTGAGGACATATGGTGCTATTAACTCTATATTTTAATTAAAGTTTCAAAATAGGATAGGTTGGGACGGGAAATCTTTTTCTTTTAAAAAATAAAAGTGGGAACCATTGGCCGGGCCTCATCTTTACACGTTGTCATCTTTATCTTTGAGATGATAAATTATTAAGATTAAAACATCATTAAAATTAAAAGTGTTATTAGATCAAGTTTAGGATGGTAAAATAAAAAAGAAAAGTTTGGATTTAACGTGATTGCATTTGGATCCAAACATGTTTTTGATTTGTTTCGTTTTCCAAACATGAACGACTTTGGTAAATTTTGAGTTGGGTCAGAGGGTTTATTAAAAGTTTTAATACCCGGCTTGATATATATTTTTAATTACATGTATATATTTATCACATTTCTATATGATATGTTTAATATTTTATTAATTTTTTAACTTTTTCAGTTTAGTATGGTTTTTGTTAAAATTTTAGGGTTAGATCAAAGTTTAATTATAAATTTTTATATTAGATCAGGGTTGAGTTGAGTTAAAATATATTAAATTTGGTACAAAACGAGATCAAATTAAAACTTTTAAATTTCGGGTCAGAATCAGAACAAGCTTTTAATTCAAGTCAAACCAATGTATTGTCGGGAAATATTTAAAATCTTATACATTAACCCATTTAAGATGAGTTTGAGTTAATCCAAAAAACCATTTTACTATTATGAATATAATAAAATATTCATATATTTTACGTGCACGTAAAATTGAAATAACAAAAGATTAATTTTCTTATTAAGATTTTTATTCAAACCAAATCTAGCTGACCCGGTTTGCAATTCACCTTGTCTAAAACTTCTCTGACTGGGCTGATCGATCATACTGGGCCGGCTTACACAGTTCTAGCTAAGACTAAACAATAAAGAAAAGCATGTTGGATAATTCCGTCACAGATTATATCTTCTAATTGCTCTATATCCATGGTTTTATCTAGAGCCATTTTGCCTACAATATGATTCATTGTGACCAAATTTTGTATGTGTCCATATCGGAAATTCTTAAAATCTTCTGTGATATATATATATATATATTTAAAGACTTTTTGACAAAACCTAACGAGGTTGGTTTAATATCGTTTAAGTAAGTTTGAATTTGCTTTTTAAAAATTATCAATTTAATCATTCTATCTACAAAATGTGTGTATTGAATTAAGAATATATAAAAACAAATATTACTTGATAAATTAATAAGATATCTTTTTGAAATAAAAAATCAGATGGACAAATAAAACTAATAAATGTAGTAATAAATTGATTTAGATCTTTGCATTCTCCATTTGGTCATATTTTTCTACGGTGGAACATGAAAATTTGTGTAGTTATAAGTTTGAGATGTTCATAATTGAGCGTTCATATAAAATTCTAGAGATCATTAAAAATAAGGTGATATAAATCGTCCGAATTACTATTAAATAGTATTAGAGACAAAAAACTTTTACTTTATTAAACTATTTTTTTTATAAAATCATATTATTCATTGTTAAAACGAACAAAATGATAGTTTGATTTAGATCTTTTAATACATTCAAAGGTTTTTTAAAACAAAGATTAGTTTTTGTTTAGTTGACAGGGTTTTTATCGGCCTCTCTTTTTTTTTTTGGTTTGGTTATGGTATTACTTGTCTCCAAAGATTTTAAACATGTGTAGTTTTTAAAATGCAACCATATTTTATTTCAAAAAAATAAGGGCCCAAAAAAAATTACCTTTTAGAAAAAATTTTAATCTTATTTTTTACATAAAAATTTATTATAAAAACTAAATTTTTAACTTAAAAATAATTTTTAAAAATTTATCTTATACTTGAGAAAAGTATAAATAC